>CP092088.1:53393768-53636268 GCA_029203775.1 Neoneuromus ignobilis
TACATTTAATTCATATAATTTCCAATCAATTTGGTGTAATAAAAGTGAAAAAATAAAGTACATAAGTGCTGAGAAAAAGATCTTTTTAATTTACTTTCATTAAAAATATAACTAAAATAGAACTGTGAACTTAATGTTTAAATACATATATTATACATTTAAAATGTTAGAAAAAACATGTAATATGAACTAATTATGGTAATATTTATGAAAATTTACTTGGTACATTCGCATAAATCATAAAGATAATTTATTATTTACCTACAATTACATTTAATATTAATAGTTGCGTGTTATATAAACATTTTATGTAAATATTATCTACTTGTGTTAATATTTGTGGTTGTTTTATACTAATATTTTATTAAAAATAATAAGTAGGATGAATTAATAAAAAAAAATTCTTTTTGAATATAGAGGAATATCTGGCTTTATATTATACGAATTTATTCCGAATTGACACCATCTCTATTTTTATTTTCTTATTTACTTCATCAATAAATTATTCTTTAGTATTAAGGGTTGTCTCAGATATACAAAGTTTTTAACTTCTATTTCTCTTTCTTTTAGTTGGATTCTTCTTTGATTTAAAAAAATTCATTAAATATTATTATTTTTGTCTAGTTCAGGTTTATCATAAGACTAATTTTTGATTTGCTTTACTCAATTCTTCTATTTATTTTCGAATTCATAAGGGCTTATTGAGAAAATAATAATATTGTCAGTAATTCTTAACTGTCTAAGCATCTATAAAAATATATCTCTATATTTTTATTCTTATATATATAGGATGTTTTTTAAGATTGATAGAAATTTACATTAAAATCAATTTAAATTTCTACCATGTTTTAAAAAACAGTTATATATTGTGATTATTTATATGTGTGATTATTATTTCTTAAATCCATTATATTTTTGTTTTTCACACTATGTATCACCTACTGAGTATGTAAATATATTTATATTATTATTATTTTGATTATTAAATTTAGTTGAAATATTGAACATCTCACTTTGAAGAAAGATAAAATACCCACGTGTAAAAAAATTATTTTTAATTTTCGAAAATTCATCATAAAAAAATCATTAATGTTTTGAATAATGCAGGAAAGACATACAAAGGTAAAAGAAATATAATTTTGATAAAAATTCATGCTGATTTTTTTATTCTTTCGTTCGAATCTTCGAACGACGATTCAAATTGCTATCAGGCCGCTTTATTAGATTATTTTTTTCTTTCATTTTCATGTGACATATTAACACATATACATACACACCGACGAGTATTCGTGTTGATATTCGTACGTACGTCGCGTTGTACACAAAACGTCGATGGAACGGAATCAAAAACGGTACGGAATGATCGAGTTGAATAAATTGAAAACGTTACGAATGAAATAAGCGTACCGGAGTACGAGATAGAATCGAATTTATTATGTGATACTCGAACCACCGCCATCCTCCATCATCGTTATCGCGGATCGATCGATGTCTTCAACGAGTTGTTGAAATGCCACGCGAATCTTGTCTGAAATAACAATATAAAATCACGTCCTGTCAGATGTCGACTTCAATTCAGTGTACGACACTTTCGAACACGTGCCGCACAATATGGTCCCGAGAAAACAATTCAACAACTGTTACTGATAGCGCAGAACCAATGTTTGGCGAACGTAAGATATGCACACGTGGATTTTTTCGCGTTATGTGTGTGTGAGGGTGTGTATGTGGATGTGTGTGTTCGAACGCGACGCTTTGGAGAAACAGTCGAAGCGGTTCCTATACCATCTTCGGCTTCGTCCTAAGGAAATCATGTTATATAGTTCATAAGACGAGTTTCCGCGGAGCGTATTGATTTATATTGACGTACAGATAGGGAAGTGACTCCGAGCTACGCTCTTCTGTGGTATTAAAGTATCTGCGGTATTTTCGGAATGCGTTTTTGCAGTTCATTGAATTATTGGCTATACTTATTTCGAACTTGCTAACACTACTCTTACAAACATCGGTTCATTCCACTTTTCACGTTTTATTTCTTCGCTCGATCAGTAAAATACTATTAACATGTTTTTTTTTTATTATTTTTAGAATGTCACTAAAATATTTTTATACAATTTAGTTTTTAAATTATGAATAAATAGAAATATATATTTTATATATATCAAAATGTCATAAATGTATATTACTGGAAATATTTTAATATTTTTACAGGTGAATTAGAATTGCAGCCAGTTTACTTTCACAACAATGAATTATTCATCTCAAAACTACAAGAATTTATTAGTGTGTTTAATAATCGCTCATTGTTTGTTTTTCAGATAATTACAATTTCAATGTTTTTTATATTTAATCAAAATTATACTGTAAATTATTTTATACAAACTATTAAAAATTTTTGTAAAAAAAGAATGTTTATTTAACACAAAATGAATTATTCACTCCAACACTAAACATTTTTATAAAATTATTAAATAATTAAATATTATTTACTTTATTCACTGATGAGAAATTAGGTACCTATTATAATGGATGGCATTGACATCAAAATGCATATCGATGAATAATGAACATTTTTATATATATTTTTTATGTTTAGGGCGAGTGATTCATTTGTGCTCAAATGAATTAACCACATTACCAAACAAATATGAATTCCTAATTTACACATATATATTAAAAAATAATGAATTTGTTGGGGTATTTTCTGACAGCTGTATATATGTAAGAGTTCCCCTTCTACAAGTTGAGGGTTGGGCATGGAACTGACAACCTCATCTCATAATAAATGTAACTGTCATAGAATTCTGACAAAAAAGCCCTACTGGGTTAGCGCTGTCAGAAAGACCAAGACTGTATAAGGGGAATAATTTAGAGGATGTGTATATATGTGTGTGTATGTATATATATATATATAAGGAAATTAGTTTGATATATGATTTAAAAATGAGTATTATGAAAATATCATAGAAAATTTAGCTAAATCATTTTTGAAACTTTATAAAATAAATTATCGAAAAAAAAATTAAATTAGAGAAGAAAAATATTAATGCTATTTAAAATTATTTTCTTAATTAACTATTGATTTGTACAAAATGAGTCTCTACTTTAGAATTAAAGAGTTTGAGGGTTGCAAATAAAAAAATGTCTCCTAAAAATTTTTTTAACGAAGAAAAAAAGGTCTTTTATGTATATTTAAAAATAACTCATTTAAATTTTACATTTATTTTTTTTAATTACAATATACTTCTATAAATTGCAATGTTTTGAAAATTTATTTTATATTTTTTTAAATTCCATTTTATTATTTTAATAAAATCAACTTCAAGTTTCGGGTTAGGGTCTCATTGAAGGACCATGTGTTTAACATCACTGTCTTACATTAATTTCACAATGATTTAAAAAGTTCTGAGTAATCACTTCCTGGCCATATTTTTCATAAATCACATTTCGATGGTTCATTTGAATAATAAAAATTGTTTTTAAATTGAACTGTTCGATATACCTACACATTTATGCATTTATTTCTAAACAACTTTCTTTAATTTATTTTTAACTACTTGAAATGAGCAATTTTAATTGTTCATGATAATATCTGACTATTGGTTTCAAAATTATTCTATAAGAGAATTGTTAAGCAAAATGTGTAGGTATACAATGAAGAAATCAATTTAAAAATATTTTATGATTCAGTATGTGCAGTTGGATCGAATGATTCATTTGTATAAAACTGAATAAAATAATATATTTATGTAATAAATAAATAATTACATTTACTATCAACACTGATTGATATTCTTTGATTTGATTAAGTTTTTTTACACTATCACTTAGATTGTAACATATAAAAAGATTCGGATTTCTTAACGGCACTCGTTACATAATTAAGAGGATTACGTTGCTGAAACTGGAGCATTTCTTTCCGATGAACGTCAGAATGTACTCACTCACTTTTACACACGTGTACGTAAAACGAATTAATTTATCGTTATTTACAGTGACATTTTAATTTAGAATGTTAGAGTAACTCCACTTTCACTATTCATCATCGTCGTGTTGTATTAAAAAAAATATATAAAATTCCCAAGATATCCATATTCAGAAAAATGTATACAACGACAAACAACATGCTATGTTTAATAGAATGAATAAATAATAATTCGTGTCATTGTGATACACCTACATTTATTTTACACACACACAAATATATATATATATATATATATATATATATATATATATATATATAATAAATTTTTCAATCAAATTAAAATATTTTAACCAAATTCACTGAATTTTATTTGCATTAAGTATTTATTTAAAAAAATATTTTGTATAAAAATTAAATTTACTTAATATACAAAAAAATATAATAGATTTTTTTATCAATAGTGGAATTAAAATCCATTCTATTCAACCAATGTTTTACATATTATTTCCATAATATATTTTATAATGTGTAATTTTCTAAAGCACTAATACGTTTTTGTGGGTATATTTAATTAACTTATACATATATTAAAAAAACTATTACAACTGGTACTTTAAGAAATCCCATTATTACTTAATTTCAATTTCTATACCAAATTTTATAACAATTTTTCAAACATGAATTTGTGACAATCTAATCCACCTCCCAAAACAATTTTTTTATTTTCTACATAGACGTTACATAAAATGATGACTGAACACTGGTTTCATCATAAGCTTATCGTACTTTTTTTAATCGCGAATTAATTCGCCCTGTCATATTCGTATTCGTATTAAAATAAATATATGAACAGAATACAATTAATATATGATTTACTACACTCGTTTCAACATAATTAAAATCATATTACATTGTACCAGTCCGAGATTATATATTGCGATTTTGATTATTTTAGTGAGCACATTTCATGAATTAATGAATTTAACTCGAATTATTATAATTATAATTTCATGGTAATCTGTTCTAATTTAAAATACTTCATGTTTTAATTAATTGTATATATATATATATATATATATATACACATATATTGTTGTACTTCAAATATTGTACTAATTATTACAGCTTTTAGTTCTCAATTTCGATTAATTCACTGTTTTGAGCTTAAATATTTTATTGTATTGAAAAATATTCTTAACTAATTTCTCATTGCAGCTCATATTTTTACAAAAGTTTTTACTGATATCATCTACTGAAAGAAATAGAATAACTAAAAACATTTATAAAGAAAAAAGAAATAATAATTTGAATTTGAATAATTTAGAAATTAAGAAAAAAATTTTTTGTGGTAATAAAGGTATTTGTGTACAAATAAAGTTATTACCACTATTTTTAATTAGTAGCTTTTTAAATTCATATTACTTAAAACATTGTTCATATTAGACTAATGTGTTGTTGATGACGAGGTAATTCATATTGTAAAATCTTTCTCTATCAGTTTGTTTTTGGTTTTTGAATGTACCTGATTTCAAATAGAAAAAATATATTTCGCAAGAGTACGAAGGAGAGAAAATAATTAATGGATTATAGTTTTAACACAAAAAAATCATCTGGTAAGCTATTACATAATTTTGGAAATATATTTTCAATCTTGTAACAATTTCTGAATTTAATATTCCTCAATATTTATTCGCATATTTACATTTTTTTCTGTTTAAACAAGATTAGATTGTAGATGGATAATTTGCTTTCCAAATTATCTAATTAAATTTAATTAAAAAAGAAATTATTAAATGAGTGTAGATAAGCGTTTTTAGTACTTTTTCGATTCTTTTCAAATCTCTGAACCTTAATAAAAACCTTTGTTTTGCGAAATCCAGAATTTTAGTATTAAATTCTTCGGCATGTCGCCAAAACACGTTTGGTATGTGTGTTGTCTATTTGTCATCTATGATTCAGAAAATTCAAACGATTTAAATTATAAATACATAAAATGTATCACTGATATTTTTGATTTTTTCATTGCTAAAAGTAAAGAGACTGATAAGTTTAGCTATTACATGTTTATAACATAAAATAGTAATTAAATTGAAGCACACACACACACACACACACACACATATATATATATATATATATATATATATATATATATATATGCGAGATAAACACATGTCACTTAATTCATAAATATCATATAATTCACAGAACTAATAATAACCCACAATGGTCTTGACATACAGACAAACACACGTACGCATCCGTAAACATGGGTATATATATTTTATACGGTGAGCGTATAACCGAGTTAACCGAATAAGATTCGTCGTTGAATGAACGACTATTATCTTATTGTGTACATATATAAACTGATTGTTAACTGAGACGCTCTGTCAATTGTAAGACCCTATCTTAATTGTGTGAACAATCGTCGTAACGCTCAGCAATGAAAATTGTCTCTGGAATGAATCCAACACGTGGATGCCAATTTCTCTTTGCTTCTCTCACACACTCATTCTTGTACTATCTAAATATAGAATATAAATAAAACAGTACATATCAGTGAATATATATATATATATATATATATATATAATATAATATAGGGGTGGATGTGTATGAATATAATTCGGCATGCGTGTCGAATTTCGCGCGCATATTTTCATTTTTTTTTATTTTTTTTATCATTGGCACGTATCTCTTTTTGTATCTCCAAAAAAGGATAGAAATTCCATTAAACTCCTCTGTTCAATTTTATCAATACATGCATGCGTGATACTGATAGGAATTTTGAAAAAAAATATTCATCTCTGTTCATTAATGTAACACAACCCGTGCGTGTTTTTTTTATAATTTCAAGATAAAAAAGAGTACGTAATCCTCATTGATATCACAAGAGTATTTTTAATTAAACTACGTACATAGATCTATAAGCGAATTAGTTTCAATAATATAATGGAAACGGAACATTTTTTGTATGACGTATTCTCGACTGATGGTATCACAAAAGATTACTATGTCATTTTTCACTGTTACAATAATATCAAGCTACGTAATGAAATGTGTCTGTGAGTTATGAGCTCGTATTAGTATTTAAATTTGAATTAATGAATCGTTAAAAGTATTTACTTTAATTCTACTTTGAAAAAGTTTTTCTACGAATGACGGTGATGTGTTTTAAAAACTTATGAAATAATGTATTTTATTTGTAATCAAGGACGACTTTCAAATAGTTTTTAAAAATTTTTCGTCAGTCTGCTTTGTAAATATTTTATTTACATGCTTAACATTTATTTTTCAACCTATGTAAATTTGCATGTAGATGTTTGTATGAATATAATTAAATATTCATTTCGTTCCGATGAATCATTGCCTAACCATTCAATAATTATTCACTATAAAAACACTAGTAACAAAAATCCAATATTACATAAAATCAATATCGATGATATTTGTGTATGCCATTTAAAATCGTGATACCATTAAGGGGCAACGAATTCGTCTTATGTCCATCAAATGGTAGATTATTGACCCCGTGTGAAAGTGCGCTGCACTTCGATATTTGTCTCAAATCGTTAAATTTAAAAATTATTTCAAGATAACCGGTTTTCTGTTTCATACGCATCTACATACTTTTTTCGACATAAAAATATTTTTATACAAAAACATCGACGTTATTGGTATTTTTTATTACCAAATTTATTATGCATTAATTTTTTATCCCAAATTTACTATGGGGATAATGAGATAAATTCCGGGTTCAAAGACCGTAAATGGTTTTTAATGAAGAATTAATGAGTTTATTTAAATAAAACGCACACACATACACACACACACACAAACACACACACACATATATATATATATATATATATATATTTATATGTATGTATATATCATATATTTACTTATTTTCATATAAAAAAGATGATATAACTATTTAATTGCTTTTTAAATTATTATAATGACACAAAGCACGAAATGTACAATATATTTTTATATCTTTATATATATATATATAGCTATAAATTATTTCTTCATTTTATTTTTTGACTTAAACATAAAGATCTAACTTTTTATAAATAAAATGCTATTATATATATAAAATTTGATATTTTTACAAATTCCTAAATTCTAATTATTATAAGAATTATACAGAAAATTTAATTCGAAAAAAATTAACTACCTTAGAAAATTTCAATTCGATTTTCAGAAAATGTTTTTAATGGATTAAATAAATTTAATTTTCTATGTGAAATATTTTTCAAATAATATTATATATGGATACTATTTAGAAAATAGTTCTAAATATTTTTTAATATACAGAATATATTTTTTTAAATTGGTATTCACTAATTATTTACTATAAGACATTTTAAATTCTTTATACTTAAATAATAATGAAGATTTACAATATATTTTATTAAAAGACTTAGGTAAAAAATGCTGATTTGATTAAACAAATAATTTCTAGCAAACATTTTATAAAATTAAAAAAATATTTACATTATTTTTCCCACACTGAGACCGTAAAAAAAATTGGATGTAAAAAATATTTATTAATAATTTTATTAATTGCATTGAATTTGGTATTTGTTCAATAATAAAAGAAATAAGTCTGAAAGTCTATAAACGATATTGGCGTACAAATACGAATCAGAAAATTGATCTTTGACAAAGAACTAAGCAAAATAAATCGAGGTAGCAAAAATGAGGTTTCTAAGGCATGTAACTGGTTATATTTTTCTAGATTTTAAGAGAAAGGATGAATATATTAGGAGCTTAAGGTCAATGACATTTTTACTTTAATCGATTGATATTAAAATAATAGATTAGAATATTTGGATAGAATGTACAATCGAAGTACGTTTAAATATATGTTTGAAAATAATTTCAAGGATATTAGTGAGAAATAACTAAAGTGTTAGAGTGATTAATTCGAAAATACAATGGTTTATCCTTTGATGTAAATAATAATGAATTAGGTAATATATAATACATGGACTGTAATAATTTTTTTACGAACGTATAAATCAATGAAAATAAAATAAAAATAAATATAATCTACTTAATATAAAATAATTATTTAAAAAAACAAAGCAGTTAATAAAATTAATTATACTGAGAAAATGTAATGTTGAGATTTTCTAGTGCTAAGATCATCGAAAAAAAATTATGTTTATTTTTAAGAAAGGTTATTCCAAATTTATAGATTTCAGTCATTTCTAAACTCTATATTATTTTAGATATTCTTCTTTGTACTCCTAGCTTGTTTTTTTTAACTATGATTATTTTTTCCTTGAAATAAAGCTCTTATCTTAGGAAGAAATATCAAACATTTGATTTATTAAACTGTTAAGTTGCAGTACTTCAATCACTGGGACAAACATGGTTATTTATGACAATTTTGTCAATATTTCTTTTTTACTATCTATAGAGGAGATTTCGTTTCTTCATTAGTCCCATAGACTCGAAAAAATGAAAATAGTAAGAATTTTTTTAGGTTAAGTTCACTTACTTAAAATAATAAAATCTTCGATTAAAGAATAAATAATTATGGAACATTTTTTTAAATCATCTGTATAATTTTTTATGAAAAATTATTCTTTGATTGTATAATCAAAGAACAAATTGTTTATAATTTTATATTAAACTGATTTTTTACTGTTTTTTTTTTTAAAAAAAAATCAATTACAGAAACTTCATCTCGTTAGATCACTTTACTTCTTTTATAAAAACTTTATATATATATATATATATATATATATATATAGAGAGAGAGAGAGAGAGAGAGAGAGAGAGAGAGAATTTTCAACCGGAAAACTTTTCCGTACAATAACAAAATGAGCCGAGTGAGTATCTTTTCTTGAACTCGTTGCCTATAACGATTCCGAGTGCCAATCGCATCACTTTACAAAAGTGAACACGATCTCTCGAAGATTGTATCATAAGAATAAACTTTTTTTTGAACGCGATAAATCGTTCTTTCGTCCGGATCGAGTGTTGTTCGACCATTCGTTTGCGGACAAGTGGACTCTGACCTTAATTAATTAGTTTGTGGTGATTTTTTTTCTTATTCGTGATTTAATTCGCAGTTCATTGACTCATATATATATATATATATATATATATATATATATATATATATATATATATATATATATATACATAGATGTTATTATGTCAATGATTGATTTTTACATCGTTAGAAGAATTTAATTAAGTAATTCATAGTTAAATCATACTTTATCTTTTCAAAATGTTTATAAAAGATCTAATTAAAAAATAGCTATCTTATTTAAAAACTCATTTCGTCTGTATATTAAGAAGTTATATTCATATCTTTTTTGCATATTGAATAAATGTAAATAGAAGTTTGTAATAAACATAGAATTTATAATGAAAAAAGATATTGTTTTTCGTATCATCAATCATTATTGAATATTTTTGTGTTTAAGTTCTGTTTTTTTTGTATACATTGAACAATTTATTACTTATTTTTTTGTTAATATGCATTTCGAGAGACAGACACTAGTGGTAAATGCGTTGAATAGAGATAGAAATATATAGGAAAATATATAAATAAGTCATAATTAGGAATTAATTTAGATTTCATAATTTAGCGTTATGATAATGATGAAAAGATATTTAAAAAATGTTTAATTATTTTTTATTGTTTATTTTATATACTTTTAAGCTGACACACATTTTGATACCAATGTCGTTATCATCATCACAGTGCTGTATTTTAAAGTCTGATTTTATAACATAGATTTTATAATCTTTTAAAATTTAAATTTCATGATGATGGCACTGCCATCGAAATGCACATAAGTTTATAAATAAATAAAGTGAATTTATAAAAAAAATAAAGTAATATCTAAAAACATAAATAAATATGTACAAACAATTTCAATATAAAACTTTTAATTTTTTTTTAGAAAAAATCTAAACAATTATTAAAGTTCTAGTTCAAGAGTGGAATATCCTTTTGATATTTTTATTTAACTTTTAATACAAAAAACACATTTTTTTTTATTAAACTGACGAGAAAATATGAAAATAAAATAAAATATTTTTTATTAGAAATAAGCATGGGATTGGAATTTTAAAAATATTTTTTTTTATTTAAAAATATATTGAGTGACTGTAAAGGTTCTTATTTGATTATAGCATTTTTAAAAAACTAAATAAAAATTGAATTTATAAAAAGTATATGGTTATCCAAATGTAACGTCTAGATTTTATATTTTATTAAGAAGAAACAGGTGTATAGAGAAACATGTGTATAGATTCTTCTTAATAAAACACAAATCTAGGCGTTACATTTGGATGACCCTATATTTATATTTTCTAAATTTTAAAAAATATAAATTTATATTTAATTAAATTAGATGCACAGAACGGATGTTGATAATTAGTACAACTTTCTAGACTTGTAGAGTAGAATATCCCCTTAAGTCAATTAATATATTATATTTTAATGTAGGTAGTTTTATTTCAGGTCTTGATTAATTTCATGTAACAGATTGAAAAGATTGACAGTGATATTACGTTCTGTCTGAAGATGAATTTCGCGATTATTTATCTAAATGTGTTTTAAAAAGGAAGACACGGAGCAAAAAACGCTAAACATTGAAAATGACATCTGGTATTCTTTGTTGTGTATGCAAATCAAATATTATTTTTTCGTGATCAGTTAGTTAAGTGGCAATGATACGTAAAAAAAGTATCGTTTTCGTCAATCATCTGTATGATACGATATCTGATTCGATCTTTTTGACAGATTAAACCATTCTAATAAAGCATGGTTAGTTTGTGAACGAGTTCAGTGACCAACAGCGTCGGAGATCGCGACATTCAATATTACTAACTGGTTTTCGTATCGCGTTAAGGTCGCACAGAATATCGAGAGAGATGTTGATCGACCGCACCAGCAATTTCTCGTCGAACATCGGCCGTCGGGTCATCGGTACGCTGTTTCTAACTGATTTAATTTGATTTCATATCTACAGTTAGGACGTGATGGTCTTGGTAGTTCGACGCGAGAGGCTGGAAACATCTTGTCGACTATGCTGTGGAATTTCTTTTTCATCACACGCGCGCGTCCAGCATTATTAATTATCTACTTGACGTGTTTTGCGTGTTTTCAAACAGGTTTCTATTTATATATTTTAATTGTGTCCAGTATTTAAAACGACTTTTCTATCAAGTTTAATATGATCGTAAACGACGTTGATACAACACTGATATTTTTTTATCACCTTCAAATACACATCTTACGAAAGAATCGTTTCAAAAGTATCTGCCTGAGATTACTAGAAGATTTGAAAAATGTACAGTTATTCAAAATGATTCGTTCAGTAGTGTGGCTTACTTACTTTTAATAAATGAACCTTGATTACCATACAGGATTCATTTATAAGCAGTTTTTTATTTTTTTTAATATGTTATTTAAAAAAATCTTATACTATTTTTAATATTACAAGTTTTTTTAAAAAAACAATTAAATAGATAAAAAAGTGTACTAAAGACTTCTTTTCTAGAATGATAGTATTTTGGCTTGAGGCATGTTGCAAAATCATGATATCTTGGTCAGTAGTTTAAAATATGCATTATTTAACTACAAATGATGTAAAGAAACTTATATTTATATAAATATTCAAAAAATAGAAATTAAAATATTAATTTCTATTCTTTTTTTTTAAGTATGGAAAATTTCATGAAAAATTAAAAGTTTTGAAAATAAGTTTTTCGAATCAAAAATCAGATATTGGAATTATAATAACGCAAATCAAATATTAAAATAGTATTTTTGAACCTAAAATTAATTTTATTTAGAAAAATACTGATTTAGTCAATAAGCTAATTTTTTAATTAAAAAAGCACTTACATATTTGAATAAGCTTTTCTTAATGAAAATATACCTTAATAATTGAAGATACTAAGAATATATTTTTAAAAATTTTAAATTATTTTTTTTACATTATGACGACTAAAAAATATTTTTTCAAATATTTGAATTTCGATTAAAAATGAAAAATAATTAAAAATCGAGTTTTGGCCACCAAAACCGTATTTTTTAATAAAAAATGTTATTTTTGCTGGAAAATAGTTATTTTCTATCAATTTCAATAAAAAATATTTATTTATAATGAATATTAAATTTTCCAATTTTTGACTCTCAAATTTCATGAAAAATCAAAAATTTAATCAATTGATTTTTAATTGAAAAACAATAAATAGATTCTAAATGGGGAGATTTAATAATTTCCTGAAATTTCTGATTTACTTAATCGTATGTTTAATTTTTTTTAATATCCGAAAATCTTGAAATGAATTTCTGTTTGTAAAATTTCCACAAATATTATTATTAAAATTATATACAAAAATATGTCCGCAAATTCTGTCTACTTTATATAATATTTACAATATTTATTTTAAGATTTCTGACCAGTTTTGTTAGAAAAGAAATCGACAATTGTATAAATCTTTAAAATCTTACCATTAAACATTTAAAATTTCCACGAAATAAATTCAATTAAATTTTATATTCGTTGATACCAACTTTCGCATAGTTAATTAAATAACTCTGACGATTTTTGGAACAACTATATATTATCAAAATTGCCACTTTAAATAATCAGATAAGAGTAACAAACTAAAAATACTTTTTCATCATAAATCCATTTCCGTATAATCTTTTCAGACAAATTCCGTTATACGCAAAAATTCGCATCAACTAAAGCACTCGTTAACGGACAAGGAAAAAAACAGAAATTTATTTTTAAATTTATCGCACATTAGTATTGTTAAGAAGTTTTTTTTTATGGCGAAAAAACTTGACCTATTTTATTATCATGTAAATATATAATAAGAAATAACGTGTATGTGATTTTATATGAAACAATACAAGTATATGTAGCGGTGTTCCTTTTTTGTATTTATTAAAAAAAGAAAAGAAACTTTATATATATATATATATATATATATATATATATATATATATATATATATATAAAGTCACTATGTAATTTAAAACCCATTAAAATAACAGCACAAGAAAACTGACAACTTTATACGAGAATGGTCCGAAAAAAAAGTTCCACCATTAAAATATTTCAACGATGTAGCAAAAACGCATCGTATGTGTATACATTTTTTTTTGTTCGCGTATAAACAGATCCATTTTACAGATCAATTAATCATTGAGCCGTATTAGCGGCAATAAAAAGTACAACTATCCGCTTAAACCGCAACGCTTACATCAACAGAATAATAATAATAATAGTATGAAGCGGTGGCGAGACGAGGGAGATGGAATAGAAAGAAACGTTGTGTATGGGACGAGTTATTTCTCCCGGGGAATGAAATAATTACCTGATTTGTTCCATGCAGCGTCTTTACAGTACAACATTCGTCTCGTATAATTTTTTTTTCATTTACAGTCTACGAAGAAGATCCTAAATATCGATATGAAATACAAGGTTGCTGCAACGCGTACGTTCACCTGAGAATATAATTTTTGAGCAGTACTTTTTAATTTATTTCCAAGAGCGTGTTTTCCATAGCGGAAAATATATACATACATATATCTATCCATCCATATATATATATATATATATATATATATATATATATATATATATATATATATATATATATATATATATATATGTATATATATATATATATATATATATATATATATATATATATATATATATATATATATATATATATATGTGTATGTATATAGATGACGAGAAGTCGCCGAGCTGGGAGAGTATTTAATTTAGCCAGATTAAATGTGTTATATTAAATCTTTAAATTGAACTTTTTGCCTGACTTTTTCCAACCGTCTTTATCTCTTTTATCGTTGATTGTTTACAGTTCACACGGGGATATGTTTATTACAATTTTATTAAAAGAGAACAAATACGGTTGAACTATTTAGAACTTTATAACGATTATAATGAAACTTTTTCAGTGTCATAGAAGTTTGTTCTATTATTCTGTTACTGATTTAATAAACATTATTATTATTTTAAATATGAATTCTTGTAAGGTTTTAATTAATTATATTTTATTTTATATGATTTGAAAGTGTTATATAGATGTTTCAGTTTTAATCAATTAAAAATAATTTAATTATTAAAATAATTAGGAATATTTTTAATTTTTTGAAAATAAATTCAAAAATATTATTTAATATAATAGGTATTTTTTAATTTTTCATTTTGAATTATTGACACTTTTGGAATCATTAATAACTTGTAGGGTTTTTAATTATTTATTATTTACTTTTATAATATTTGAAAATTTTCTATAGAATACAAACGAATCATTCAACCCAACAACACAAGTTTTTATATATTTAATAATTACTCATTATTTACTTAGATCTGATACGTATTTTGATAGTCATAGTGATATATTATAAAATTTAAACTAGATTTTGTAATTTAGCTTTGATGATGATGACATAGCTGTTGAAATTTATTTGAACTCTTAAGAAAATAAGTGATTATTGGATTTTTAACGAATTTTGTAGAAGATAAGAAATTCATTTGTGATAAAGTAAATATTCCATAGTACCAAAACAAATGGTTTGTGAAAATTCAGATTAGAATTTTTTATAAACAATTATAGATTTAAAATGAAAAGAAATTTAAATAATTTTGAAAATAAAATAAAAATTATTATTTAATATAGTATATAAAATGTATTTTAACTTTAACTTCATAAGATTTTATATATGTTTAATAATTTGCTTACTTTGCTGATTTACATTTCGATAGTCATGACATCATTGTCAAAATACTGCATTACAAAATCTAGACCTAGATTATATTTGGCTATACTCGTAGATAATTATCTAAATTATATATTTTTCAATATAATGAACTTTAATCTTTAAAAAATATAAAAATGTGTATATACAAGTTTAAACTTGTTTAATAATTTCGTATGAGAAAAACAGCAATGAAATTTTAATTTTTTTTGTTTTCCGAAATATGAAAAATATTTAAAATTGTTGATTTTGTAAAGAATTGGAATAGTAGATTATACACAAAGGTTTTTTTTCAGTAAAAATGTTACCTACATCAAATAGAAAAAAAGTTTTGAAAAATATGATAATCCATTACAAAACTTAGATTATTTTTGATGTTATTCGTTTACCTAAATCTGCAATGACTCATTATTTATTTGTAATGATTGTTGTAATAATTATTTTTCCATAAACTTTTTGATTTTATGTCATATTTTAAATAGGAATAGTTGTATAATTTCATTATTGCTCTCATAGATATAAAATCGTTTTATGGACTATAATTTCAAACTAAAAAAAGCAATTAATTAAAACCTGAATCGTTTTTATTGGACTACAAAATTGGTACACGTTTATAATTGAAAATTCTCAGAAACTACATCAGTTTAATAATGTTATTAAATAAATAATGATTGCAAATTAAGATTAGATAATTTTCTTCAAACGTTTAACAACATTTTTACTTCTAGATTTAAAAATAGAAAAAAATCCAATCTCGACAATTACATTTACACTAAATGTTACCATAAATAAAACGAAACGAATCATAACTTCCTCTTCCAAATAAACATCTGTCGCGTACAAATAATTATGTTAGAATCCGGTAACAAAGTGTAGTGGAGTCGATGGAGAGACAACGTCGGCGACGAATGATGAAGACTAGTTTAAAGAAAGAAAAAACGAACTCGAGAACGCTGTAAAGGAACTAACGTTTTGTACACAGGTTGCGCGAAGCTGATGATGGAGAAGCGGCAAAGCCATGATTTTTACCAAGCGCATCGGTTGTCTTAAGACCAGTCTTGTGAGCGTACGTCTCTCTGTTAGATTCTACCTTGGATGCGATTATGTACGTGCATTCTTTGCAGTCCGTACAAATCTACAATGTTCGTCGTAAAAACAAAAAGAAAGAAAAAACGTTAATTGAACGTTGTACGATTACAGAGGGAGTTGCTTTATCGAATACCAGCTAAGACTCTGTGCGAATCTGAAATTTTTTTCAGATTCGTAGTGATTTATTATCTGTACACACGTTTATATATATATATATATATATATATATATATATATATATATATATATATATTAACGAATAAAAGATGAACACAAAAAATAAATGCAGCTAAAATGGTCGATAGATACTCGCACTTATCAGAGGTAAATAATATTCTTCGAGATGAAAATTACACATCTATCTTTTTCAACATTAACAAAAACACCAAAGATTCTATTTTCCGTGTCGATTTTTTGTTATGTTGGTAATATCACGGGCGACCAGAAAAGAAAGAACCAGTTAAGTGTAAAAAAGTATAAGAAATTTTTAAAGTGTGTCTATTGCAGAATGTTTTGGATTTATTACACTACTTGTCAATTTAATCATCTTGTAAATTGAGATATGAATTTTATCGTATATTTTGTATTCCTTCATTGAAGAAGGTTATAACCAGTTTTGCATAATATTTTTTTTTGTTTCCTAATTTCTTCCTTGAGTCTAATTTCCCAAAAATCTTTTGAAATGGAAAGAAAATTGGTAATCATTAGAGACTGTATGGAGGATGTTTAAAAATGACCCACCTGAACTGTTTTATTAATACAGGCTTTAGTGTATGACTGCGCATTGTCACGCAAAAAACAAATCTATTATTTAGTAACCAATGTTAATGGTTCTGAATTGTTCATGAAAATGTCTTGAGTGTTTCATAATATGATTTTATGGTTGAATTATGAACTTATAGTTTATTATAAATATATTTTATTAGTTTATTACGAATTTATTGTTATCATTTTTTTCGATAACATCGTTTTTAAAATGATTCGTGATTAAAGACAGACGGCCATTTTATTCTTCATCATACACACATGTTCTATCTATAAAAAAAACGATTTTTATTACATCATTTTCAATTAAAGTTTAGACATTATATTTTATTTGATAATTAAAAAATTGAAGAAATAAAAAAAGTTTTTATATCAATTAAGATTTTTTATAAATTTAGTAAATTTGTTTTTAAAGCTAATTTTTTTTCACAATGGGTTATATCAACTAATTTCAAAAAAGAAATACGTATTAAAAATATATTTTCATTAGCCTTAATTTTTGATTTTATATGCAACTATAGAGATTATATTTTATTTTATAATTAGAAACTGGAGAAATAAAAAGAAAACGTTTTTATATTAATTAGAAATTTTCATAGGAACAATAAATTTGTTTTTCAAGCAGATGTTTTTTTTAATGGATTATATAAAATAATTTTTAAAAAAATGTATTGAAAATAGATTTTTATTGGATTTCATTTTTAATTTTATATACAATCATATATATTTTATTTAATAATTAAAAGAAAACGTTTTAATATTAATTTGAAATTTTCATAGATGAAATAAATTTGTTTTTAAAGTTGAGGATTTCTTTACAATGGATTATATAAACTAATTTCAAAAATAAAATCTGTATTGAAAATAGACATTTTTAATTTTAAATACAAGCAATAGAAATTATATTTTATTTGATAATCAAAAAGTAAATAAATAAAAAGAAAAGGTTTTTATATTAATTGAAAATTTCTATAGGCATAGTGAATTTGTTTTTAAAGTCGACGAATTTTTTACAATAGATCATATAAATTAATTTCAAAAATAAAACATGTATTGAAAATAAGAGAGACTACTGAAAAATAAAAAAATATCTATTTACATTTTTATTTATATTACTTTTAATTTAATTTGAGATTATTTTATTATTAAAAAGAGAAATAAACAATCACACTCACACTGAAATAACTCCCCAATATAACGAAATAGTGATAAGTATCTGTGGTGTTAAGGTAATAGTTCATTTGTGAGAAAGTGATTCCGAACAATTTCAAAATATGTAGAATAAACAATTACACTTTTATATAGAAGACGAGAATTTATTTTTTAAAGTCAATTAAAAATTATAATAGATTATATTCTATTGATTTCGAAAAAAAATAATAATATGCGATTAAGTTGAAAAATAAAAATATTTTTTATGTTGATTTCAATTTATTTTCAGCTACATATTTTTCAGATTCCTTTCATCAAATATTAAGATTTTATCGAACTTAGGTGCGGTAAAAAACGAATTAGCAAAAAGGTTGGCAATGAGCAAATTGAACGAGTTTTAAAACTTTTGATCTTGACATTATTTTAAAATTAATTATGTACCTACATATATATATATATATATATATATATATATATATATATATATATATATATACACGTATGTGTTTGTATATATGTATGTATGTATGTGAAGGAATAAAAGTAATTAAATAAGATAACAACGTGTCTGTTAACGCATTATTAAAATGTCAGATTTTAAACAACTCGTCGAGCATTGTTGAAAAGTTGAAACGTATAAAAACGTTTAATTATAATTTATGACAGTTGTTTATTGATACATTTTATTACATCTCGTACGAATAGCAACAAAAAGGCACGTGCGTGTACAACAAAAACTCCTTGGCAAACGTTGGAGTACAGGCCGTGTTGGTTGCTCATTCAATTTAAAATCATTGCTGTGTGTAAATCAAATGTGCAACGTTCGTAACAGTTTACGGCTGGTGTTCTATTGAAACTGACTGAAATTGAAATATAATGCATGTACGTATATATGAAACATTACATGCTATTACGAATGCAAGTACGCTTGCTGTTCGCCGCGGTTACTAAATCCATTTTAATGTAGAAGTGGATTATTGTTGTCGTCGTCGTCGTCGTTTCGTTGAACTCGTTACGTTCCTGCGGTCTGTCTCACCTTGACTGCACACACAAGTGGCGATCGCCATTGAACCTGACAGAAATACCAACAGAACAGACGTCTCGACGGCTCTTGTTTCACTATAAATCTGGCCGGTCGGTTATCTCAATTCGAGATTTTGTTCTGTGCTCATTCGACAGTGACTGAAACCGTATCGGTTTCGATCGTATGCGATTATTAAAGTTTATGTACTTGATTATATGTCGAATGTACGAGAAAAACTTTGCGGTTGTGACAACCGTTCGTTAGAAACAGCAGCTGGTGAAACTACTTGTAACGTGTTTCAATTTTGCACAAATAAATCATTCATCCAAACACTACAAGATTGCATAAAAGTGTTAAGTAATCATTTATTGTTAATTTTTTTGCTGATGTACATTTTAATGGACATGTCATCATTGTCAGAGTATTATATATTCAATTTTATACGAAAATCATTTCTGAAAAAGTTATAAGATTATATAAAAGTGTTCAGTGATTATTCGTTGATGTACATTTTAACGGATAAGTCATTTTAAAAGTGCTGCATTATAAAATTCAAATTAGTTTCTCGAGATTTCATAATGTATTAGTGATTTTGAAATTTCAACTAAACAAATAATTGTTGAATATTTTTATAAAATGCTATAATGTGAAGTTAGATCGGATCATTTATTTGACAAAAGTGAAATAACCACTGGATTCGATTATATCAAGAATGACGAATATCTATAATTTTAAAATAAAATAACAGGAAAATTTAAATAATGCTATTATCATTATAAAAAAATCATGATTTACTTGTCACATACAAATCACATTTTTTAATGTATAAGGTCATCCAAATGTGACGCACAGATTTGTGTTTTATTAAAAAGAAACAAAAGACACAATACACATATGTTTCCATATATACCCACCCTATACATGTTTTTTTTTTAATAAAACATAAATTTAGGAGTCACATTTGGATGATCCTATATATTTATACAATAAAATATTTTTTAGACTTAAAATTTCAAATTTTTATTGAATGTAATTATAAAATCAATAAGAAATTTAACAAATATAAATGTGAGTTTGAGAAAAAATGATGATATTATATGCTTAAGTCTAGAGATTTTTCATAAATAAACTTGATGAGTAATTACCATTCGCTTCATCTTAGTTGTTGAATGAGATTTCAAGTAGAGCAAAAATTGAATTCGTTTAATTTAAAATCAAAAAAAAAAAATTAATAACAACATGGTTACAGAAATACGAATTAGTGAGAAAATTAACAACAAGCAACTATTGATCACTTTTATGAAATTTGGAGATTTTGAAAACTGGTATATTTATAAAAAAGAATTTTTACTTGGCACTAAAAATGATTTCTTGATGACTGACAAACAGTTATAAAATATTTGTAGCCTGGTTACAAATATTCCAAATGTCAAATTGTATTTTTTTTAGATATTCTTCACTCCAACAACACAAATCCTGCTCGTTGTTATTATGATTTTTCCAGTCTTTTTATCGACATTCGTACACACAATACGTAGAATTTTGATTGACAGTAATTTTTTCAACCATCTATAAAGCATGTGTCAAAATCAATGTCGCGTTAAAAATTCACTTGACGTCTAAATTGAAATCAATTACAAAACAACAAAATCATAAACACCTATTGTATTATTAAAACCGCGTCGATACGATTTTTCCAACACCGCACACTTTCAGATAATTGGAAATATACATATATACATACATATGTCGACAACCATCTGTATTTATTTTATGTGTAGGACAGATAATTGAAAAATTAATTTCGTAAATTACGATTGTTATTCAAACTGTTAACAATTAGAGCGAGAAATGAAATTGGTTTCATTATTATAGAATCTGTACAACGTGTACACACACACATATGTGTATTCTAGTACAAACATACATAACAGATGTGCTACTGAAACATTAATTTTGTTTTAAGTGAACACACAAGTCCTTGATATCTCTTAGTTGCAGTTATTTCAGACAGGAAATTGTAGTTTAACAGGAAACTGGTTAATAGATAACCCGTCATAACTAACGGGGTTTTGACTGATTACGATAAAAAAAGACTTTTTATCATTACGGCCTTGTGTATTTACATATGTGTGTAACGTACTCTAAATTTGTTTCGTAATGTGAAAACGTATAGATTTCAATTTAGTCAACAAACATATATATATATATATATATATATATATATATATATATATATATATATAATTCAGAAAACAAACTAATAAATTATGAAAATGAATAAGGCACGAAAAATTATTTTTCTAAATAAATTTTTATATCAATAGATTTTAGAAATCTACAGTTGTATAAACTGCTTAACATATTATTTGTCAATTTGATAACTGTTATGGTTATTTAAAAAAAATATCAAACATATTTGTTAAAAAATTAATGATTTGAGATAAAACGAGTGAAATTAGTATGTCGTTTAATAAAATGTTTAGAATTAATTTTAGATGAATTATTTATAATTTTTGAGAATAAAAAGGACCCTCATATATCTGATGGTAAAATAATAATATTTTTTAATTAATTTTTGGAAGAGGTTGTTATAAATTTATTTGGCTTCAGGGAAAATATGCCGTTTTTACTGATTTATATATATATATATATATATATATATATATATATATATATATATATATATATATATTAATTCATGGAAATAACAGGTAGATAAACTATTGTAGTATTTCATTTAATGAAATTATTTTTCATATTAAATTCAAGTTTTGTTTATATAAAACGAAGAGATCAGTGAAAAATAATATAAACTAAATATTATAAGACTTCAAAATAAAAATAATAAATAATCTACCAATAAAAATATTAAAATGTCAGTAAAAATTAAATTACATTTTCCATATTTCACAATATTACAAACACAACAAATATAGACATTGAAATAACATAGATCTCTAGCTTAGTTTAAATTAAGCTTGTATAAACAGAAATGTGTATATTTAATTTAAAAAAAAATCCAAAACTTCTTTTATTAATCCTACATCACGTTTTATTTTCTTTTCGAAGTTTCAAGCGAATAGTTTCGTGATCGAAATATCCTAATATCGAATTCCTCTAAATATAATAATTTTTCAATTCGTCTCTATGTATTATTGTTCGTCTATTGTGATTACTTTTTACATTCTAGCAGCACTCGTATTTCACATAAATGTCCAACAATTCAATAATGTCGCGGAGGCATACCGCATGGGAAAACTGTCAAATATCGAATAGTTTGCCGGCAGCCAGCTATAAAAACACTGAACGTAATTTCATTTTATAGTTCGAAGTACCGACACTTTTTATAGTTTTATAGATCATTTTTGTCAGAATACGTATTTTTTTGAATTCATTAAAATTATAGATATTCGATAATTGTTGTATTGTTTATTTTCTTGTTATATTTTCAATTAAAATAGATTTTATCGTGTACTCAATTGATATCTGTATAAGAATATAAAATTAATAAACGACATGTTCAGCAGTTAAAATAAATAAAAATTGACAACATCACATAGACGAATTTTCGTTAAACATACTTTCACGTATATGTAAAGCGTGTCATCAGTGTACGTTTTTTTAACACCATACGAATTTAATAACATCTTCTATATGTGCAGAGATGACTTTCTATTCATTTTTGTATTTAAAATTATATTTATTTTTTTGAATCAGTTGTCATTTTAAATGTGATTGATCTTTTAACTTTTACTTCACTTTCAGTAATGTAATTTTATAAATGTGTTTTTTTATTCATTCGTTCGATGTAGTTTTGAAAAAATAAAATATGGAAAAATATTAAAATTAAGATATCTAATAGAAAAGTTGTTTTTTTTAGTTGTTTTATTCAAAGGATCTAAAAATAAAAGATTTAATTCCTTAGTAAATTAAAAAATGAATTCAAGTCATTGAAAATACAATTATTTATTTTTTACTGAAATTTTAGAAAATTTGTTTGTATATTATTTAAATATATCATATTTAAAATGTTAAATAATTATAATAAATAATTTCTGTTATTATAAATTTTCCAAAATACTAAAACTAATAGTAATTATAAAAAATGATTGAATTATTTTTAGTGATATTTTTTTATGTAATTATTTTTTCAACTTGTACTGAAAACAACTAACTCCTATTATAAATAAACATTTAACTTCAATAAACATTTCATGTATTTAATTTCGTTGCAATCGATCCGTTCACCACGTTACTAACTATCTATGAAAATTATTCAATCAATCGACCAAACCTCCAATTATCTCGTTTCATTTGCAACCACAAATAATGTTTGTGATTTCGCAACACCGGTGTCCATTTGTATTTTTTTCTTAAACGATGCACGATTTCGTACTGTTACCAAAAGTGACGCGTTTCCATTTGTCCTTTTATGAAGGGAACATAAAAGTACCGCAGTTAGATCTTTCACGAACGATTGGAAATATAAAGAGACCGCACAGTTGATCTTTGATTGAAAATTTTAAGTGACAACGGTAAGGGATGTTGGTTCTCGGAATCGTGTACGTGCGTGAACATGTGCGGTATTGATTCTGAGAATTTTTGCTCACAAGTGAACATAGATTTTTTTTCTAAGAACGGTTCAAATAAATCAATGTACAAGTGAGTCGTACTGAATATTTTAAATGTAGTTTATTTTTTCTTAACTCGTGTATGTGTATATATTTTGTGTGTTTGGGAATGCTTTTTACATGTTTGGATTTCAATTTAAATTTAATAACGACATATGTGTTTACACGATTGCAGATTATGTTACAAAATGGAAATGATATACAAATTAAATGAATTTTGAATGATACTCATCGATAAATGAGGCAAAGATATAAGAAAATTTGTCGGAATGGACAGGAAAAGAAAAGTATTATATCGGCAAGGTAGAAAATTTTGGAAGGTCTTTATTTAGCAATAGATAGGAAAAGGCTGTAACTGCTGCAGATATATATATATATATATATATATATATATATATATATAAATAAAGATTTACATAAATTTATAGAAAAGAATATTAAAAATTTTTATCAATTCCCCCTCTACAAAATATTAATACGAAGATATGAAATAAATATCATAAATGCAGAACTTTGAAAAGATTTTTTATAAAAGGATTATTATTGCTACAATATTTTATTGAAATATTCAATAATTTAAATTTTTCATTTTCATTTTTTCTTGCTTATTTTAATGACGATTTTCTATAGGTAAAATAGACAAATTTCAAATTTTATGTAAATTATAAGTATTAGTTTTTATTATAACCAATTTATAAATCTATAATGTTGTTATTAAATCTAAATTATAAAATATATATGCTTTATTAAGTAAACATTTTTGATTGTAAAATAAATATTTTTATGTTTTGTATACAACCATTTTTTTTGATTCAATAAAATTTTTACATTAATTATTTTTGACAGCCTAAAAAATTATTTAATCTGTTTTACTAACAGAATTGAATGTACAATAGAATCAGAAAACAATGAATTGTATATCAGGATGAAATGCTAAAAATGTGTTTTGAAAATATATTTCATATATCGATAAAAATAAAATAAGAATTTTTTGAGTGGCTAATTGTATTTTTTAGTAATATATATATATATATATATATATATATATATATATATATATATATATGAATGTTTTTTAAGATTTGTTTTAATAAAAAATATAATCAAATAAAATAATAGAAGTATTGAGTTCTTACCACATAAAGTTCAAAAATATTCAAAAATTCGCTTACCTGCAAAAAAAGAAAAATTAATTTAAACAAAAAATTATTATATAAATCAAATTACACATAGAATAGTCGATAAATAGATACAGTGGGATTTATAAGAATTTTCGTATAATATTTCATGTATATAATATGGCTTCAATTCAGTTAACCCTTTGATACAAATATAATACTGGTGTTACAAATTTTTATATATCCCATAACAAAATATCTATCTCATAAAAAAAATATTTTTTTATAAGAAGATATTTTTTATTTACGTTAAAGGATTAATAATAAATTTAAGAAACGGTCGAATGTGATTAATTTTAATTATTAATATTAGTAATTGAAATTAATTATTATTTTCTTAATATTTTAAATAAGAAAAATGCGTACCAAGTTCAATTTTTTATAAATAATTTTCCTTTTTTAGATTTTTTGCTTAAAAGTAACATATTTGTGAAATATATATTGAAATAGAGTGAAATGATTTTTTTCAATAAATAAAAATATTATCTGTTTCTTGTATTTAATATTAACCTATTAAAAATAATAAAGATTAAATCGACTCCCTGTGTAAGATTTGTTTGAGTTTTGTATAACATAATTTTTATACAATTTGATTTTTTGTAGAATTTGAAATAAGAGAAACGACATACCGGTCGAATAGGAAAGTTTTGGGAGAGGTCTTTATTCAGAAGTGACTAGAGATGCTGATAATTATATATATATATATATATGTATGTGTGTGTGTGTAACAAAATTAATAATAACATCAAAATATCTTAAAAACGAAACTTTACTTTCAAATACATTCTATTTTTTTTTTTTTGAAAAATTAATATTAAACCGAAATTAAGAAAAATGATACATCAAATATTACATTTCTATAACTCTGACGATTATATTTATAATTTTAAATGATGTAATAAAACTACAAGCAAACGAAGACAATTAATTAAAGTACTTTTAAAATAAAAAAGAGATCTGTAAGCTTTTACGAGCTCATTTATATTTGATTGTATTATAAAATATTTCTTAATTTTAACAGATGGTCAATAATTAATTAAACAGATTGGCATTTAGATAATCACGTAGTATTGAATTATTTTATTGATTATATATATATAATGATATGGAAAATATGTATATAATTTATGATAAAATATGTAATATATTAAGTAGAAATATTAGTGAACTCAGAAAACATGCATTTTTAATATGTAACTTGTTATAAGATTAAATTAATCAATAATTCAAATTTGTGATATCTACTTTTGATTAGAAGAAGGGAGAGAAAACTATCCATTTATAAACCGAGAGAATTTCGTTTTGGTTTAAATAAATTTTAGATAACTTCTTGCGGAGAAAGGAATTAAATTAATATTTATTGATAAATATGATCTTTGAATAAAATTTTTAAAAGATTTTCAAAACTCCTTTCTCCAAAATCTCACGTTTTTTAAAACTGTTTCTCCACTGTTGAATAAAATCTATAAGCAATTATAAACTCACTGTTGTTGGTACTCAATAGTGAAATTTAAATTCACTAACCTAATATTAATATATAAAAAAATAACAAAAATAATACAAGTCTATATTAGTCCATTGTTGGCTAAAAATCTCTTTAAATATTATTAGGCCTTCTCAAATGTTTTTCCAAAACTGTTCCATTATTTTCTGTTGGTGGTTGGTCTTATTCAACCCTCATCTCCACTATACTTTACAATTTTATCTCTCAATCTTTTATAAAGTTTCTTCCTTGGTCATTTTATTTCTTGGTCGCAATTCCATAAAATTTTTGTCCATCTATTATCTTTTTTTCTTATTATATATCTTGCCTAGGTCAATTTTATCTATTTTATTTTTCTGTTAAATCAGTTATTCTTGTCTCTTCTTGTATCTATTTATAGATTTTCCAGTTACGTTTAGAAATTTCTAATTTTATATTTTTCATGCTTCGCTAGGTTGTCAAAAATTTCTGTTTCATTTTTCCAAAAAAGAGATTTTTCAAATTATATAAATAAATTATAATAATTGATAATTTTGTTATCATTTCCATTTCCAAACTATTTCACCATATATATTTCTCCAACCAACAATTATCCCTCATCCACACAACTAATAATTTATGAAATTTAATGTTGATAAATATTTTCATATATAAATATTTCGGTCGGTGGTATAAAATTACCAATTTCGATTGAAAAACAACGTCCATTCCTCCGACACGTTCTATTATTGCAACATTAATAATATAAAACCAATATTAGCATTCTTGACAAGATATGCGTATGTTGCATATCTGAAATAGATATGAATCATCTCTCGTTAGATTTACATATTTTCAAAACCAATATGTGTACTATATTAGTTTCGATGCGTGATAAGAATATTAAAGATAATATATTTGATATATGATGGAGTCTGTGTGATACATCGCACGGATGAGATGAATGAGAATTTTTTTTATGGAGCAGATATTTGATATTTAGATCGAATTGTCATGTTAATATATCACAATGGATGCTTTATTATGTATATACTTCCTTATTACATATATATATATATATATATATATATATATATATATATATATGCCTCTTAAAAACTAATATTAAAATTAATAATTATTTATACTGAATAATATAAATGATTTTGTATTACAAATTGTAAATTATAATTAAATACTGAAAACAATATTAAACATTCTTTTGAAAAAATTGATTTCGATAAACAAAAAATAATTAAAAATATCTAAAAACTGATCTAAAAAATAAAAATTTATCAAATCTCTTAGAAAACTGTTTATACGTTTATAGAATTTTAAATGGACAATCTAGAAAGTCCCTTAATCATTTTTATTTTAGCATCGAAACATATTGATGTACATTTCTGAGAAATATGCAAATAAACTAAAATGTCCGTGACTGTATTCACATTAAAACGTTCACACAATTTAGAGTAGATAGTTAATCAATTACCGGTTATATAGTTAAACAGATCATCGTGTTACACATCCGAAACACTTTTACTTCGCTATATATGACAGTTAAATACATTAAATCGTTAACTGATGATGAAAAACATGTACCTGTCTTGTTGGAATGTAAATCGTTATGTAATATATTTTTGAAGTGAGTACTTATGATATAATATTAGGTGTATCTTTTTTTATTATGATGTTAGTTGTATCTTTTTAATCGTTTTATATTTCTTGATTGATTTGTATATAGAAAGGTTTTAGTATATATATATATATATAACTCGTAATATATTATAAAAATAGTTATTAAAATAAAAAAATACATATTGAAAATTACTGATTGCTGTATATAAGACAACTATAAATCTATAAAATAACTTATACTTGCTAATAATTTTTTTAATCAATCGTTTAATTACAACACTCCCATGTCTTGTGTAACTGATTTTTTATATAAATAAACTATATACTATAAAACCATAAATTAATTTGAAATTAGCGTCGTAAATATATATTTTCTTTATAATATCAATGAATTATTGAATTAAATTCCATAGATTATGTATAAGTATTTATAAAAGTATTATTTTCATTTTTGAGTTAGTGCATTAAAATAGTATTTTTTTATTTATAAATATTAACTGCGGACAACATAATAAATTTTAAAACGTATTTTTATGTTTTTATGATTTTAATTTTGTCGAAAAAAAATTAACGAAAATTGATTTTTGGTTATAAAAATTGTATTTTTTAATAACGAACGTTATTTTTACCAGAATATAACTATTTTCTATCAAAATATTCGATTTACAATAAAAGATATTAATTGTAAGTGAATTTTAAAATTTTCAATTTTTGACCCCAAAAAATCGACGACCTATAGTATGGAAAATTTCATAAAAAATTAATGTTTTCACAAATCGAATTTTTGCCTGTAAAATCATAGATTAGTCTTAAAATAAAGAGAATCGACGATTAGAATCGTATTTTTAAACATAGAACAATTTTATTTGAAGAAAATCTTGATTTCGTTGAACAGCCAGATAATTCATTAAAAATGTGTTATTTTGATTTTTGAGTTATTGTGTTGAAATAATCATTTTTTATTTACTAGAATTATTATTTACTCGTAACGACCCGATAAATTAATAAACGAGTTTATGTATTTTAATTAAAAAAAATATTTTCGACTTTTTTAATTTTTTAGAAAAAAGGAAATTATCAAAAATTGATTTTTGGCTATAAAAATCGTATTTTCTAATAACGAATGTTATTTTTATCAGAAAATAACTATTTTCTATTGAAATATTCGATTTACGCTAGAAGATATTAATTAATAATGAATTTTAAAATTTTCAATTTTTGACTCTCAAAAAACAACGACCTATAGTATGTAAAATTTCGTGAAAAATCGATAATTTCAAAAACCGAATTTTTGCATGTAAAATCATAGATTAGCACCGAAATAAGGTAAATCGATGAATAAAATCTCATTTTTAAAAAAAGAATAAATTTTATTTAGAAAGAATCTTAATTTAATTAATCAGTCAGTGATTTTATTAAAAATGTGTTATTTTGATTTTGGAGTTACTGCGTTGAAACAGTAATCATTTTTTATCAATTAAAATTATTTATTTGTAACTACATAATAAATTCATAAACGTGTCCATGTGTTTTAACGGAAAAAAATTTTTTTTGACATATTTTCAATGTTTAAGAAAAATGGAAATTATTTTAAAAAATTGATTTTCGGCTATAAAAATCGTATTTTCTAATAACGAATATTATTTTCGCCTCAAAACAATTATTTTTTATCAAAATATTCGATTTATATTGAAAAATATTAATTCACAGTGATTTTTAAAATTTTCAATTTTTGATTCTAAAAAAACAACGACCTATAGTATGGAAAATTTTGTGAAAAATTAATAATTTCAAAATCTGAATTTTTACGTGCCAAATTATAGATTAGCACCACAATAAGGTGAATCAATGATTAAAATCACATTTTCGAACATAGAACATATTTTATTTAGAGAAAACCTTGTTTCAGTTCATCAAAGACAGTGAATTTATTAACACTTTTGATACGGTTCATCTAGCAGCTAGTAAGTTGCTACTGTATGGAGTAGTTGAACCGTAAGTGTATTGAATAACTAATACGAAATGTTTACAAGTGACTATAGTCATTTTTAGTAACGAAATTATTAACAATTAATTATTTAGTATAGATTTTATAAGATAGCATTTTAAACATCCTAGGGTAGTTATTGAAATAAATATTAGTGACTAAAGTGGATAATAAGTAATTACTGACCAATGTATTGGGCACATGATTTATTTGGATTAAAATAAATTTGTCACAGTGGCAAATGGTGATAAAATTACCAAGAAAACAGGTATAGGCAAATCAAAATAAGCAAATGTTAAAAATTGGAGAAGGAAATTTGTTTAGGAAAATTAATAACCAATATTTAATAAATAATCTCAAAATATTTTGAGTAAAGGTTGTATCTTCTTTTACCCACGTTGTATATATATATACATCCATATTTATGAATGAATAAATATTTAATTAGCATGTCGACTTTATTAATTAATACATTAATTATGAATTTTTTACATCGTCCCAACATTAAAAAATTATATAATGCACGTTCCATATACATACGTAATACACGTACATAAATTCACTCGTGTGTGGTTTCCGAACGCGTCGACATTTTTCACACGTATTTAAATTTATGAAGAGCGTCCGAACGAACGGACCCGGCTCTTCAATATCCGGGTAATTAACTCGCGCAACGTTTTTATAACCCGTTACATAAATAAGAGGTTCATTTGCATAATAACTGCATGGCGGTTCGGACGTGGACCTGCGGTCAACATACACACACACACACACACACACATAAAACCCATACTGACCGTCGATGCACCAGATGGACTGGACTGCAGCCGTTAATACAATTTCGTTGATGTCGTGCTGCTCGCTCGAAAATGTATTATTCCATGACCGGTCGTGGATTTGTCTACATAATGTGTGTGTTTTTCTAAAGTATCTATGTACATTCGAGTGCATTTCACCGACAGATGAGACTATATAGTCTAATATGTCGTGTTTCTAGTATTCGGATGGAAAAAAACGATTTGTACTTTCTAAAACAATACGCTTTCGAAATAAAAGTGAAGTTTTGTTTAAATTATGTTGTTGTTCTCTTAATATATGTATGGATTTATGTACAAAAAATGGGTATTTTAATGAGTCATAGATGTGTAAATAAATAATATATATAATTGAGGTTATATTCAAACCGTTCTAAATAGTGAGAGTTTTAATTAATTCGAAACAATCTTTAATAAAAAAACTAACCCACATTTTATTAACATTAAAAAATATTTTTTCCTGTTTTTACTATTTATTAGGTCATTAGATTTTTTCTTAAAAAAATAGTATATACTATTTTATAATACTTAAATTATTTTTGATTATTATTTTCTATCATATTGGCAGTTTCTCAGTATCATTTATGAATAATTTTCAGATTTAGGTGCAAAGAACTGGTTCGGATGTTTCTTAATATCATTGATATTTTTATATTATTCTTTTAAAAAAAATATTAGAGGAAATATAATAAATAGTGGTCCGATAGTGAAATATTTTTAAGTAAGATGAATGAGTGATAATGTTTCAATCAGTTTTTTGATTTCAGCTGCGTGTTAATTGCAACATGTGGTCGTGAATTATCTTGATAAAATCAACTCATGTATATTGTTACATGCAATATCGTGCAACATTTAGGATTTCATTCATTTGAAATAACGTATAAAATTTATTCGTTTACAGTTCCATCAAATAAAAAACATGTTCTTTTTTTGGGTATAATCAAGTTTTCAAGAAAGTATGGATAGGCTATTTCGATTTATACAAATGCATTTTTTCCTTAATATTATTTCAAATTATTTATTTCCTATCGATTATAATTAAATGATCAAAAAATGAGTCAATTTAGCAAAAAATACAGTCCGATTCCCTGTCCATGAATTTCGTTCAAAAAGAAGATGAAGCATCCATACATTATACTAGCTTACCATATTCATCTTCTAAAAATAGTTATGTATTATTAATTTTGATATTTTTAATATGTAATAGTTGATTAATATGAATGTGATTTTTATTTCTCCTTTGAGTGATAAAAATAAAAAAATTTAAAATTAAATTAAATCCTGTAAAAATGACAATAAATGAGAATAAAACGTAAAAAAATATTTTCTTATTTTTCAATAAACTATTATTTCTATACATATTTTATTTTTGAAATTAGTTTATGTAAAGTAGTCCAAATGAAACTGAAAGGTTTAGATATACATCTTATATCCTTCAGTCTCATTTGAGCCACCTTATATAATCTATTGTAAAAAATTTCCACGATACACAAATTTACTACACCTATGTAAATTTAAAAAATGTTCAATAATTAATTATTTTTCACTTGGTTTGTTTATAACAACAGTAAGCTGATGTACATTTCGATAACAAGATCGTCATTGTCAGAGCGTCGCGTTATAACATCTCACCTTACTGATATTTGGCCCTTATAAAAAATCAAATTATTGTTATAAATAAAACAAAGTGCACAATAAGTTATAATTGAACATTTTTTAACTTCTTTTGATATTGAGGTTATAATTAATTTGTGTGAAAGAAGTATTGTTTGAGAGGAAGTCAGATAGCAGGCCTTAATAAAGAGACAAAATGATTTTTGATTGTATATGGAATGCCAAAGAACAAAATACTAAAATAAGTGCAGGAAGGGAATATAATAAGTGGAAAACATTGTTGATTGAGAATAAGAGAAGAAAGATAATAGTAGAAGTGAAAAAGATGTCGAAGGTTATCTGACGTTTGAAAGAATATATAAGAAAAGAAAGGAATGAAATAAAATCATAGAGTAATATTCAAAAACGAGTTAAATGCCAAATAGAGACTGATTTAAATATCTCGTATTAAAAAGAATTCAAGTATTATTATAAAGTTTTCTAGTGAATAAAATATTAAAAACAATTATAAATTAATTAAGTGGTAATTAAAAAGGAGTTTACTTATACTATGTAAATTTATGTAGATTCGAGATGGAGTTATTAAAATACCAGTATTTGGTACAGTTCTTGTATACATGTACGTTGGTTATGAGTCGTAATCGTGTTTGGTTTAAACTGAAGATGTAATTGTTTCGAATAAAATAAATAGATGTAAGGAAAATAGAAGAAAAATTCCGTGTCGTTGTGTTCATAAAGAACGTACGGACCGTCTTGTTGTTCTCGAACACATAATTAAACATATAAAATACATATGTACATCGCACGGAACAATGGGCAATAGTGGAAAGATATTTTGTCCACGCGCCTCGACGACATTATCCGTGCGTCGTGCGTTTCTCCGGTGTTTGTTTGTATATTTTCCGTGTCACCGGAACAATACAATCGAAACGGGTGTAGTACGACGTGCGAGGGCGACGCGTGCAAAACAAAGTATCGCCTTTAATCGCTTCCACGTTTCCAACGTAAGAAACTGTATTTTCTAATTGCCATGCTGTATATATTTCGACGTCCTACACAATCCTTTTAAAGATTCGATTACGTAGCTGAATTATTCAGAAGGTATATTACCCTGAAGGCACATTTCAGGCGTACGTACAATTATCAGAGCCAATTTATTATTCAGTGGCTATAATGTAACTGTTACGGTTAATAAGAACAAGTGAAGTACGCAAAATGACGAAATTACCTTTTATTGTAAAAGTTTGATTGAGTTATTTTCATTTCATCAGTTAGCATAAATAAAATTTATTACGCATTGTTTGAGACAAGGGACAATTTCGTCAAATCGAGATGAACGAACGTTCATTTCCACTTTGTTGGGTTTTCCTTCAATAGTCGAGCGAATATCTCGAAAAAATGTTTCGGAATTTTTTTCTCGATGTACGTGTATGTGTGTCGACGTCTTCACTCAAAGTATGAAATTAGCACGGGAGGGAATGTTTATGGAATTGTCTTCAGTCGTGCCGATTCGTCACGTATGATAAATAATTTAAATACGACGAATGAGACGTACGAAGACTTAGACAATTTTATTTTTCAGTACTATGTTTATGGATATGAGAATATTTCTTGTTTCAAATGAAAATTTAATATAACACAATTTATTAATTTGTTATTTGGAAGTCGTACGATAACATTTTTCATTCAATTTGGTTCAAGGAAAAATATTCAAAAAAGCTATTAAAATTTTCTAACAGACCTATTTCAATACAACACGAAATTAATTACTTACAAAAATATATAGTACTTTGAATTACTTAATTTTCATGTACTTTTTTAATTAAAAATATAATAACAATTAACGGTCATGTTAATTTATTCAAGCTTTGTTATCAACGAATTTATTTTTTACATAAAGCAAAGAAGAATACAATATCAAGCATTTAATGTAAATATATTTTAATTTTTATAAAAATTAAAAGTAAATGTTTGAATTATATTTTTTTAAAAAATACTTTTGAGTTAAAAATATGTTAAGATAACACTTTCAAGTATTTATTGATTTTTTAAAATATTTGTATTTAATATTTTTTATTATTTCATATATGAATGTAAAATCATAATAATTTTCATTCTCTGTACGTTTTATATTTTTTCTAGATTTAAACAATTTTTTTTTGACAATTAATTAAAAGCTTGTACTATTTCTTGAATTTTATTTTTTTGAAATAAATTAATTTTTATTTTTAATTGGAATTTTAAAATTTTGAAAATATTTTCATCTAAATATTAATTATTAATAGATTTTTATTAATTATATAAATTTATATGACAAGTTTATTAATTTAAAATATTGGCTGCAAATTTTTTTTTATCGGTTTATTATAATTTTTATAGAAAATGTTTTATAAAAAAATACGTGAATTTTCAACAAAACTGATATTAAAATTCTTTCTCAAATTTAGAGTTACGCAAAGGGCTAACAATTTAATTTTAAAAAATATAACTGGCATTAAGCAGTGATAAAAAAATCTCTACTAGGCTAGTATTATCAGAGAAAACAAGATTTTATGAAGATTAAAGCACCAATAATGATGATTTTGAAATCCAACTGTCTATTCGTGATTTTATCAAATCCATTTTTTAAAAACAAGTCTGTATTTTGTCTTTTATGTTTAGCTCGTTTCTTGTGTTAGCTCAAGTACCTGGGAAGTGTATTCCCTCAACCATGATGGGTGCTCTTGGTAGTTCTTGTTTTTTTTATGGTTGTTTTTTTTCGTTTTATGTCTTCGGAAAAAAATCAAAAATACTTATCAAATCCAAACGAGTTTTTATTACACATATTTTATTATTTAAAAAAGAATGGTGCTTCTTCCCTGTTTCCGCGTTGATGTGGAAATTTCATTCCTGAATTTTCTCGAATTTTTTGAGAATATCCCAAATAATTTTTTTATGAAATATTTATATTTACAAAAAAAAGAAAAAAAGATTTTTAGACATACTTTTTAAACAAATTAAATTTTTATTATTGTATGGCTATTATATATATATATATATATATATATATATATATATATATATATATTTATATATTATAAACATCCTCTATATAAAAGCATTAACATAGTTTTCTAAAAGTTTCATTAATTCATAATTTATTTACAGTGTTAAATAGAAGTAACTTTGAGGGTCGATAAGTGAAGCAAGTAATGGGTATAGACTCTTGGATATACAAAAAGAAAAATTATTATTTTTTATATATATTTTTGGCAGTGTTGTCATTTATAAACACTCATAAGTAATTTTGTAACGATTTTCTTTATCCGTTTAATGAAAAAAAATGTTGTATATAAAATAATACAAATGTTTTTTTAGAATGACGATTCAAAAATGTTGATATACAAATTGTGTATGCATATGTGTATTGAATGAACGTAGAAAGGTCAATCTGGAAGTAGGAAATATTTATCAGCTTTTCGTATGTTTATTTAACCGTGTTTTCCCACGCACCAGGATAACAAGATATTATGCGTGATGTATGTTCATTCATCGTGTGAATGCTTATATATTTAAATCCCAAACCACACATTTAAGGAAATCAATTATTCATTATATTGTTTAATTTTATTAACAATTCTCTAATAAAAATTAAATATTCTCAATATATTGTATAAACATTATTCGGAAACATTTTTATTTACTTTTCAAATCGAAAAAATAACAGGAAATGTCAAACAACAAAAATATATATGAAATATGAAAGATTTTAATAGAAAGATCATCGAACTTGATACAAGTTTTCAACAAGTTTCTTTATGTGACGATATCGATGTCAACCTTCTAACCTTTAGACAGTTTAACAAAACCAGAAATCTTAACAAAAAAAAGTGAATATAAAAGATTCGCGTTGGATAAACATCGGTGAAATTAGAAATCGAATTTCATCTGCATTTTAAGTAATTGACCTTCGATCGTAACATTGAACTCACGTTCATAAACGCATAAATCATGAATGAGCATCAGCAACGACGCACGAGGAGAAAACTGATAGATGTTCGGCCGACTGAGTGACACGACATAAATTTCATTTAGTTGAAGAAGCATGTTGATATCGAGTGAACGTAACGTCGCCTACGAGTAATTGTGATAGGGATGGACAGGATGTTGAGACGATAAATAATTAAGACATGGAGAAGAGTCAGTGGGGAAATGTGTGAGGATGGATGTGTGGCGATAATTCATTTTAAAAGTTATATAGAGGTTCGGTTTTAAAAAAAATTAAAATAATTTGAAAAATTAAAATAGATCATTGAAATATATATATATATATATATATATATATATATATATGCAGTCTCTTTCTATCTACTGTTGAATGAAAGCCTTATCCAAAATTTTCTATTTTTAGTAATCCAATGTTTTTTTTTCTCTAAACCATTACATTTTTTCATGAATATTTACTACCTATCCACTGTTTTCTTTTTATGATAGATCGTTTCATATTTTTGAATTCTCAATCAATAATTTTTTTTGTTCACTGATCTTTTTTCTGCTTTCGAATCCAGTTACTTATCTTCTTATTTCTATGTGTTATCCTTTTCATACATATTTCAAAGCTTCTCTGTGTTTAAAGTTGTTAAATTATTCTTGCATTTAACACCTATTTTTTACTATCATAAGTGAAAATAGATAGGATGTATTGATCAAAAAATTTTCTGCAATTTATACATATGTACTCGTATTGTATCTTTTTTATATACTCGTAAAAAATAGTGTTTTTTAAGCGTGTTATAATTTTAAATTGAATTCATATAGAAAGTTTTATCCAACCTAAAAAACACTTTTATCATACCTTTATATATACATACACACGTATGTATGTATGTATGTATATATATATATATATATATATATATATAAAGAGGATGTTTTTTAGATTAAATAGAACTTTCGATAAGGATTCAATTTAAAGTTCTATCACGATTAAAAAACACTCTATATATGAAATAGTCCTATTGCAAAATTAATGTCATTAATCTACTTTGATTGTGAATGATTATCTCCGAAGATTGACGATTACAATTACGGAATGATGTGAGTGAAATTAAATTTTCACATCACTTCGCGATTGCAATCGTCAATCTTCGGAGATAATCGTTCACGTGTGGAGTAGCGTGAGCATTAATGATATTAATTTTGCAATGGAACTATTTGATGTATAAAGAGATAAAGAAATTTCATTTTCGAAAATTTCCAAGAATTACCGAAGTATAAATTTTATGGAATATTAAAATTAACAAAAAATGGAAAAAAGACAGATTTTTAGGTGGACTTTTTGGATAGATTTTCGGATAGTTTTTTTTGGACAAAATTTTTAATTATATTAGCATTAGATTTGAATATATATTAAATCATCAATTTAAAATAAATATCGTCTACACAGAAGTATTTTATTAACATAGCTTTTTAAACATTAATTTTTTTATAACTTATTTATATTGTTAAATTGAAGCAAGTTCAGGGGTCGATGAGCAAAACGAGTAGGGGAGTGGAACTTACTGATATACATATAATTTTTATTATTATTATTATTATATAAAAATTATATAAAATATGTAATGAATCGTTAATAATCGACATATTTGATTAACAGGTGTATTTCATCCCCCGATGATGTTGGATAGCAAAGAGTCTATTCTACATATTCGGAATATTTATTTTTTAGTTACTGACACAAAAATAACAAAAATCGATTAGCCGAAATTGTCGAGATTCCTGTATAAATAACAACGGTCGGTTCGTGTGTTTGTGCATCCCTAAATTGTGCGGTACATGTTGTTGTTGTTGTACGTTGCTTATGTATATATATAGGTATATAGTACAATTTGCCAGTAAAGTCGGAAATCGCAAATGTTGCTAGTAGCAGCGCGGGCTCCGACACGACCTTTTCTGTTCCGCAAACAATTTATTTTGCGACGCGTCCCGTACGTCCCGCGTCCCGTGCATTTGGTACGACGACGACGTTGCCGGCAGCAGCCGCCCGACCCGTCCGCACAAATAACCCGCCGCCACTGGCGTCGCGGCGAACACTGCCTCGCTAATACAATAAGGGATGTGATATATACATCGACGGCTCTATATAAATAAACTGCGCCGACTTACGCATATTTACACTTTTCGTTTCGTTCGGCGCGCGTTCGACGCAAATGGGCGACGTTTATTGTCCGATCTGGGATTTCGATTGGCGCGATCTTCGGTGCACACAATAACCGTTTTTGAAGTCGAATCACAGCAAGATTAAATTGCGCGAAATTAATTGTTCTGTGGCGTTTCCTACATTCGTTGACTTATGGAACGGAGCGGTGGTGCACCGTTGTTAGAGGAACGCGACGGCGCGCGTTCGACACAGGAAACGAATAAAAATCGTATTGTGTTTTATTTAACAAAATATTACGTTATAAATACGACCCTCACTAAATTGAAACACTGACAACAGGGTGGCTGTTTGTGACGGAGAATTAGCTTCGTGCCATTTCTTTAGAAGATAGATTGTTATTTAATATTCGACCAAACAATGTTAAAAATAACGTCGTCGGAACGAATTAGTCTCATTTTAATACGTTTATTTTTCACAAACTTCAATTTTTCACTTCGTATTGCATGATGAAGTAGTAATTTTTTACCTCTTTTATATTAAAATCAAACATAAAATAATTAAACAGTTATTTCTTTTTTTAATTTTTAAAAAAAGATTAAATAACAAATATTAAAACAGTTCTTGAGAATTAAATATTCTACAGATTAGAAATAAAAATAATAGTAAGTAGTGTCTATGTTGATTTTTTACAAAATTGTTTTCTGTCATATATTTTTATAATAATTCCGTTGTGGCTTATTTCAATCTAAACTAAGAAAGGAGGAGAAGGAAGAAAAAAAGGCTCCGATAATGATGGAATCGAATCGCCATCGAAATCTACATTAGCTCATTATTGTTATAAACAACAGAGTGAACAATAAGTGATTATGGATAATTTTATAACATATTGTGGTGTTGGGGTGAAAATTCATTTATGTTAAAGTAACAAACTTGTTCAAATTTGAACTCAATTTTTGATATTAGTACTAATATTTGTCCCTGCCTAGAGTTATAGGTGAAAATTGGTTAACAATCTCGAAGTCAGATGAAAATATAAGACACTTCAATGGTTGAGGGGTGGAAAAACTAACTAAAAAGTGTAGTCTAAACTCTACAGTCCTAAATAAAGCAAAGATAATCTTAATGAACATTTTTTTAGTTTTTCATTATGGGAATTAGCCGGAAAGGGGGTATCTTTTACATTACTCAAAAAAATTTGCCCTTTTTTAAATTTTGTACCAAAAGCAATTTGTCTTATTGTATATAACTTAATAACAAAATAATTGATAAAGAACAGAATTTTGAAAATTTGGAAACTTTTATTTGAAAAAATATATAAATCATCTCTATTAATTCAAAACAGTTACTTTTTGAATTTATATATAGATATATGTGAAGTTGTTATTGAAAATATTTTGACAAGTTTTATTAGTTTATTAGATTTAAAAATCATTTTTTTCTAATATTTCCTCTATACTTGGAAATGGGATTTTATTGATTGGGTTTCATTTTAAATAACAAATCAGGTGAAAGAGGAGAATACTCAAATGTAGTTATTTGTTTAATAATTAAAATACTGTAACTAAAATCAATTTGTGGTCAAATGCTTTGTATTCAAGCTTCAATAATTACTGGTATTTACCAATATGATTACTAAATTATCCAGTACTATAATTATTGAAACTACATAATAAAACTGGTTTTATTAATTATATATAACTACATATATAATTAATAAAACTGGTCAAAAAGTATTCCAGAAATTATGTTAACATTGAAATTTATATATATATATATATATATATATATATATATATATATATATATATTTACAAATTACTATTTAAACTTTGAAAAATTAAAATGTATAATAATTACATTTTGTTTATTTTTCATTACTCAAATAATATTGCAGAGAATCTTTTTTATTTTCATCTTCTATCTCAAAACAGTTCCTCAAAAATAATTTCTACAAAAAAGTAATTGGAATTTATGATGTTTATAATTATTTCTGTTGAACGAAAAAAAATATAGAAATAGAAAGTAGTTTTATATTAACTATGAAAAATAATTCAAATGAGTTACATAAAAGAATATGTATGTGTGTATATATATATATATATATATATATATATATATATATTCAAAGAAACCATCCGTTTAAAATTAAGTTACGATCGTCGAAAAAACCTATTGAGAATTCAATTATTCGCAAGAGCACCAAAGCATGAATAGGTCTAATGTATTGTCTTTCTTGTAGTCGTGTATCACACATTGATCGATGTGTTTGAAAATATAATGAAGTCAGTTAAAATAATTATCTTTGTGTTCGATTACCTGTCGATCTAGTATTTCGATTAAATACGAAAAAACGAAACGCACGACTCGAACAATACTGAGAAAACCGTAATGCTTTTTTAGTAAGAAAGTGAAACTAATTTGATAATAATGTAATTTACAAGTTTAGTGTTTTTCATTAGATGTGTTTCAATGAAAACAATAAGCATATTTAATTATGATTGGTTCTAGTATACATCTTTGTTAAGAAATAATTTTATTTTTTTGTATACTAGTGTCATACAACTATTTTTTACAGGATGGCCTAAAAGAGATTGAAGAATTTAGAAATATTTTTACTTATTTACTTTCATTTACTATACTTCAGTGTTATTTAAACCATCCTATATAATTGTATTTTCAATATTATTCTCAGTAGTGCAAAAGGGTGAACTAATTCGATTCACTTGATTATTAATTGAGTTTATTATATGTGATTTATTTTTAAAAATCAAATAGTGATATAAAAAAAATAAATAGTAACATAAGAGATCTTTCCTCTGTAATAAAATCTTAAATGCTAGAGATAATTATAAATTAATGTCTATATATGTATATATTTTTTTAAAAAATATAGTTTTATACTGATTTTTAAATTTAAGTTTCAATAAAAATAAAAAATAATATCTTGTGAAAATAAAATAGTTATTAACGATAATAATAAAATATCAATAATAATAAAATTTAATTGTAAAGTAGTTAACAAGAAAATATTATTCTATTAATAAAATATAAATAAAAAAATTAATGATATGTTAAAAGTACATTTATGAAAGTAATAAATAAAAAAATCTATTTATAGTCGAAAAAAGTTTACTTTTACATTTTATACATTATTTTGAAACGTTATCGAGATTGGAATTTTTTCTTTCTCTGCCTTATAGTCGGTTAATAAAATATAAAATGTACGACAAGGCCATATTTAAATTTATGCCATATTGGTCAGCAGTCCAGTATGCCAACCACTTGTCCTCAACCGATTTATGTTGATATTTATTCAAGTAATTGTCTTATACAAAAGTATTTAATTCATTGAAATTCCATTATTAATTTAAAAAATGTTGAAAGTCGAATTATCCATAAATTATTTTCAGAAAATATAAAAAATGACTTTTGTTACCCAATAAAATATATAAATAAATAATTATTATTTTAAAAATGAAATTTATTATTATTATAATATTTTTTTAAAATTAATAATATATTGTATAGAAGTCAATTAATAATAGTTATTTAATTATTCAATTAAAAATTATAATAATATTGGAATTGACATTTTTAAATACATTAAACTTATGTGTATTTTAATTTTTCAGGTTAATAAATTCACTTTTTATGTCGAAAAATCTATATAAATATATATTTTTACTTCTAAACATTTTTTTTCAAATATAAAAATTGATTTAATTGTAAATAAGAGTAAATTTCAAACAAAAAAATCATTTTATTTTTTTTCTAATGTAATGTATTTAATTTTTTTCTAGCATTTTGGGGTTTATTACAATTTATATATAATTTATTTTTTATTATAGTTTTAATATATCCACTGTTTTTATTTTTTCATTTGATATTTTGACATTTATTAGAGTTTACACATTTTTTATCAGATTATCATTCGATAACAATGAGGGTTAATCTATCGTAGTGATGCTATTTTTCTCTTTTCATTGTATGTAGAAGTGTTATCTATGTTTTAAATCGTTATTTTCTTGGAGAACTCAATCTTGATCATTTTTTTTCTTTTGTATTTAAATTTTTTGTGAAGCAGGTGAATTTGTGAAATTTTTGAATTAAGCATCCATAGATGTGACTTCTGCTGGATATTTTATAACAAGTTTCAAAACTTTTTTGATTATACATAAACACACACACATACACACATATTTATAATTAAAAAAATTTTTTTTAATATTCATTAATCATTTTTAATTATTACGCTTATAATTTTCAACTAAAATTCCTAACTAAGAAATTTCCATATTCACTAAAAATTCACATCCGTTTTTATCCCACGTTGTTAATTATCCAAAATTTGACAATTTACAATCTCTATTAAATCATTTATATATGCTATAAAATTTTTACAATCCTACTTGTACGGTCGCAAGAAATCAACATGTTTGTGTGGGCTGTGCATTAAAAGAACTCAGAATATTTTATTTTAACCTGCATGTAAATTCACGTAAAATGTTGTTTACAGGATTACAAAGAAAGAATATGCTGAAAGATGTGCAATGTAATATATATATATATATATATATATATATATATATATATATATATATATATGTATTATGTAAGCATGTACATTTATATTTCATAAGAATGTTTTATAACAAAGTTATTTTATCTTGATGTATAAATAACTACTGACGTTTAAATAAAAATGCAGGAAAAAATATATATCAAAGTTTTTTTTATTCAAACACGGAGAACGTGTAATAGTTTTATTCGTTTATAAAAAACGTATAGAATCATCCGGTGTTTTGTAATATTAACAACTGAGTATATATATATATATATATATATATATATATATATTTAAAAATACATAAATTTATATGTGTATATAAAATTACGTGTCTACATGAAGTATAAAAATATATTAGATTATAAAATATAGTTATTAGTTTGCAGTGATGTTAGATTATAATAAAAAATGTCTTGAAAAAATATATTTTATGATTATTCTTTGTAACGTATGAAGAAATAATTTTAAAAAATAGTAATTTTTTAACTCCGATCGTAAACGATTACCTATAAACTTTAACGAATGCAAATATAAACATCATTCAATACGATTGCAAGTATTATCGAGGGAACGAGTAAAGAGAGCGAGGTTTTCTATAATTAAGGCACAAAAATGTGTCATATGCAATCTTTTCGAAAGTGTTAAGAAAAAATAGAGAAAACAATAGATACGATTTAAAAAATTAGCTATTTATTTCATTCATAAATAATCTGATTATTTTCCAAAAAATTCCTAGAAAATTACGACTAAATACAATTATTCTACCTGTTATGATTCTCACAAAGAGATAATGTTTTTTAATATGTATCAAAGTGTACAATCGTAAAAATAGTACAAAATCGTGCGGTATCTAAATTCTATTCCTGTAATGTGTAAAATAGACCAGAGATTCAAAGCACGTTTCTTGATAATTAAATAATTAAAACTTGACAATATCAGCGAAATTTTAATAGAACGCGAGTAGATTAGTGAAGAAAGAACGTATTTTCTGAAATTCATTTTATGAAGTTTTGTAATTAAATATTTAATAAAAATTCTTACTGCAGTTTGTTATAAAAGAAAATATTTAATAGACGGATACTGTTTTAATAAAAAAATATTTTTAATGATAACATTTATTACAAGAGTGATATAAAATTGATTTTTTTTTTCAGAAAGAAAGTAGTTTTTATCTGCATATTTTTGTATAGATTTGGAATGGAAATCGAGCGAGTGGAATCAATAAGAGCATATCGTATTTAGAACGTGCCAAATTAAATAAACAATGCAACAGTACGTACATACGGCTGTAATTTATCTAAATGGAATTAGTTCATTAATATAAAATAAGTACGAGATTTATACTATGTATCTATTGTTCTTCAGTCACGGCGCAAGTCGTGCTCTGAATCTAAAACTGATGCTGATGGCTTGCAATTAGCAAGATTTTAAAATTCACGAGATGAATTCAGCAACTGGAAATAATTAGTGATGCAAAACGACAGCGGCCGTCAGTAGATGCTGCAGCGGGTTTCGTATATTCCGACTTACCAACATATGGGACAAGGAGAACGAGAAACGAGAACAGCGTCTGTGCCTGCGGTTTGATTCTCGACATAAAGGGATGTAGTCACATAATGCGAATGAATTTCAAGAAAACACACATACACACTAAATGTTGAATGAGTGTGGACGAGATGAGTCTTACTCTGTGAAAAGATTGTAAATGGATGGTTAGGGAGGTTTTTCTCTTTAACTACGTGTACGGTTCTTGTGGTTATATAATAGATGATGGTTTTTAAACAAAAAAAGCAGATCTTTTTTTATACAAGGAAATTAGTTATTTTTGAACAGATTTCCAAAAAAATCTTTATAGTGTTATATAATAATATTCGTATATTTAATTTTATATTCAAAATAGAAACTACAGCAATATATATCAAATGTGTACAAGTGATTTATTTTCTATAAAATGAAACAGATTTCAACATCGAAACGTTTTTTTTTTTGAAAACAAATATAAAATAATACCATAACATCATTTCAACATAATTTATGTATATTTATATGGAAATTCTATAATAGTTACAGAAAAATAACGAACTCGTTGCTTTTCTAGAGCACTGTGTAATATAAGCATGTCAATGGCAATTGCCAATCGCAATGTCATCATTGTATGATGCAAATTGTCATAGTCATGCATATAAGCTCAATTCTACGATACATAAAATTATTTATTTTTATGTATGAAGTACAAAAATATAAATTTTTATATACATTTTATTATATATGTTATATATATATATATATATATATATATATATATATATATATATATATATAAGATTTATTGCATAGCATATTAAAATTTATTATCGAGAAGATGTAGGATATTAAAATTTAATTCCAAATAAATATCTGACACTACATAAATATTTGTTCACATTAACTATTTATATACTCTACTTATTCTTGTAATTGCTGTATTGTATTCTGTGTTAAAAAATAGTTCTGGTTGTAAAATATTCTTTCAAGTTGATCTTTTTTTAATATTTATTAAAACATTTTATGAATATTGAGATTTCAATCGATGGATATAAAAAGGTTAGACTAGTTATAAGACAGATTTTATTTGAAATAATATAGAAAATATTTTTATAAAATTAACAAGAATTTTTTGTAAAAGAATAAAGAATAAAAATTTAAACAAAATTAATTAAAATTTGATATTTTAATTAATTTTGAAGCTTAAAATAAAAAAATGCCTCTAAGGTTTAGTTTATAATTAAAATTGAGTATATTAGATAAAAGTAACAAGAATTTACAGAAAAATTAAATAAAATATTTATAATTAACAAAAAATAACAAATAAACTGATTCTGAAATAGTTGAAAAATACCTTTATTATTTTTAAATTAATTTAAAAATTTAATTTATTGATTGTTTAAATATATTAATACGAATAAATTTTATATAAAATTTTATTACTATATAAAATAACTCGACTTGCAGAAAAATCAAGATATAATGATTTTACTGTATTTGAAAACCATATTTTTTTAAAAAAATATTTGAGAATTATTTATTGTTTACAGTTTATTATTAATTTATAAATTGATAGAAATGTTACTGTAATTTTTTCTAAAATGAATCAAAAATGTAATTTCCAATTTAAATGATTTAATTTTAAGATTAATAAACAGGTACTTTTTCTCAATATTATTTAGTACTGTACCTGAATCACTTTCCAAAATAATATTATTTGTCATATATTTATTACTCGTTTACTTGATAATTTCTAAAATCTATTGCAAAGAAATATTTTTAAAAATAATGATTATTCCAATATTACTCGATATTGTTAAACTATTTAAGGATTATTTATTGTTCATTCACATAAATGTTATCGATGACAATAAAATATTTTTTTATATTTACTAATAAATTAAATGCCTTATAGAAATAATTCAATTTTATTTTACTCTTTTTACTATTTTTTTATTTGATCTTATCACAAAACTTTATTTTCAACATTATTTGATAATTGAAAAAAATATATTTTAATATTTGCATTGAAATCGACTTGTGAATAATTATTAAACTATAAACAATATAATTATTAAATATATTGATTAAATTATCAAGTATTGGAATAGAGATTTTTTCGTAAAAAATAAATTCTCAATTTTAATTTAATTATTAACGGATTTTAATTTAAAGTTATAAAAACTTTATAATATCATTCAAAATAAAGTCCTGGTAATCAAATTCAAATAAGATTGAAGAACAGTTCTAGTATTAAGAAGTGTAATAATCGAAGATGACAGAATATACACATAGAATACTTCTTCATGAATGCTTTTCACAATTTTTTGATTTAATATTTTCTACTTAGTTGATTTTTATCGTTTTACAATTTAATGGCTTTTAAAAATAAAAAAATACACGTTAACCTCCACTTTAAAAAAATACTAAAAGTATTTTCATGTTATAAAATTTCATTTACAGAACAACGTTGATGTGTCGATGAAAAATCGATTTATTACAACAACGCCATCGACATTTAATCGATACACATATCGTAAAATGAACGACGGCATTGAATACAATTATCAATAAGACCTTAAAAATATGTCGTTTGTAACAGAGTTAAAAATCCTACTGAACAGCAATCAAGTAAGAAGCAATCAAATAATAAATATTTAAACATTCTACGTTCGATGTACATAAAACGAATGTAATAGCGTCGACAATTAAACTAATACAGGGCTTTAAATTTCTTTGAGTGCATGCTTATATATATATATATATATGTGTGTGTGTGTGTGTGTGTGTATACGTGCAGATGTGTACGTTTTTCGATTCGAAATGAAAACGGAATTCGAAACTGTTGTAGAGAATCCCCTCGACGCAACTATTCTATATAACGAAAGCACTTTATGGAATGAAGAGGCCGGAATACACGTTGTGACGTCTCGACGCCATGCATGTTAATCACGGCCCACTATGGACGTCGTCTCAACGCGCTAATGGACGCTAGAGTTGGCGAGGACCTCTGCCTGAGTAAACAGCTACGACAGACATGCACCACCACCATCATACACTACTGCCCGAAGCTACATTCAGCTAACTTGTTGACTTGTCTGTTTATTTTATTTATATGCATGCTTTTTTTATAAGTCTACAAATGATAATCAATTGTACTTAGTAGATGTCATTACCAAGTAGTATTGTTTGCATATTGGATTTTTCAGTCGATTTTTTTTGTATTCGGGTTTCAGGAAAAGTTATATACGATTATTATTTTAGAATATTTAAACACAATTATTAACCAGTGACGTTTTTAAAATCTATAGATTTATATATATATATATATATATATATTATAATGGACGAAAAAAAATTGGAACGTTGTAAATTGAGGGTTTTAGGAGAAACATAATCAGTGAATAAAAAATAATATTGATAAAAATGTAATAATACAATTTATAGGCCACAGTACGAATATTTTTATTACGGGTTCAATTGAAATATTATACAATTTTGGTTAAATTGGTTAAAATAATATATTAATACTGAATTTAAAAGTACTTAAATAGGGTTTTCAAATAAGCGCTTCAGAAGTTTAAATGGAAATAAAACAAAAAATAATTAATTAATTAGTATTTTTTTTTATTTTTAAGCATATTTTATGGCATTATTAATGGAAAACAATTTAACTCATATAACCACTAAGACTTTACTTAATATAGGGATTTCGTTTAGTCTAATTTTAGTCACTTTTTCACATAATTGTGGTCGAATTTCATGAACTACTCGTTCAATGTTTATTTTTCATGTTTCTGTTGTTTGTGGTTTATCAGAATAAATCAATGACTTCATATAACCACACAAAAAATAATTCAATGGAGTTATATCACATGATGTTGGTGGTCAATTGATGGGTCAATTTCGTGAAATAATTGATAGTTATAATAAAAAAAATATTTCTAGTGTACGTGCATGTATGAGTTTGTTTGTTTATAAAAAATATTTATAAAAATTGTATACAATTATTTATGAAAATAATATATAATTATTTATAAAATAATTATGGAAATTTTTTATTTATAAAAAGAGTAAAACTTTTTCTCTATTAAATATTTAATAGAAATTACATTCATATATCATTATCAATTATTAAAATTATACAGTATTATATATGTATCATATTATATACATGTATTATATTTTAAAAAATATTTTTTGTATTCTTCATTCATAATATTATATTTACTTTTCTCATTTCTAATTATAAACCTATGTTATTAAATAAAAATTGTTATATACTGAGATGTTTTGTTGATATAAAAAAAAAATTTCAAATCTAATTTGTAAATTCAACTATATATATATATATATATATATATATATATATATATATATATATATATATATATATATATTGCTAATGCTGAATAGAGATATCTTCTAAAACATTCCATTTTAAGTGATTTTCAAATTTTCATTTTCTCTTTAATTTTCTTATATATCGTCTCATTTATCGATAGGTCTTTTTAGCTTTTTTTGTATCTCTAGGTTATCAATATTTTTTTTGGTCCCAAACCAGTTTTCTCTTTTTGCTATATGATCGACAGATTTCTATTTTAAACTTTTCATTCTTATTATCATGTTGGTATAGGTAAATTTTTCGAAATTTTTCGTAATCATTTATTTCTTTTTCGTTTCTACATGTTATTCTTATCAAACTTCTTTCCATGATTCTTTACATTGTCTAAAGTTGTTGAATTATTCAATACGAACAATATAATTAAACAAAGGTCTAGTCTTTCCATTATTTTGTATATCTCTTGTGAAATAGGATGTTTTTTTGTGTAAAAGAACTTTAAATAGAATTCCTATAAAAATATTTTATTAAATCTGAATATATATATATATATATATACATGTGTTTGTGTATGTACATATAAAGGTATGATAAAGGTTTTTATTAGGTTAGATAGAATTTTCAATAGGGATTCAATTTAAAGTTCTATCTCAAACCAAAAACTATTTTCATTTCCTTACTCGACGATGACATCGATATAAACTTAAATAATCTTGAAGCAGAAACAAAGTAATCAAAACATGTCTTCCTAAAAACAACACTGTTGCTTAAATTATGTATGTACTATAAAATATTTTGTAGCGAAGGTCGATCCCACGCAAGACCCTACTGTACATATATATATATATATATATATATATATATATATATATATATATATATAATATAATGTGTAAAGATTAAGTTTGAAGAAGATTCGTCTGAAATTCACGTTTCAGTATCATCAAAACGTGAATAACGAGCATTTCATAGAGGCGCGCATTGCATGCAAACTAAATGCTCCGCTGAATCAAACATATCATCTTTTTAACAACCAGTGAGTGGCGTACAAATCATATGCAAATAATAACGAAGTTTTATGATTACGTTGTTTAGACATGCATATTGAAAGAATGATTATCAAACATTCATACCTATATATATATATATATATATATATATATATATATATATATATATATATATATATATATAATTATATAAGTTGTAAAATGTTTAGAATTCTATTTCAGTCTTTATTAAACGGATAACATTGATTTTTTATATAAATAAATATTATTTCTTCGAAAAATTGAAACGTGTAATTGAATTCCTGTCACATTTTCTAAAAATAAAATTATGATTTTTTTCACTATGAACTTATTACGTCAATATTACAATGTTTCAATAAAATATTCATTAATTACGTCATGAATATGAATATAAAATTCTATATTAACTTTTTTATATACATTCATATATTTCTGATAATTTTAGAGAGTTCTTTGACAATTAATTTATGAAAAAATAGTCATCTCTTTAATATCTTATGTACATTTTGGAAAAAGTTATTATTTTATTTCGGTTTAATTTATTTTCAGTCATTTCTAGATGCATATTGTTCATTTTTTTAATTAGAAACATAAATAATTCAAGGATATTTTTTCTAACGTTTTTTCTTTAATTTTAAAACATTTTTTTATATGTCTCTAATATACCATAATGCAAAATTTAAATAAATATTTCAGTTTAAATGTCTTTTCATAAATGACTTTGTTATTGATTTTACACTGATGATAATTTTATAATACAGAATCACTATTCAAATCTTGACAAGTAAGAGATTACATTCGTGAGTATTCTGGAGTTCAAACATCATAAAATAAATCTACTATAAACTATGAAAATTGCTCCATTTTGGGTTAATCATCTCAACCGATAGACAACAAATTTCTTTGTGTTACAAAAATCATTATCTTATGGCAGGAATTTTCGTAGTGTAGGCTTCTAAAGGAGTTGCAACATTAATATCTTTTCCCAATATTATGATTTTAAATTTAATTGGTTTTAATTATTTTTAATAAAATTGATGTATTCTTTATTATTGTATTTGTGTTTATTTCTTTCAATACATTTATTTAAAGTAACACAAATATATATAAATCAAAATATTAAATAATTTGATATAAATAAAAAAATATATTTTCACTCTCAGCTTTAAAAATGTCAACTATTTCTCATAACTCAACTCTGCTGTTATATACGTTTCAACTTACAAACTTTAATAAAATATACATACAAAGTTCAAAAAAATGTTTTTGTTTAAAAGTTTCGTATCGTCGGAGATAGTTCTGCAGTTAAAAATAAAATGAGCTGTAAAACTTTCTAAAAAAATATTTGTATTTTATATATACATTCTTATATTATATATATATATATATATTATTCTCATTGAAACTTTATCAAAATTTTTAGACATTGAATAATGAAAGTGAAATAAAAGATCACTAACACAGCATATTGCCGAGTAATTTATTTTTTCCAAAAAATGTATACAGAAATCATTTCTTGGAAAAGAAACATGAGTCATCTGAACTAAAAGGATTTTAAATAATAAATAGTTTTTATTTTTTCTATAACAAAAACGATAAGTTGAGAATTTACAAAAACAAGTTTGGAAAAAATTAATTTTTTACAGAGATGTTCGTGTTTAGAAGGCTTGTCATATTTTTTTTTAATATTTTTCGTTTATTAATTAAGATTTTTTTTAAAAAAAGGAGATAAAATAATAATGTAAAGATTTGTTCGAAAATTGGAAACTCTGTTATTGGGCTTGATATCCTAAGCAAGATATTTTGTTATTGATTAAAAGAGTTTTCAAAGATTTTTATTTAGTAGAAGAATAATATCAGCTACAAATGATGATTGTAATTCAAATATTTACAAAATTAAATTTTAAGGAAATTTTGCGTTTAATTTTTTTTTGTAAACTTGTGTTTTTTCATACAATTCATCAATCACAAATTTTTGTTTTCAATTCTATGTTCTTTCTTATTAATTTGGATTATTTTTCTTTCTTTTTTAAATCATTACGTAATTAGAACGCAATATCTCATTTTTTCTCCAATACTTAATTCATATATTTAATAATCTTTTTAACTGTCGAATGAAGTTTTACAACCATTAATAATTTTAAATATAAAATATTTATAAAATACCTGTTTAATATTTGTTTAAAAAATATTTACTCAATATTTGTATGTATTTTTATTAAAATATTTAACGAAATAAAAAAGTATATAATGACTTTGTTGAACTAAATTTTTAATAGAGTTAATGAAGAGATGAAAGATTTAAATATATAATTTTAAAACAGCTTTCGTTTCATTTTCGTCTGAAAAAAATCCAGAAATGATTTAAAACTTTATCAGAGTACAGAAACGACTTCGACAGATTCTCGAATATTTAATCGATCCGACAAGTTATCACAAAAAAAGCATTTTTTCCGATGGACGGAATCAAAAAATATTTCCACAAAGTTCGCGAAAGATTCGCCCCGAACGACACGATTACACGACAGGAGTTCGAGAGAAGATTGTAAGCATTCATGTAAAAAATATATACGCAGTAAATTTCATTTGCCCGTCTCGATTAGTCGTGTGACAGCGTGAGTTTAAAGTTTCAAAAAGTTTCGTAATACGTTTACCTATGTATATAAGAATACATAAGCTCCACTCTGACGGCATTCACTTCTTCATCATCTTTTTTGTGTTGTTTCTGTATTATATATATTTAATGAAACGTCTTCGTACTAAAAAGATAGAAACGTTTATTCGATTCAATATCGTTAAAACAGACAATTTGTTTGAAAGAATAGTACAGTTTTTAACCGCTTTTGTTCATAAAGTTTTTACTTTTTTCTTATTTTCAAAGTTTATATATATAAGTGATTATAAAAAAATAAATACATTCAATAATTTATTCAGTAACTAGTTCTGAATGTAAAAAATGATTGTATGGATGGTTCACTGGCCAAAGTGATTAACTCAACTTTTGGATTTTTTTTAAATTTTAGTGCCAAAGCATTTGATTGATGCTTAATTTTTTATATTTAAATTAAGTTTCCTTAATATTCAAGCTTAATATCACCAAATAACAAAAAAAATTTTGGCAGTGGAATAATAAATAATTTATTTTAGAAGTCAATATGGTTAACTCCTATACTATTTAGTAAATTTTAAAACAAACAATTGTTGCAATAATGCAATTCAAAAGTTTATGTGAATTTAGTAATTTTTTAATGTAACAGTAAAATTTCAGAAAAAAAATTACCAAAAGAAAAAGAAATAAATTTAATACGTTAAGCGCCAAACCAATTTAGTTTACCTTTCCGTTTACGACGTACATATTTTATTATACCAGATGATTGGTACGATATAATCAAAATTATTAAAAAGAAAGCACCGTTTCATGTGGTTCAAATGACTCATCAGGATATTTTTTTGACAACACTATGAAAAAATTTTGTCATTAAAAAAAAGGTAACAGTTACAAGATTATAAGTAAATTGGTTTAAAATGAGTTGGATAAAATTAGAAAAGTCAAAACCTCATGTCATACAATCAAATATGATTTTAACGAAGATGTAGAATTCAGTGTCATTAATATTTAAAAGTCTGTAGCAAGTAGACCAAAAGTTTTGGAAAAGGTAGATCAGTCTTTGTTATATCCTACAGGCAGGACTGTGACAAGAAAAAAGAAGAGAGATATGATGAATCTTTTGAAATTCATTCCTCCTATTAAACATGGTTATTATAAAAACTTAACAACAAATCGACATGATGAGTTTCTGAATATGACAAAAAAGACAATGTTTGATGATTATTTTTTTTCTGTAATAATTTTTTTAAGATAAATTCAATGGCATCAATTATTTTTTTTTTATTTTCACTTGCGAAATAAATTGGCTCTCTCAGTTATGCAAAAAATATTAAAATAATAACGATTACTCAAAGGATATCTACTGTAAGCATTATTTATGTTTTTAGATAAAAGCTAATTCTGTAATACGATATTAATTTGAATTTAAATTTTAAAATATTTTTTTCAAAAAAATGTATCTTGCTTTTTTGGAACTGTGGCGAATTCACTTTGACATAAATGAATTTTCACCCCCAACACCACAATATGTTTACCCACAATATCATATATTGTGGTGTTGAAGTTGTAAATTCATTTATGTAAAAAAGAATGTATCTTATTTTATCAATTTCTCTACTTTTTGTTTTGTGAAGTTAATCGATTTGGGTAATGAGTGGTTTATATACAACACAATTAGTATAATTTTACATATATAAAAATAATAATAATTCACTTGCATAGAATTGCATACATTTTTCAATGCAGTGTTCAATGACAATAAAATGACCACCAAAATTTATATCAGGTTATAAAGTGAATAATAACACATTTATGAGATTTTTAGTATGAGTATGAGTGATTTATTTGTTTTTATTTTTTAAAAAATGGTGCTCTACCTTCGGCGTAATCTAAAAATTTCATTTCCAAACTTTCAAAAAGTTTTCTCTGAATAACCGAAGTATAAATTTTATGAATTAAATTAATGGACCTTCGTATATTGTTAAACAGAACTAAGTTCGATGGTCGACGAGCGAAGTGAGTAGGGTACAGAGTCCTTTGGTAGAAAAAACCGACTTGGTTAAATTTCCACTCATGTTTAATAATTTTCAAACTACATACATGATTTATGGATATGGGAAACAATATCAAATTTATGACTTAAACAAGAACAATAACGACAAATGGCGGTTAATTTTTTTTTACATTTCCTTTGGAAAAGAATACAAGTAAAATATTTTCTTTTTATTTTCTTATATCTGTCAACAGACGTCTGAATGTGAGCGATAAAAACTGAACTAAGTACGAAAATATATCCTTTATATTTCTTCCACGTGGTTACAGTCGTACGGTTTGCCATAATAGTTGGTGTAACAAAATTATTATGACCTTTATAAAAATGTACACGAAATGTGAACAATCTTATTTTCAGATGAAGACACCGTCAACTATTATATCCTGAACGTGGTGTCATAACCATAAATGTTTCAGCATATTTACACTCGTAATATATATATATATATATATATATATATATATATATATTTGTGTGTGTGTGTGTGTGTTCGTATTTGTTGTTGATCTTATTCGGTGTGAAATGATATTTGCGTTCAGTTCACTTAATAGAATTTACGAGATCGCATCAGGGCCCTTTATTGTACATCATTATTGCACTGTGAAACTGTTTACACGAACCCATTTTCCGGTACCTACATACGTATATAAAACAATCCACGCCAGATATCCATTACAAACGTAAAGAAGCCAAAACGGAACCGGTGGGGTTTAGTAGGGGCAGGTGGTCGAGGCGGCGGTCGTCGGTCGGCGAAACGACTATGCCCACTCGTCGAACGACAGATACGGTATGTGGCAACCATGGTGGCAATTCATGTCTCCATCCCGAATTCACTAGTTACTGCTGAGACGTGCGGGATTAAAATACAGATCCGGAACGGGTCCGGGCGTGCTACAGCAACAGCTAATTACGTTCGAGACAAGTCGAGTTGAAATAAATCACCCAAGGACACAAACCACGCATCGTCTTCTCTCGTTTCGACGACGGTGGTGGTTCAGCCGACGTCGGTGTCGCCGAACTACGGACTTACATATTAAACAAGCGACGCGATGTGCCCTCTCGTGTAATATCAATGAGACAGGAAAACGGGCCATGGATAGTTGAATGTTCAGCGTTTATTGATTCCGATGAATTTATATTTTCAGACGAGTTCCTCGCTTGAATGCATTCGAATTTTTTTTCGTGTACGGTTTTTTTAAAAAAAGTATTTAACGAATGTATGTTTTTTGGCATGAGATTCATATCAATAAAAATATTCTTTATGTATTTTTAATTCAAATGAGTTATTAAACATTGAAAATTACTAAAGACCCGCTTTAACTGTCATCAAATTTAAAATAATTTTTTAAAATTAAATTTGAGCAATTATTTTCATACTGTCTTTTACAACAGAAACAAGATCTTTTTCAATCTTTTTATTGATCTTGTTATAATAGAATATAGCAGAGAAATAGCAATTCAAAACATTAAATAAATATATAAAATAGTTAAATAATTATTTTGTATAATGGTAGAAATATAATAGAAAATAAGTTCTTACCGTATAAGACAAAATTATTTTTTTAAAAAAGTATTCCTCACCTGAAACAAAAATAAACACAAATTAGTTGAAATATTAAATACATACATATATTATACGAGTATATATATATATATATATATATATATATATATATATATATATATATATATTCGTTTTATTTGTTAATAATATATATTTTAATTTATAATAATTGTAAGATTTGAACTTAACAATAAAAAAATGCTATGAACAATAAATTACAAAAATACAAATTAAATTTATTAGAAAATTTTTTGAAAAAAAAATTAATAAAATGAAATATTTTTTTATTAATTCTCTATATAGAGATTTTCGCTTATATATATATATATATATATATATATATATATATATATATATATATAAACAGTTAACAGAATGCCATTATAAAATTTACATAAAGTAAAAAATGTTTTAAAACAAATTCTTCAAGACCAGTTCTTCGTGCTAAATTTATTTTGATAATCTGTGAAAAGTATACAAAATATATATAAATTATGAAAGTGAGTGTATAAAATTTAAACCGAAAATGTTTATTTTTGTATGAGTCTCTGCTTTTAATATAATAAAAGTTTATATTAGTTTCGTTTATAATAGATGATAATTTGTTCCAGATGTATTATAGTTTTCTTATTCTACAACAAGAGTGATTTAAGTTCAAATTTATTAAATACTACAATTTGTTTTTTAATTAAAATATTTATATGTTTAAACATATATGACAATTTTAGGCAATTATTATATATTTTTATAGCATAATAACTTTAAGTACAGTTGGAAGATATTTTAAAAGTAATGGAATAGAAAATTAGAGTGCTTTCTATAATTAAATCTATAGAGGATTTTGGAATCAATAAGTGTGATAAATTTTTGAAATTAAATGATTAACTAAAATATGTCTGAATTATTATATTACTTAGAGTGATTGGAAATAAAAGACATGTTACAAGCTTTTAAGATAAAAATTAAAAGTTTCTAAAAATTCTTTCAAATTAAAAAAATATTTTTTTTTGTTATCAAAAATGTAATTTTAAATACATTTTTATTTTTATTTTAATAATTGGATACAGTTTTCTGTCAGTTTTAATTGATTTATTTCTTTACATAATTTTGATCAATTAATAAAAATATGATAGCATTTGTAAACAAACTATTTAGTAAATATTAAGATATTTTCTATTCTATATATGTATTTTAAATTTTAATGAAAGTATGTATAAAAATATATTTTCGATCAGTTTTGATTTATATTTTTATTTAATAATGATTAATTAATAAAAATATAATATTACTAACACACTGTTTATTACTACAATAATTTTTATTATTTTTTCCTAAATTAATTATAAATTTTAATAAATTAATATATATATATATATATATATATATATATATATATATATATATATATAACAGAAATTCAAATCAAAGAAAAATCAAATTCAAAGGAGTAGAAACAGAAGAAATTAAAAATTATGCATATTTGTAAAAAAAACGTTAACATTTAACATTTAAAGATGAAGAGAACAGGAAAATAAAAATAAGATGAAGTCAATGTGGAAAAAGTTCTTTTATTATGAAATTCGATATTCCTTTATGTTTTTTTTAAAAAAAATGATTCTATTTTTTTCACTAATGGAAATGGAAATATGTTCTTGAATATCAGAATAATTTAAAGGTTTTAGATGACACAAAAAAGTATAGAAAGATGATGTTAGGAATAATACGTAGAAAAGGAAAAAGAATTGAATGAATTACAAAGAAAGTAAAATTACAAACGTTGTAGTAAAAGTGAGCAGTTCGAACTGGAAAAGGTATTTTTATATAATAAGAAGAGAATACCACCGATAGACAAGAGAAAGTATTGATTGGAAAACTTAGATATATAAAAAGGCCCATGAAAATTTTCATGGATATATGGGATGGAGACATGAGAAAATTTATTGAAATGGATTGGAAATGAAAAGTACTGGATTGATTGAAGTGGGAAGTTTTGAGAGAGGTTTTTTTAGAAAGAGGTTGATAGTGGTGATGATATTTAATACAAATATTTTTTTCCAACACCACAAGATACAATAAAATTGTTAAATAATTATTTTTTTCTTTGTTTATAATCTCATAAGTACTTCGATGGCCATTCCATCATTTTCAAAGTAAAGCAGAATAAAATCTATTTCTTTCCCTCTCTATATATTTTTAAATTGAAATCTCATTCGAACAAAAATAAACCATTTTTCTGATAAGGTTTGTTGTTGTTCCTATCGTCTACATATTTGATTATCTGGCTCTTCCCTGCAATGCAATTTATCAACTGGACTTATCACCGGATTTGTCGTAAAAGCCCGCTAACAAAAACCACACAAACGCAACAAAACTGCATCTGTTTGTATATCGAACAATGTTGATATATTCAACGAACAATGAGCTGTACCGAACATGACCGAACCTGTTGCTCAACAACAACAACACCATCAGAATCATCGTCAACAACATCGAACCGTATCAATAAACAGACATCTCGTACCTTTCACAACATGTTTAATGCATGATCGAAGTCGTACCGTTCGAGAGAAATTGTCGGATCGCACCTAACAAAACGAAGCTGTTAGTAAAAGTGGATTGGATGTTTTTCTAACCGATCCATAGATTTACGCGTCGGACAAAGATATACGATAGAATAACGTTCCGGGCTATGGAACTGCGGCAAAAACAGTTCGGAATGATTAAATCTGGATTTAGAGACGACGTGGTCGCACGTCGAAGGAGACGGGTGGCTCGACGGACGCCTGTGGAAAAAATTCTTTTCCCCGAAGAGCTGATCTATGGCCGTGCGCGCGACGCATCTTTTCTTTTTCGCCCCGTGTCGCTTTTGACAAAACGTACGTTATTTATGATGTTTGCGCGTCACGAGGTCGAAAGGTAATCGGGACATATTATTTGTGAACGATTCTATTCAGATTTTTCACTGATTTAGATGTTGGGATTTGAAAAATCAGTTCGGTTTTAGAAAAGTCACTGTGTTCATTATTAACGTTTTATCATTTTTTTATCGAAAGATACTATATTAGTTTTGTCAAAAAATATAATGGAATAGAAATATTTACTGAAAATAAAAAAAAAATAATATTTGTTTTTGTACACGAGTAAAATCATTTTTCTTTAAATTAATCACTCATCTCACAATTTTTGTTGTACTTTCATATCTATTTATATTATTTTTAATTATACAATTGGTTGTTTCGCAAATGCTGTTTTTTTATTATACAAATTCAGTTAATTTTCCATTTATTCAATAATATAGAGTCATCCAAATGTGACGCCTAGATTAGTGTTTGATTAAAAAGAAACAAAAAAAACTACACACGTTTCCCTATACATACACATGTTTCCACCTATACATTTCGTATATACATGTCTCTTTTTAATAAAAAAAATCTAGGTGTTATATTTGAATAAACTTATATTTTCTATTGGAAGATTACAAAATTCGGAATTAAAACTTAACATTTCTTCTAATAGTTGAATTTTTGAACTGATAAAACTATTAAATAAGTGATTTATGATTATAATCTTTTTTAATTTTCATTCTTCAGTATTTTTTATTTTTCTTTCATTAAAAAAAATATTTTGTACTCTCTTTTGTGTGTGTGTGTGATTCATTTACGTTATAATATAAAAAAGAAATTTATTTAATTTTAATTAATGAAAAATTAACTCACCTTCAGATTTTAAAAAATAAAATTTTATCTTAGGTGATAAGAAAATTTAGTTTTTGAACTTCTCAAAATTTTCTAAGAATTATCGAAGTATAAATTTTATGAAATATTGAAATTAACAAAAAATGGAAAAAATGATTTTCAAGTAGACTTTTTTGGAACAAAGTAAATTTCAATTGTATTGGTACTAGATTTGAATGCACGTCAGATCACTGATAAAGTAGTTTTTTAAAGTTATTTACATAATTTATTTAAATTGTTAAATGGAAGCAAGTTAGAGGATCAACGAGTGAAGTGAGAAGAGGCAAAGATCCTCAATATTTAAAAAGATTAATATCGAAATAACTACTTAAGACAGCTAATAAGTTATCATGGATTGTACCAAAAAAACAGAAAAATAATTTATATTATTTCACCATTTTAATCTGAAATTAGAAGCTTTTATTGAAAAAAAAAATGATTCGAATATATTTAAACAAAGGACATTTTGAACACTAGCACTTCTGAAAAATGAATGAATTTTAATAAACTATGTTATATGTTTTTTATAAATAAAATCTTTTGATGATTTAATTTATCATAAATTGACAATTATAGAAATTAAAAATATCATTAATTTTCATTTAACATCCACGTGAAAACTTTTTAAAATGGTAAAAAAACATATATTCATTTTTTGATATTGTGGTTAATTTATTTTTATTCATAGCCATTACTCATTTTTATAAAAATGGTCAAGAATTATTCATTGTTTCTTTTTTTTCATCGATATACATTTCGAAGGCCATCAAAAATTAAAATAAACTATCGATGATTATTAAAAACTGTTATAACATTTTTGGATGTTGGAGTAAGTGATTCATTTGTCACGAAGTAAATTAGCTATAGTACCAAATGAGTGAAGAAAAAAGTATCTATGATATTTATAAAATACCGTAAGAAAAAAATATATTTCGTGTTACTGACGATAATAGTTATTAATCGAATATGCTTTTTAAGAATTACTTGTACTATCGATGTATATTATTCCTGTAGATCAAATTTATGTAACGCAAGTTCATTTCACACGCAAATCCGCCTGTATAAAACATATGGGTGAATACGAGGTGAACCGACAATCAATTGAAGGGCGGTCTGGTACTATGTTGTGTATGTTACACGCCATCGTCGGTACCAAATATGTTTGTCGATATGGGCGACGCCGCACGCCCTCGTCGACGCCGCAGCAGGCGTCGACGGACGAGCAGGAACTAATTATCCACGTGTTTTGTATTCGACTCCGGATGTACGCCGTGCATGCGCCCCCGCACAGCATCTCCGGCGAGAGATGAATCGATTGTTTAATGCGTGAGACGACGTCGCGAGTCGCGGCTTCGACTGAACGACATTTGAATTGAGACATTATGTTCCCGTGGCGCGGCACGTTATCATTCATCCGAGCGAATGTAGGTTATAAATGAATGTTTTATACGAGATCGTATTTATATACTCGGCGCATATTGCACGTATCTGCATCCGACTGAAAAAAATTCAATTATATTCCTTTGTGAACGTTAACGTACGTACACGTTTCTATACATATATATTAATGTTGTGCAATATAAAGTTGGAATATTTATGGGAAATATCGACGAATGGAATTGGATAAAATTATTTGATAATGTCAATAGTCGTTATGTATTGCCTTTTGATTTTTATAAACATTTCGTTTATAAAAATCAAATATATGACTATTGCTTATATTTAATATCAATTTATTTTTGTTATTCAATCGTTTGATATGATCATATTCTACTTTTTTGGAAAATAAAAAAATATAACTTGGTTTTAAAATCCAGGTTAATTTATTTTTAAACAAACAAATCATTTTTCATTAAAAAACTTTTTAAAAAATGTTAATGTGCAAAAAATGTAAGTTTTTATAGCCATGTTCTTGTACTCAAAACTGACGTTATCAAAATAATTATCTCTCTATATTCATAAAATAGTTCCATCGCAAAATTAATGTTATTAATCTAATCTGATCGTAAACGATTACCTCCCAAGATTAACAATTGCAATTGCGAAGTGATGTGAAAATTTCACTCTGCAATTGCAATCGTTAATCTTCGGAGGTAATCGTTCATATTCGAAGAAACGTGAGTATGAATACAATTAATTTTGCAATAGAACTATTTTATATACTGAAAGATAAAGAAATTTCGCGTCCGAAGTTTTTCGAGAATTATGGAAGTACTCATTTTATGATTTATTAAAACTAACAAAAAGTAGAAAAAATATTTTCGGGAAGATTTTTTAGATAGATTTTCGGATAATTTTTTTTAACTATATTGGCATTATATTTCAATGTACATCAAACAAACCACTTATAATAAACATCGTATATTCAGAAGCATTAACAAAGTTTTCTAAATGTTTTATTTTTCATAACTTATTTACTTTGTTAAACAGAAGCAAGATCGAGGGTTGATAACTAAAGTGATTAGGGGGATGAGCCCCCTGGTGTATATATATAATTATTATTATCATATAAATTTATATAAGGTCACTCTTGAGCGAAAACCTCATTGAAAGCCATTAGATATACTTAAATATTTTTCCAAAATCCTTCCATTGTTTCCTGTCCAGGGCTAATCTCATCTAAACTTCACATCCATTATATTTTACTCCATTAATTTCATTCCTTCATTTTTAATAGGGTCTTTTTCTTGATCTTTTCATAGCTATTCCATAATTATTTTTTTTCATTTATTGTTTTATCTCCTGTTATGTATCTGTTTATGCCTATTTATCAATTATATATATATATATATATATATATATATATATATATATATATATATATATATTAGGTTGGCAAGTATCTCTCTTCCGCTTTTTTTTTGTACATAGCTGCGAAATTCAAAAGACCAGAAGGCGGAAGGGAGATATTTGCCAACCTAATATATATATATATATTAAAATAATTTACCAACTCAAATATAAAAACGTGAAAAAATCAATGTTAGAATTAATACGTATAGACAGGAAGAAAAAAAATGTATTGAAAATAAACAAAAATTACGTATATTCTAAAATTTGAAAAATTTTAAATGGAAATACGCTATTTATTTAGCAAGAAGTGACAACCATCGATGGGTAACAAAAGTTATTGATTGAAAATACAGAAATATAAAAAGATTTACGAAGATACAAATGAATAGATGAGACAGTCGTATGAGAAAATTTGTCGATGTGGAATTGAAGTTAAAAGCATCGGATTTGGAAAAATTTCAGAGAAGTAATCATCTAGTGAGGGATAAAGAAAGGCTGATCGTTTGTTTTAAAAGAAGTGTTAAAGAAGAAAACATTTCATTTCAAAAGTAATCGCAAATAATACTTTTTGAATAATTAAAATTCAAATACTTTTGGGATAGATCGTAGTACACTCGCATTTGAATTGAAATTAAATTCGATTTAATTAATTTGGATATATATTTTTTTAAGCTTATGTTAGTAACGTAAAATAATAAAAATGTCATCCTTTATAGTAGGGTATTATAAGAACCGGATTTAGATGAAAAGGCTCTAGACTATTCCACGTGTGAGGTCCTTGACACTGAATGTGTAAGAAAGATCTATGACTGTCAAAAATATTATACACTTTGGTTGGAGGTTCCTTAGATTTTGAGGTCTTAGGCTTCAACTAGCTAAACTTATAAGTAAATCCGACATTGGGTATCATAGGGTGACAAAGTAAAACAAGAAATAAGTATTAATTTTTTGGGGTTTATTATGTTTTAAACAAGTTTCAGTAAAATCAGAGTCTGGAATCAAAGCTGTAAGTTTTTGTATTACATATATATATATATATATGTGAAATATGTATGTATGTATGTGTGTGTGTGTGTGTATTGCTCATCATTTCATTCTACTGTTCAAATTTATCGATTTGAACGATCCACTACAACTAATCACTATATTTTTTCAAATACATACGAGACTTACTTTCCATATTCATTTTTCTTTCGGAGCACGGAGCATTAAAAAGAATGGGGAAAAAAATGAAAGGAAAAAATTGTCCGCGTGGCCATTCAGCGCACGTACACCGGACTGAATGATTTGACAAAGTTTCTAAAGTATTCAATTTCATTAAATGATTTATCAATGTTGTCTGCACGCGAATGTAATAAATCGACGCCGTGAACGTTTGATCACCTCCCATCCAACGGATGCCTATTGGGCTCCATCGTCAATGGATCGGCTCTACTTTGAAGTGGTGTAGCTAAAGAGACGAGTGTCTAAATTGTAATGCCTCCAACGCATCGTCGCACGCATCAGCCACACAACATTATGGCCGCTTCGGCTAATGGCCCACCACGTTCTCTCATTTTGCAATATGTGAATGTGTATGTCATACACACACACACACATATATATATATATATATATATATATATATATATATATATTCCAGTGGTTACATAACGCACCATCACGCTCTTGTGCACTAATTACAATCATTGGTGACACAAACATATCTACGCCGTTTTGCCAAATCCGGTCCAAACACACATACACACACACGTATGTGTCTCATGCGTCGTCGATGTGAAATCATCATTTCTGCATGGGGTACAACGTTGGTATATAAAAAAAATGAAAACTTATTGTGAGCGCTTCGTGTGTCATAAAGGCGCTTCTTTTAATTATATTTATTAACGAGCGCTCTAATTAAATTCTTTTATTCGTGCGTTCGCAGATTATATACACTCTTTGTATGTGAAAAAATTGTAACAAAATCGAATTTCATTTAATGAGTTTTCCGCAAGCGGATTTCTCCCTAACGGCGGAAACTGCGTACCGGCGGTATGTAAATAAATTTCTTTCGGTTTCACTTTTCGATTTTTCAATGTTGGAGAAATATTACGAAGTTTTTATTTTCGTTTGTTGTTGTCTGGATTTAATAAGTAGTTCGGAGTTTGTGTTGATCAAATTTTTATTATCACTTTTCTATAAATATATATTTTTTGAATAATCTTTTAATTTTATCGATACTCGTTTCAATTTTTAAATATTTATTAATTGTCAACTTTTCAGTAAAATAAAAATATATATCAGCTAAATAAAAATATGTTTATTGTGAATATTTGAGTTTGGAAATTGTAATCTTTTTAAACTCATGATTCTGAATTATTAATAATTTTCTATTATTTCTGAGTAGATATTTTTAATATTTGTAATTATATATTTTAATTGCTTTGTTTATATTTGTTTTGAAACTGTGACAAATTTATTTTTACACAAATGAATTATCATTTCAAAATCAAAATATTTAAAATAGCATAATATTTAGATGTAGATAAATAAAAATATACAGGTACAGATATACTTAATGGAAAAATAAATAATCAATAACTAGTTAAAGATATGTTGAATAAAGAAAGAAATTACAGAAAAATATTTAAGAAGGTTTTAACCAAAAATAGGTTTCGATTTTATAATTCAATGCTCTGACGATTTTTTTATTAGTATACTATATAGGATCTCCTATCAGGAGCATACAATTTAATTTTAAAATAAAACGCATCTTTTTTTGAATGAGCGATGATATTTTTTTTGAGCGATGATGAATTTGCATTTTTGATGGGACACCTTATACAGGTTTTATATAAGAATTAGTATCATTAAATTTCATCATTAAAATATTTTTACTAAAAACATTTCAATACTGGGATTTTAATAATTTTATAATGAAATTATGAAATAAAAAATTATAAAAAAAACATTATTTCAAAAATACTGCTTTTAATATTTTTCACTATTTATGTACCTTAACAGAAAAAAGATTGCAATTGAAAATTAAAATTACAAAAAAACTAAATGATATTTTCTACGAAGATGATAGGATTTCTAACAAAATATGTAATTAGTTTGAACAAAGATATTACTATGTTATTTCAATACAAAAACTCATCTACACTTCAGTAAAAAGTAGTGTAAAAAGTGAATAAAGAATCCAATGTGTTTTTAATTATAGGTTTATTTTCTAAACCATTATTCAACGCTGTCAAGTTCATTATGCTTTCTGGCAAGGTTATTTCCTTATATGTATATTATGAGTTTATAATAAATTGGTGAGAAAATGCATTATGATTTTCAATTAAATTCGAAATAACAATGTACTTTATCAATTATCTTTTTTTTAAAAAAAAAACTTAAAAATTATGTTTGGAGTTATAAACATTGTGTTTTCTTAAATTATGATAAACATAACTTGTTTAAATAATTATTGTTTAATTATTTATTATACAAAATTAATACTTCTAGTGTATATAAATACAGAATGTCTCGAAAAATATATACTCATTTTTTATATACAAATATATGTGTGTATACATTTTATTTAGACACCCTGTATATATTTCTCAAGGGAGAGAAGTGTGTTTAATTCTTGGTCGAAAATATAGGAGAGAAGGGGCTTTTAAACCTTTAAACTGCCTTTAAAAGGGAGAAAACCCTAATTAAAAAATCCTCATCAACCCTTCAGGTAAGGTCAGGTCATATATATATATATATATATATATATATATATATATATATATATATATATCTGTTTAGAAATATTTAAAATGATGGCCGAGGGGGTTTACTAGCAACAGAGAAGATTACTCAGATTTTTTGAATTTTTTCCTAAGACGAAGAAACCATGAATTAAAACAGTCCAGCAGAAGACTGAAAAAAATATGAAAAGTAATCAGTTGGTTGAAGGGTTTATAGCATCAGATACAGCGAAGGACCAGAAAATACAAGATATCTAATAAAGATCAGTTCAATAATTTAAAACTTGTTTAAAAAAATATTTAATAAACACTCAACTGTGAATCTGAAGAAATAAATATAAAGTACAAGATGTTTAATCATCTCCGATTCGCTGACTACGTTTTTATTTTGGCAACAAGCCGAGTCGAACTCGAAAAAAAATCGAAGAATTAGACAATAATTTCTTACTGACATAATTTAATATTTTTTTATTTTATTTCATGTTCGAATAATTTATGTTACTTTTATCTGTTTAATCTTGAAATAAAATTTTCCAAGAACACTGTAGTGCATGAAAACAAAAATATATATACAACTGGTATAGACAAACAACAAGAAGAGAATAAACGATGTCCTCTTTCAACAGTGGTTTGACTTGTGATTAATATCATCAGACAACTAAAACAATAAGTGTTGAGAAACAACTATTAAAAGCTACGGTACTAGAGACCGAATGAGACTGGGAGAGGTCAAGACTCGTTCCGGTATTCTATCCCGAATCTCCTGGATGTAACGTCATTAAAATAGACATTTACATATATATATATATATATATATATATATATATATATATATAATATGACAATATAGATATGATAATCTTGTCATAAAATGAAATCCATATACCGTTCCATTGATCCCGAGACTACGAGCTTATCTAATAAAAAGATCGCTTATTTACTACTCTGTTTGATCTTGTACACAGCAATTATGTTTTTGTCAAACATTTTCACTTCTTTTGACATTAAGCCATTACGGTATTTGCATTGCCTCGGGCGCTTCTTTCAGTGTGTGGAGCCATTATTGATTTAACGTGGCGTTAAATGTTATTTAACGTTAAATATACTTTTGTTTACTTTTCATCAAACAAACAGTCTCGAAATATCATATAGAAAATTTGGAAAATAGCTTTTTGAACTTAATAATTTCTGGATATATTGTTTAATGGAAATAATCTGTTAATTATTATTTGAAAATTGTTATTTTGAATAAAATAATATCCAAGTCTCATCAAACTGTCAGTATTCAAGATTTAATTTAAGTTTATTATAAAGTTTTGCAATATTCTAAGATTTACACAAATGAATTGCTTATTTTAAAATCTAGATAAATAAATCTAAATAATAATTTACAATTCATTTTATTCAGTAATGTAAATTTATCTATTTATCTGTCATTTTCAAAGCTCTAAATTTTATAATGATATTAAAAAATATTCTGTTTTATTTAAAAATTCTTTAAATATACAACACGTACAAAATTTGAAGTAAAAATAAAGTTCAATAATCATTTATTGTTTATTTTATTCACCAATATGTACTTTAATATCCATGCAATTACCGTGGTGTTTAAAAATAACAGTATAGCTATTGAAATGTATAATACATAAATAGATAGAGTGAACAAATGCTTATTAAATACTTTTATAAAATTTAATAGAATTGATATGACTGATTTATTCATGTAAAAGTTTTAAAGATAAAAAAGTAATTACTGTAATACGCATGAATAAATGAAATGAACATCAAATGATTATAATTATTTTTTTTAAAAAAATACATAATAAATATTTATATTTTTTTTATTATTTATTATAAATAAATATTTTTCTAGTTAATGAAATAAAATTATTTTTACAATTTAGTGATATCAATGAGATTATATTTTTTTAAAAAATCTATAAATAAGAGAACATGATAAACTTAAAAATTATGCTAGAAAAAAATGTGGAAAAATATTTAATTTTCCTGAATTTCTACATTTTTATAGAAATTCATTGTACTTGGTGAAAATATTTTACAAGCACAAATATAAAAAGATGTAAAAATTTCAAAACAATATATAATCAATATTTAAATGTATTTTTAATTATTTATTACAAATAAATATTTTTGTAGTTAATAAATTGAGTAGTTTTTGAGATTCAATCATATTAATGAGATAATAATTCAATTAAGATATTTATGCTAGAAAATCAATGTATATAAAAACATATCAAAATTAAAAACCATACTAAAAGAAAAAATATATAAGGAATCAGAATTAGACTTGACATTATTTTCAAATTGTAAGATCGATAGACAATCGTTTAACAGCAAATATTTATAATAATATTTATAAATATTTTATTTAAAAAAAAATTAAGTTTTATTTATTTTTTTAGTTTGGTATTATTTCTGTGTGTAGGCAGAATTTTTCAACAAACATATTTAAACTAAAGTTCATTTCTCTTTTTGTAATATTATTATAAATAAATAGAAATAAGATTTTATTTTATTAATTCGAAAAAAAATCTCTAACAATAGTTTTTATTGTTATCTATTAATATTAGAATGTTTTTTGAATTTTTATTCTTTTTTAATTTTAATTGCTATTTAATGAATCAATGTATTGTATTTATTTAAGAATTTGTATAAATAATATATTACATTATATATATATATATATATATATATATATATATATATATATATGTATATATATATTTGAAACTCGTTTTAAAAATATTCGATCTTGACATCTATTTTAAAAACGCTGACATCAACATTACATATTTACTCAATCGAATTATTCTGAAAAAAATCCTTACTTCATTTAAAATAAATAAATAATCTCTCACTATTAAAGACAATATTATTTCAATGATCGATTTCAATCCGCTGTTATTTTCGCACAAGAAACAGCCGCTATTAGATATAATGAGACGTTTTAATAAATTATGTATATCATAATTTGAATAGTTATTTGAACAGCCATGACCCTGTACACGAACTGATTTGAATCATAGAACCAGTTATGTAGCAAATCGTTCTTTTTATTCATTATTAGAAATATATGCAGACTGATCGAGGGACGAGACGAAATCGTAGAATATTAGTTTTTATTTATATAAAATTATGTAAGAGTTAGAGAATTGTCTGAAAATGTTTGTGAATTATTCATATATTGTGGGTTTTATTATATATAAAGGATGTGTTTTGGGATTTTTTTAATAAGATTTATGAAAAAACTGAAAAGATTAATCTTGATATAAATAAACATAGTAATTTATTACTAAAAATAATATTCGTTTTGGTATTTTCGCAAATTCATTTTAATATAACGAAATCATTTAACTCAATATCAGAAATATTCAATAATATCATAACTTCTAGTTCAGTTTATAAAGTGATATTCATTTTAGAATCTATTTTATATTATTGAGTGTTGATTTATAAAATTTTAATAAAGCTGGTTTTATTTTCATGTATCAATCTGATAATGGAATGGACATCGAAAATTATATCAAGTCAATTTAAAAAATGATATTTCTTCAAGATAGCAGTATTAATAAAGATAGAAGTATTAGCAGCAGTAAATTTATTTCAAAATTGAATAAAATAAAGTCATGATAAAATTTTAATTATAATAAAAAAATGATTTCTATTCAAATTCATTAAAATATTATAATTCTATTTATAAAACAGTTACTATAATAGGATTTAAAAGACATTTAAATCTATTTAAAAAACATAAGAGTGGAAATTATCAAAAATGTCGAACTATATGAAAAAAGTTCTTTTTTAACATTTCAGATTCACATTCAATATTTTATATTTTATATAGCAGTTCTTTGACCATGATGTTAGGATCATTTAAATTGTGATCAACGAATGAAGTGATTAATAGGAAATTATTGAACATTTTTATAAAAATTTTTGATGCAAGATAGAATGTTAAAAAATTAAAACATTGTTTTTGTATTTGAATATTCGAAGATGCCATTGACATATCGACGTAATCAAAAAAGAATAAATAATTGAAAAATTTTAATAAAACGTGACGATTTTTTGTGAAAAATAATTACTTCTTAAAAGATTAAAAACATATAATTCTTTGATAATATATAAAAAAATATATTAGTAAAAAAACGTTCATTTCTGAAAATATAATGAGTTGAAATAAATAAAAAAATATTTTCAAAAAATCACTACAACAAAACAATACTTGTTTATTAAAATATTCAATAAATATTTACTATTATTTTTTGTTTAAAAAAATGTTGACATTCACAAATATAAAATAATATTATTAAAATTTATCATATTTTTTTTAATAATAAGTACAATAATTATTCAACGCTTTAATTATTTTTTACATGGATCATTTCTGTTAAAATTATAAAAAATATTAATAAATAAAAACTATTAAAGCTTGTATAAAAATATTTAATGGCTCAATTGTAAATTTGAATTGAAATTTTAAAAAAATAAGATTTATCTATTTATATTATAGAAAAATAAATATATTTAAAACAAAATTAGATTTTTTTGATTAATTTTATTTTTTCCAAAACATTTCTGTAACTAATTTGTAGATAAAACTTTCAAATAAATCAGTTAAGAAATAATATAAAAAATAATCAATTATTTACACATAAAAATTACAGTCAGAACGAATAACAAGCAAAAAAACTAATTAAGAACAAAACGATCTATTTTAATTTTTCGTTATTTCAACAGAAATATTACGAAAATAAATCTATTGAATACGAATGAATCGTTTCAGATTATTGTTCGTGAATAAATCGTAACTTGTTGATAAACGTCTTTAATTAAAAAAAAATCAAATCTAGAAAACGAATCAATTAAGTCGGTCACATTTAACGACTATTTAATAAGTTCAGTTCGAAACTGATTGAGACTATCTCATTTTTATCCAATAAATCTCATTTTATTTCATTCATAGTTTCTGATTCATCTCTTTGTTAAACGGTGAATCGATTACAACAGTTCCGACTTCGACGTCAATACAGGAAGGATGCTATGTTCAAAAGGTTTTCCTTTTGATCTAAAACTTATATACATATATATATATATATACATATATATATATATATATATATATATATATATATATAACGGTATATTCAACATTGTCTTACGATATCTTAAATAAAATCTCTTCTATTTATAAACGTATATATCACTTTATATACATTGACAACTCAACAACTGTTTATCTTTAGAATTGATTTTGCATACTTTATGGTTACAATTGTACGTGTAAGGTTATTTATCTACGTATATTGCGATTATTACCGGTAGCCATATCTTCACAATCACCATAAACAAGTAAATGTAATCATGTCGATTGTAAATGTCATATTTAATACCGTAAAACTTATACCGTATTTCGAAACGTCGTATAGTTCTCGTAACATTTAATTCTTCGTTCGAAAAGTTCATTAAATGTTTATAGATTCTAGAAGATATCGTTGATATTTTCAAGGTTCCTTCGTTTCATTTTTCAGTTATGAAGTCATTACACATAATTGTACATTAAAAGTAAGTAAATTATTATTGTACAATTTAACTGTTTTTAAATTAAATTTTCGAATTTAAAATTGATTTTGTTTCACATATATTGGCTAACTGAAAATTTAATTGAATTATATATATATATATATATATATATATATATTTATTAATATATAAAAAAAATAATCTTTTGTATAAAAATTAAAAAAAGAATTTAACCTCGAAAGTGACTCAAGTGATGATCACGGATTTCAATGACATTTTTTAGTAGTTATGAAGGTTAATCCTTGTTAAATATCACGACTTATATGACAAATATATATATATATATATATATATATATATATATATATATATATATATATATATATATATATAGGGTTTCCAATAAGAATGTCAGAACTTTGACAGCTGATGGAGGCCATGTTTAAATTTTTTAACTCATTTTGACATTTCAACTTAGTATAGTTTATCAAATTATCATGGAGCGTTTATTACTTCAACAACGCTTAGAAATCGAAAAAAAATTCAATAGACTCATTGAAATAAAAGTTTAATAAACTCATTATTTCATAAAATGGATCTGCTAATTGGCCACCAAGATCAAATGATCTAACTCTATTGGATTATTTTCTGTGGAGTTATGTAAAATCATTGGTTTATACTGATAAATCACAAACAAGAGAAACATTAAAAATTAACATTAAAAGTGTAAATCATAAAATTGGACCATAATTATGTGAAAGAGTTATTAAAATTGGACTAAACAAATGCACTGTCAAATGAAGTAATGAGGGTCATTAGAGTGAAATTGTGTTCCATCATTAATGCCATAGAATATGTTAAAAAGTAAAAGAAATAACTAATTAATAATTTTTTTTTGTTTTATTTCCATTTAAACTTTTGAATCACTTATTGGAAAACCTTATATAACAAAAGTAAAAGTTTAAAATGATCTTAAATTTAAACAAGAAAATTCAACAGAATAAATTATTGATTATAAACGAAAAAATATGATAAATGTTAGGAAAAATATGAAAAAGTTTCACGGTGTGGAATAAAAGAGAAATGTATTATAATTATGAAAGTGAAAAATTTTCTAACGATCCTTTATCTAGGAATGGATAGAAATAGGGAAAAACATGTAATTAGATATGAGAACCGATAAGAATAATTGGTATAATAGAACATGTAAAATCATTCAAAGAGGGTATAGATAGGGTATATAAAAATAAGAGAGGATAAAAGATGGACAAGGATTATTATGGAATAGTGATTAAAAGATAAAAATAATAATAATAAAAACTCATTAATTGTGAAGTACGATTAAAGCGAGGATTGGAAAGTTGATTTCGAAAAGACGTTTAAAAGTCATTAGAGTTCGATAAGGCTGATTTAAGATTTTGTGATAATTATATAATTAAAATAAATAAAATTTCTGAAATAAATAAATATCCAGTAAATTAAATTATTGCCAAATACTAAACAATGTTTATTTTTAAAAATATAAAAGATTCTCATACAAAAAACTGAATCGTAAAATTTTAAATATATTTCTTAAAATATTTTTATTTAAAATATATTTTTTATTTGATAATTGAATTTTTAACGGTAATTCAAATATCAATTAAAAAAGATATTATAAAACACTTAATTAAGACTATTAAGTTATTACAAATTAGACAGTTACGATTATTTTATTGACCTGAGTCTATTTTCACAGTTCGATTATAATAATATGTTATCCGGTTGTAAAGTACAATTTGAAAAATTGAATTATCTTTCTTTATAAATACTATAATGGTTTTATAAATGAAGTACGTGCTGGCTGAAAACCAGTAAAAACTAATTAAATAATAAAAACAGATAAACGTAATAGTACTAATTATACCTGTCAGAGTAAAATAAATTGATTTCAGGCAGAATAGCATACGTTTAGTTGTGTTCGTCGTTACTGAAATAATATTTTAATATTTTAGTTAATTAGTACTATTCTAGGAACAAGGCGGAGTTTATGTACAAATATTTTTTTTTCATTTCGAGTAAAGTTCCTCGGTACGAACACGCAACCGGTCATCGTGTTCGTAAATGGATGATGGATATGGATGAACCTAACGCAGACCTTGAAATCCAGATAGATACGTCGAATATTATGTACAGCAGTTGTCGATTCGGTCAGAACAAAACGTTATTGGTGACGACGATCGAAGAAGATGTGCCATATGTACACGTAAAACAGACAAATGTGATGTTCGTCTGACATTTGGCACCGATTGCTCGTCTTGAATTGGAAGGGACACGTCCTCCATACAATGCGGATTCGTTCGACGCCTTTCTCTTTTGCAGAATGCATGTCATAACAATTATCAACGTTTCTCGATTATGTACATATTCCCTCGCGTCCACCAATTGAACGTTGATATCAGCATCTTTTTTATCTAGTACCATCGTAACTTGTTTAGAAGCGCGTCCATGTAACATCTATTGCGGTTATGAATTTCCAGTTCTCACCGTTTGAATTTCAATTTATCTCGATGACTCGACGATGTGTCTCTTTCTAATACTCGTTTTTCTCGTTCACGTTTAGTTCATATCTACACACTCATAATATATATATATATATATATATATATATATATATATATATATATATATAAATATCTTGTTGGAAGGTAAATTAATTACGATGTATATTTTACAGGTGTGCCAGGTACCGTGTCGGATGTTTAGTTGCTTGAATAATTGCTTAAATTTTTGTATATGCCTGTTGTCAAATGTAATGAACTCTAGTGGTTCTTTGTTTATAAATTCATTTTTTATTACATTTAATATATTTTTATAGCATAGTTGCAGAAAATGCTTTTATATTTAATGATGAGCTAAGATCGAGTTTTTATTTTATGCATGTACAGAGTAGATGCAATGTGAGATATTTATCAGTCTTGAGAGTATGGGAATGAAGATGAGACGCTTATTTAAAAGTAGAGATCATGTTTGTATTTTTTATATTTTTTTAAAAAAATATTTGATAAAATCGACGATTAAAAAATTGAATACTAAACCATAATTTAGTTTAATATTGTAGCTTAATAATTTTTTATTTATATATAAATCAACAATTCAACAACAAAATATTTTATTATAAGAGTATTCGTTTTAGGCTGATATAGACTTTAATGATAATGATGATACACATACAAATATTTGTATGTGTGTGTATAATAAAAATTCAGCAACAAAAAAATATCTAATACTGAATTTGTTGTAATATTCATTATTTTTTATATAGGGTCATCCAAATGTGACGTTTAGATTTGTGTTTTATTAAAAAAAAAAAACTATACACATGTTTTCCTATACACTACCCAATACACAGGTTTCTTTTTAATAAAACACAAATATAGGCGTCACATTTTGATGATCCCATATTAAAAAAAAATAAATAACGAAAATAGTTAATTTGTTAAAATCCCTTACTAATAAATTCTGATCAAAGTATTTTTCACTATTATCATACTATAATTATTACTAATTACCAGTAACGTTAGTGGAATAAATTTGTCACGATTTACGAATTTAAAAACGTATATTATTTTCTCTTTTAATCGTTAAATTAAAATTTCAATTAATAATATGCAAAGAATTATGAAAATGTCAAAGAACATTAAAATACACATATACACACAAATAAATAAATATATATATATATATATATATATATATATATATATATATATATATTACATTTATATAAACAAGTTGAGAAATATCTCATTTACATCAATTAAATTTCTCTATTCGATTCGTCTCTATGAAAAGATCATCTGACGTGTTATAAAATTACCTCATAAATAGTAAAATAAGTTTTTCTGAAATATTCCTTATATTTTTTCTTTCTTTGAACAACGCCTAAAGGTCCTACAATGAAGAAAATATAATTCTGTTTTATAATTATCGAGAGAAAAAATGTTCTTGTTGTTTATTTTAGTTAACGTATAATTTATCATTGCTATATTTGGAGTAGATGAGAATTAAATTCTTTTTTTGCGTACAATTATCTTCTTAATAAATCCTCTGTACGATTATCGTTGTTCTTAATATAAATAAATGTACGTTGCTTTGAAATTACCGTTAAGATAATTACTTTGTCTGTTTGACTGACTTTGTGGTACTTGTTTCTGAATGATGTTTTAGTTTTGATAAGATTTAATCTATGATTTTTCCTATTTTACAATGATATATATATATATATATATATAATTTTTTATTAATTTAACCTTAAATAAATTTCTTTCAATTATTTTCAATTTAAATAATTCATTAGAAATTTTTATTCATAAATTTCCGATAAAATACCTAATTTAACTTTTTTATCATTACATATTTATAGTAACTTGTTTTGATGTATTTATTGTTAATACTAGTCATAGTGAAATAATTTACTGATATTGCAATGAATATAAGAAGATACTTATTGATGATTTAAAAAAGTTGAAATTAATTGTAATGCGAAATACATCAAGAAAAGTGACTTTAAGGTCTCGTAATAAAAATTGTTGAATAGAAATTAGAAATTAGTAATATTAACTAGAAAATTTAATATTCTTATTTGATATTTTCATTTTATCCTCCACTTTTTATTAATTTTTCCATTCTTTGTTCTATTCTATTTTTATAATGTGCTTAACTATTACTTTTTTAAATTTTCTATTTTTCTGAATATATGTATTATTTGTGATTGTTTTCGAATTTATTTTATTTACTAATACACACACACACACACACACACACACATATATATATATATATATAATTGTTCAAAACAAATTTACGTTTTTTTTCAAATAAGTACTTGAAAATTTTCAAATCAAACATACAAATTTTTGATTAGTCAATGAAAAAACTGATGAAATGTTTCATAAATATCAATTAGTTAAACAACTGGTTTATCGAAAAATAAAAAACCGAAAAATCATTCATATTTAAATATTTGTATAAGTTGTTTACTGAATAGTATAATTTTCATTTTTTATTTAAATTGATATTTGCATATTTCTGTTGCATAACAAATGTTGGTTTTTAATAATACAAATTTAAATAATAAAGTAACGTTTACAAGTAAAAATATTTACACAGTGGTATAAATATATAAATATATATATATATATATATATATATATATATATATATATATATAATCATCTTTTTGTATTTATTAAAGACTACTTTCAAAATTTTTTTCTTTGAAGGATCTATTGTCTTTTAATTTCATTTTATTTTGAAAAAATTTCTTAAACTTTTATATCATCTATGTATATGTATCTTCTTGGGTATTTGTAATTAATTATCATTATCATAATTATCAAATCCAGTTAATAGCATTCAATTGCTGGAGAGTTCTCGAAATATAAATCTGATTTTTACTAGGGAAGAATGTAAAAAATGATTCAAGAAACTATATTACATACTTCTAATTATCTAATTATTAAAAATTCAATTTTGTGGTCCTCATACCATTTTTTTAGTATAGATTTACTTTTGATAATTTGTAGTTTATAATTTACCACTTAGCTATAATATTGCATTTTTAAAATTCTCAATGAACTTATTTTTTATGAAATTTGGTAACAGATCTCTTATTAATTTTGCTGCAATAATTTTATATTAATTATTTAAATTTCAGTTTTTGGTGACTATTTCAATTTTTAAAGCCTGTTTTTATATGATTTGTACATGTCCTCATAATTATAGGTACTGCTGTTTTTCCAATCAAACAGTGTAAAATTTGCAGTTACAAATGTCTCAGATGAAAACGTATCAACAATATGTTTTTTTTAAAAAATCTTCAAAATCATTTATTTTTGAGCATTTATATGTGAATTGTTAATAAGTAATATATATATATATATATATATATATATATATATATATATATATATATAACCAATAAAAATTCTTTATAACAGGAATTAAGTAAAATCAATAAACATACTAAATTTTTTTAATGTTGTGAGTAGAAACATGGAATTATAATTGTTTTAAACGTTTCAATTATTTGACCCATTCCCAAATATTTATATATATATATTTACAAAGTAGTATATTTCAATTACAACAGAATAAAATATAACACCTAAGGGATTTACTTTACTCGTACAATGTTCAGAATATTTTAACATATTTTATATAAGACAATTATTCAGTAACATTCCGCAAATAAATTAAACGCCAAATATGAAGACCTGCAGCGGCTCGAAACTATCGGATGGATACACGTTTCGGAATTCATCCTGAGGCGATCTACAAGATCCTAGGCAATCAAACACACACATACATATATACATACAGGTCATGACCTTTACTTTATAATGTGATGGCCGTGGAGGTTGAACGCGTTGCGCTTAAAGTATTAATTAGAGAAATAAATTCGGCCCGTAATAATAAATTCCATTCAATTGAATTAAAAATTAGTTTCGATTGTGAGGGTTGTCTGTCTCTGTGTGTGTGTGTTTTGTTTTGCCATTTACCTGGTCATTATGTGATTCAATGTTCACGTGTTCGCAGATCACTGTTTTAATGGAGTTCTTTTTTATGATTTAATCACGAGATAACGTTTAATGAAAGTAAATCTTGTGTGTATGTGTGTGTAAGATTTAATAGTTGCTTGTTCGGTCTGATTACAGTCTTTCTTATAGTTAATTCGTATCGTTTAAGTATGTTGTTAATTCGCGTAGTAGATATTTTTTATATTTTCTTGGAATAATGGGTGTCGAATTAAATTAAGTAATCGGAAATACCTGTTATAGGTTATTGAGTCATTGCAAAGGTAATTTAAATGTGGCAATAATGATCATAATTTATAGATATGGTTTAAATTAAGTTAGGTGATTATTGTTCGGTAATATCAGAATAAAATATATATCAAAAAGAGGAGAGATTATTCATTTTATATGGAAATTTGGAGAATTTATTCATTTTTATTTTTAGTTTAGCTACTTTCAGACGATTTATAGTATATAATTATGAAATATAAAAATATATAATTAAAATAAGACAAAATATTGGAATCTAAATGAAAATTCTAAAATTAAAATTGTTTTGTGATATATATATATGTATGTGTGTGTGTGTGTGTGTGTATGTACATGATTTGAATTATGAATGACTAGTATGCAAGAATTTCGTATATGAAATAAATATAACTTATTAAATTCTTTGACGTTTCATTTAATTGGATTACGAGAATGCTTTCTATTCGAAAGGTCGCTTATTCGTGAATTCGGCCCAAGGTTAATAGTCCAATATGAATTTTTTCTAAATTCTCATTTTAATGAACTTGTATGTATCGGATGAGTAAGAATGCAACGTCATATATTTCGTAATTGTTGCGTTCTTGTCGATTTTTCGTGTTAAGACGGATCTTGAAATAAAAATATTAATTCAATTAAGTAAGGTTTTAGTAAAGTGTTGTTTCAATTGAAATTGCTGATTCGTGTTTCGTGGTGCATTTATAAATATATGTACGATATTGTTGAATTATTTATACTGGATGTGGGTCGATTTTTAAATTTATAAAAATATTTATATATAAATATATTTATTACGGTCTGTTTTAAAATATGTTTGTTATTTTATTTCCATTTTTTGGCTATAAACAATAAGTAATCAATATAATCCTTGTTCATAACATATCTCCTTTTATGTAATTATTCGCTTATTATTTTCCATTATCCAACTATTCTTGATTTAATTTTCAAATGTTATCCTACCATGTTTTATTAGAACATCTTGTGCCTCTTTACCCTCGTGATTATTTTATCTCTTGCCACTTTATTAATATTTCTATCTTCACTCATTTTTGTGATTTGTTCATCTCAAAATTTTCTTCATTTCTCATCCAATTAGACATATTCATGTTTCTTATTCCATTTCTTTTATTTTTCCTCTAATTTCTCTATGTTCATCTCTATGTCATTTATATTTTTTCTGTTTTGAATGTTTCTGATAATGTATGTGTAATGTACGTTATTATTGGTCGAATAACGCTTTAGTATATTTTAGCCATTATTTATTCGTACAAATTATTTGATTCAAAAATCCATCTACCCTTTCTACTTCCACTATTTTGTCTACTATCGATTTTACTATGTTACCATTATTTTTATAATTAAATTTCTAGATGTCCAGAATTGAATGTTTGCATAAATCATTGAATAGATTTTAGTAATTAAGCATTTTTCTATCAATAAATCATTTAAATATAATTTTATTCAATTCTAATGGTTTTTTTATATTTTTTTGATGATAAATACTGAATCATTACATAAAAATCTGTTTTGGAAACGAGTATTAATCCATTATTTGTGTATTATTATTTAGTTTTATGATCAATACGATGGTAAAAAGGTTTAATATCGTAAATAATAACTCAAAAAGTATAAATTGCAACTTAAAATCAGTTATAGTGTGATATTTTAATATTCTAGTAAAAATCTTACATTGATATTTTATCATGATTTGTTTTAATATTTCTAATATTATTTTCGGAGAATTTTTTAAAAAAATTATATCATTTAAAAATAATTAAAGTTCCAAAAATTACAATAATTGTTAGTAATGAATTGAGTACTCGAAAATAATAAAATAAGGATTGAACATTTCGGAGTCTTTTTAAATATCTATTGATTTGTAAAAATAATTATTTGTGTTTGTTACAAATGAATTGCACCATCGATTTGAAAAATTATAGCTTATTAGCAATTAATTCATTTATATCTTTCGATTATAATTTCATCATCTTTGGAATACAAGTACAAAACATATTTTTAATGATATTAAATATTTTAATGATATTAAATATGACAACATCATAGAAATTTCAATAATGATAATTAAAATGTTTTATAAAAATACGATTCGTGGGTGGTAAGCTACTTATAATTATTTAATCACAATGAAAAGTTATAATTACAAACAATTTAAATTTTCAATGCAGATTATTTTTAATTAACGAATCAATTTTTTCTAAGTAAATACGATTTGTATTTTTTATGAAACAGATTTTATCTAATTATATTTCAAAGATAAAATGACCATAGACATACATGTTAGTGAATTAAAACATTTCCGTTCTGTAAATAAAAAAAATATTTTTAAAAGTGATACTATATAAAATTATTAACTATATATATTTCTACTGCATTATATTATATATTCAAAATTGAATTGTTAAATCAAAATTTAATTTTATTAATAGACTAAGAGATGTAGATAACATGCATGATTTTAAAAGATATGTAAAATTCATTATGTATGTTTATACCAGGATTTATATATATATATATATATATATATATATATATATATATATATATATATATATATATGTATAAAGTGTACATGAATAACAAATATTTTTATATAGCTAGCTGTACACAAAGACTACGTGTAGATATATCAAACCTATGTCATTTACCCGTGTGTCAAAGAGATTACCAGCGCGGTTTTTACATTTCAGTTATGACATTCACGAAATTTCGCTGAAAAGTTTAATCCATGGTTTCGTAATTAATTCTGAACCCTTTTCAAAAACCGAACTGAACTCGGCTTGGTATCTAAATGCGAACGAACGAACGAATCAACGCGAGAATCGCATTAATCACGTAATAGTGCATTTAGAAATTAAATCGTACACGAAATGTTTAACAATGGCCAATTTCGTAAGTTTCTTTTTTGGCATAGAGACGATAAAGCACTTATCAGTGCGTCATATATATTTACGGCATGTAATAATTTTGTCAACACGATTTTCCATTGAACAAATAAGTTTTGTAAATTAAAAACTGCGTACGGTACGGCCGTACATTCGATTAGATTTTCAATGAAACGATGAATACGTTTTATTACATATTTTTTTAAAAAAATATGTAAACAATCGTTTAGACAATTAAAATAATTATGTGGCGTTTCTAATGAATTTATTCGTCGAATTATCCCTGTAATTAAACAGCAATCAAAATTGAATAAACATGTATTATTATACAAACAATTTTTTTTTAAATGCTAATACGAATGAATATTCGTTTTACTGAAAATCGCGACTGAAAAAAATAAACAATTTAAATTAAGTTTTTTTAGTATGTGATGAACGGTTTCAATGTTAACATTTCTCATTCCCTTACAGAAATTTAAATAAATTTAAATACATAATTGCTCACTTAAATGTATACGTTTTTGTATATAATTATGACTGAATATAAAAATCACGGTCTCATTTTTCTGTTCCATTGTACAAGTGTTTTTTATTTCAATTATAAGTTGATGCCGAAATGGTCGTAAAATCATAGAAAGATTAATATAAGAAAATTGAGTATTATTGGTTTGATTGAAGTAGTATTTATAGTTATTTAATCTATTTTTTTATGACATATAATTATCAACGCTACTTTTTATCTACATAATAAAATTAAACATATTTTAATTATTTAAGAAATAGTTTATTTCTTACAAATATGTTTTTCAAAAATAAGCTATAAAATTTAAATACAAAATTCAATTTTGATTTATTTCTTAGTTTTTTTAGTTAAGTTAATATTTTAACATCAACTTTTTTAATTCCATTTGAAATGTTTAATTATATTCGTTTTTTCTGTAATCTCAAGAGTTGAAGATTATAAATTTTTTATTTTAAAAAATACGTTATTAATTTTTAGTACAATTATTATGTTGTAGTTAAATTATATTTTTATTGAAGTTTTTTTAGTGTTCTTTTTTAATTTTTATTTTCAGAAAAGCTGTTGCCATGCTGTTATATTTTATCATTAAAAACTAGACTGATTTTGATTTCAAAACCGTGAGTTATATTTTTTGTGAAAATATATATGTATTATATAAAATTGATATAATTTAAAAGAGCAATTTAAACTATAGATTTAATTAAAAAGGAAATTCATTAATCGTTATATATAGATTCAAAACAAATATAGATTTTTTAAGTTAGACAACAAGTAGTAGTTTAAAAGAACTAAATTAGGATAAGATAAAGTTTTAAGGAATAATTTAAATGAAAAATTGTCAAATTTAATTTTGAATTTATACTATTGTAGAGTATTATTTTTCTTAAATTATTTCTCTTAAAAATGATTGCATTCTAGAGGCTAACTTTTCTTCATATTATTATTGAAAGCAGTTAAAAGAATGTGATTTTGTAATAATTTGGCATTTAAAAAATAAAAAATAATGCTTATTTCATTATAATAAGATATAATTGATGTGAAATAATAAAAGAATTGATAGAATCTTTTTTATGAGGGGACAAGAAATGCTTGATTCGAACAGATTAACTAGTTTAATAACTGGAAAGACTCCAAACACAAAACAACAAAATTATAGAATTTTTTTCTTAATACAAAATAATCATTTAGTTTAACATTACAAGATTTTATACTAGTGTTTAAAATTATTCATAGGTTACTTAATTTGCTAATATGCATTTCGATAGACATTCTATCATCAAAAAGGGAAATTTTATAAAATTAATAAAACAGTATTCGGATTATGTAGACAATTTTATAAGATTTTGTGATGTTTGGCTAAGTGATTTTTTTATGTTACAGTGAATTTGCCGCAGTACAAAAATGAATAATAATAATAATAAAGTGTAGTAAATAATAAGTATAGAAATAATATGACAAATCGCTTTATCAAAGAAATATTTTTTATGAACAAAAATTAATTGAACAAAATATTTTTAATTAATATATAATGATAAAATTTTAGTATCATATATATTATTTTTCGAGAATAAAAAACAGAATTCTTCAAATTCCTGAAAATGTAAATATATGAAAAAATCTTCGTAATTGATAATCTTCTTTACTAAGTAACCATTTTGTCTTCTCATTTATAAATAATATCTGTTTCTATGTAATAGTCGATTTGTGATCTCTAGTATGTAAAAATGTATTTAAATTACATTAAGTGCTCACAAACTCGTTAATAATTCGCAGAATTCGTTTAAACTATTCTCGGAAAAATAACACAGAAAACATTTTGATCAAATTTCAACATAAGTGAATTAGGTAATAGAACTTCGACAAAATATATTTGTTAAAAATACTGTTTAAATGATATCATTAGTTGAAGTGTTTGTATCATTGGAAATATCATAAAATAAAAAATATTAAGATTTTAAGAGATTTCTATTGATAACTTTGAAATTATCTTTAATATACAACTTTCATATATATAAATGTGTGTGTGAGACTGTGGTTTGTTCATTATTATTTTTGTTGCAAATGCAAATAAGAATTTATTTATATTACATACTGCATTTGCATAGAAAGAGTTCAGTGATATTACATTTTATACAATGATTGAAATTGTTTATAAAAGTTTCATTTTACACAAAACATACACACATACATACATACATACATATATATATATATATATATATATATATATTAAAAACATACTATTGTTAAAATAAGCACTGTCATTGGCATAAATAAATACATAATACAATTAGTATATGTATTTTCAATGCAGTATTTTTTAACCTACTTACTGACTGTTATCAGTAATAAAAAATCAAATTTTTCATCACCATCATAAATTAATATTCTCTTAAAATTTTTTCAGGCTGGATTTTCTTTTTTTCTCTCTCTATATAGTATATATCTATGTATTGTAATTTATTCTATCGGTAAATTATACTGTTCAATAACGAAATATTCAAGAGGTTAGAGAAATGTCTATACAGAATATAATAAATAATTTTAAAGCAGTTAATAAAATTTTATTTTAATCATATTGTGAGATATTTAGATATTTATACTCGTTTAATTAGTAATAATTAAAATATAATTACCAACCATTAGCAATTCATGGAATTCCGTTAGAAATTATCGAAAATTATGTACGTAAATATACGTATATAAACATGTTTATATATATATATATATATATATATACACCCATATATATATATATATATATATATATATATATATATATATATATATATATATATATATATATATATATATAAAATATTAATATAACCATAACAATTGATAACATTTATTTTTATCGCTATTTTTATATTTCAAATGTGTAAGTAGAATGATATGATTGTGTATATAAATTAGTTTTCGGTTTTTAAATTTAAATTAATTTTAATTAGGTTAAATTTGTTACGCATATAAATATTAAATTCTAATATATGAAATCAATTAAAAATATTTTATCTTTATAGCTTTTTTCTAACACTTTAAAATTATTCTAATTAATTATTTTATATGATATTTTTAGAATTCAATTGAAATATTATATTTGAATTTATATTATAATATATTTGTCTCCATTAGTACGATAAACATTTTTTTTGAATTCCAGTAATTTCTAGAACTTATTTACAATAATAAAATTATTAACATGTTATGTTTGATTTTATGTTAGAGCACATCGGTCTAAATTTATATAATATTTCAGTTCTTTAAACTGTAATAATTTCTAAAATATATTTACATTACATATATTAGTCCATATTTGTGTTATTTACAAGTTTTTCGAATAAGAATATTTTTTTAAATTATATTTATTTTGTGAGTATTTGACCAATTTGAAAAATAATTAATTAGTGTTATATTGATAATAAATTAATTTTTATAACGTACTAAATTTAATTTCTTGATTTAATTGATGTAATTATTTCTTTACTTAATTATAATATATATATATATATATATATATATATATATATATATATATATTTATCCATTAGAAAGCAATTTTTAAATCTTATAGATGTTTTTATATAATTATGTATTTCATTTTATGTAGGATTATAAAAAAATAAACATTACGATGATAAATATTTATTTGATATTTTTAAATAAATATTATAAATATAAAATAAATAGTTATTTATCATCTGAAAATTCATTTTTTCATAAAATGTGATAACGTAGTGTAAAAGATGATGGTCATAAATTTACGAAAACAAATAAAAACGCAGATAGATTTTTTTTATTTTTTATTGATATATTTTTCAACATTTTTCACAGATTTCTAATTATATCCTAGTATTTTTTTTTAATTGAAGAACAATATTTAAATGTAGCACTTATCTGAACTAAACTAAATAGAGGTTAAATTATTAAAGATATTATATCGAAAAGATAGATCAAAAAATAATATTTTTAAAGTAAAATACCGATATTTTTTTTGAATAAAAATTATATATTAATCTACGAAATTTAAAAGATAACATGATATTTTAATTATAATTTAATTCTTTTATTATAATATATATATATATATATATATATATATATACATTATAAAACAATTTTTAAAACAGATATCTTATAGATGTTTTTATTTTCTGTAGGATTATAAAAAAATAAACATTACAAAAATAAATATTTATTTGATACTTTTAAATAAATATTATAAATGTCAAATAAATAGTGGTTTGTCTCCTGAAAATTCATTTTTTCATTAAATTTGATATCGTAGTGTAAAAGATGATAGTCATAAGTTTACGAAAATAAATAAAAACGCAAATAGATTTTTTTAAATTTTTTTTTTATATATTTCTCAAAATTTTTCACAGATTTCTAATTATCTCTTCCTTTTTTTAACTGATGAATAATATTAAAATACAGCACTTAACTGAACTAAATTAAAAGGAGATTCAATTATTAAAGATATATTGAAAAGACAGATCAAAAATAATAATTTTGTTGTAAAAATCTAGTGTCCGGTAAGATTTTGAATTTTTTATAGTTCAAGTTTTTTCTACTTTAAATATGTTCTTAAAATAATAATAAATGATAAAATAAGTAGAAATTGAAAACGTGCAAGAATTTTAAAATTTCTAAAATTTTCATAAAAAAAGTAATTATAATAAATATGAAATATTTATGCATATATATTAAATAAAAAGACTGAAAATAACATTAGTTGTTTTGTTAATAATTCTTATAAAATTATTAACAATAAAAATGTATAAATATATTCTATAATATATATATATATATATATATATATATATATATATATATATATATTTCAATAATTTTTAAAAATATAACAAAATATTTTTTTTTAAAAAAATATTAATTAAATATAAAAATGTATATTTATTTTGATCTATTTCATATTTGTGCTATTAATTATTTAAAAACTAATACTAAGTACCTCATAAAATTTTAAATTTTTGATTCAAAAAATAATTTTGTTTTAAAACTTGCAGATTTTTAAATGACACCAATAACAATAAACAGGAATTAAAATGTGTAAATATTTAAAACCAGAATATTTCTCTAATACTCTTTTTTATAAAAACATGAAATGTTTATAAATACAAATTACATAAAAATCAAGGACTGTAAACGAAACTGGTTATTTAAAAAAAATCTTTAAACCTATTATTACTTTTTTATACGAATTCTAATAACACTAAACCTACTAACCTTTAAGAAACTGTTGGTAATCGCTGAAAAGATTAAGACAATCACTGAAATAATCACATGTAACAATAGAATCACTCAATCACTTTTACAACAAATAAAAAAATATATAATATAATAGACACGATTTACAATTCTTTTTAACACTTCGATCCACAGGAAATATTTATTTTAATAATTTGTATTTTTCACTACGTTCAATAATTTCACATAAAAATTATATAAATCTTTAATAATCGTAAATGATCTTAATTATAAACGCACCGTTGACTCGCATCAATAAAATTGTTAATTATAGTACGTAAGATGTTTAATTGTCCTACTGTTAAATTTCAATAGACAAGAAAATGGAATTGTGTATTACACGAGAACGAGACTCCAACGTCACCGTTTATGTACCGACACGCCGAACCGATCCTCTAGCACTGAGAATTCATTCAACTCTGTCGATGTATTAAAATGTTGCTTGTTCTTGCATGATCTAACAGCACCTGATCGAGCGCCTGTCAAGCAAGTACTGAACGATCGACGTGGATGATCCACTGTTATGTTGTTGTTGTTGTTGTGTACTCGGACGAACGCGTTTCATGTGTATTGGCTATAACGGGTGTTCTTCGATTTCGAATCTGTGTGTACTTTACAACCTCCGTATGCTCACTTCGTAAGAAAAAGATGTGCACTATTAAACCGCAAGGTTTATAAGCGATCGTACCTTCCTTCGGGCAACGGCTAATGAGGTTCGTTCGGCTACCTTAGAATGTGCTCAGAGTTGTTTCTACGGAACGTACTTAAGAAAATTGATGATGCACATTCGAATAACTATTATGAACGTTCAAACGACTTGCGTACGACTGCATATTACTGATTCAATTAACACGATCTGTTTGTTTGTTAATCATCAGAGTTTATTAGATGGCAATTAGTCCATTATGATCCCTTACATACTATATATGTATATACATATACTAGGGTCGTTTGATAAGTATGGTAAATTTATTTATTGTTTAATTTATTTAATTAAATTTTTCAATTTAGTTTTTCTTACTTTTTTACCACACTTATCAAACGACTCTCGTATATATTTATATATATATATATATATATATATATATATATATATATATATATATATAGTACTCTACAAAACTTTTAGGTCATAGGACGAATTTCAATTCTTTTGATGTTACTGTCGGTATAAAATTACTTTTTATTGTCTTTAAATATTATTTTTCTTTTATAACACACCGTCCATCAAACGTAAAAAACGCTTTGAATTAAAAAAAAAATTCAAATTTTTCAAGTTAAAGTTCAAAAGATAATTTACGTTTTTTTTTATTAAAAGCAAGTTTTGTATTTTATGGGTTGTTGAATATTTTTCTTGTGGGATGGTAAATAATATTTTGTCACATTTTTTCTTTTATTTTTTAAAATGTTTAGAGTAGCACAAGATGAATAATGTTTAGTTATTATGGAATAATTGTTAAAATCTGTAGTATTATTATTTTAATAAATTTATTAATATTGCAAAATTTGAAGAAAATTTGTGAGGGAGAAAGTTAAAAATAGACATCAAGTAATTATGTTGAATAAAGACGATTGTACATATAGGGTCATCTAAATGATATTCTAGATTTGTGTTTTATTAAAAAGAAATAAGAGAAACTATACACATGTTTTTCTATACACAAGTTTATTTTTAAGAAAACACAAATCTAGGCGTCCACTATACATACTTTTAGGTTATAGGACGAATTTTAATTCTTTTTATGTTACTGTTATTATAAAATTACTTTTATTGTCTTTAAATACTATTCTTCATTTATAATATTCTGTCCATCAAAAACAAAAAAATGCTTTGAATAAAAAAAAATTCACATTTTTTCAAGTTAAAGTTAAAAATACCATTTACATTAATTTATCAAAAGTAAGTTTTGTATTTAATGGATTGTTGAACATTTTTCTTGTGTGATGGTAAATAATATTTTGTTCAATTTTGTTATTTTATTTTTTAAGATACTTAGAGCAGCAACAAGATAAATAATGTTTGTATTTTTTTAAAAATAATTTTATTGATATTGTAAAATTTGAGGTTAAGTTGCGAGAAATAGGAATAAATTAAAAAATAGACATCAATTAATTATGTTAAATAAAGAAGACAACAATATATATATATATATATATATATATATATATATATATTGTTGAGAGAGAGAGAGAGAGAGAGAGAGTGTCCTGTAAATCTGGTTCTGGATTTAAATTCGTCTACAGTTGGAAATTAATAATAATTTTCTATTGCATGTTGAATATGATTTACATTTAGATTTCACTTCATTTAATCGAAATTTTAATTTCAATTATGTTCAACATAAATGAAAAATATTTATGTGAGAGATTTAGAAAAAAACTGACTATAAAAAACGTAATCGTCCAAGTGACATTGAAGAATATTAATGAATAATAAAAGATAGTAAGTAAGTACAATAAATATATATCTAAAATCTTTAGTTACCACTTTCTAAATTATATTGAAGAACAAATATATAAAGTTTGTCTTTACAGTCTCATTGACTTTCATTATTATCCTTATTTTTCATTTGATCTAATTTAGATATTCTGGCATATAAATCTTTTAATAACATCTATTTTAATGTAAACATTCTTTGTCTGTTTCGGCTAGTCAGAATTTAAATTTCTAATATTTTATTAATGATAAAGCTACATTAATAAATTGAAAAAGGTTATTTTTTTAATTTTTTAATCATTTATAAATATTTAATTAATCAAATAATTTACATCTTCTCAATTTATTTCTGATTCTAATATTTTTCTAAATTAATAAATTATAATATTTCTGTGACTGAATAATAAATCTGAGATTACTTTTATATATACATATAAAATAAAAATCCATACGAGAAATATCCAGAATTCAATTCAACATATCGAACGAGCAAAATATGAAGAAACACAACAACGAAAATATGTTGTCGTTTAAAGCGAATGAAAACTTTACCCAAAACGGCAATACGTTATAGTTTGAATACAATAGATCACCGTACAATACGACACATGTGTCACGGAGCTGTCTGTATCAAATATTTTCGTTACGGTGACGCCGTGCCGTTGCGACGAACAACATAACACGAAAATGATGTAAAGCACAAGTTTACGTTTTCGATAAAGAACGATGCTGGAATGCCGAATAAGAAAAAAAAATACAAACACATCCGAGAGATCTTAATTTATGCACGACAACGAGAATACGCGGATACTTGTTTGATTTATCTTGTTGTTTTCTGTAATTTTTATTAACTGATCGTTTTTGAAAACATCATTAATATGCTTTGTGTGTGTATATATATATATATATATATATATATATATATATATATATATATATATATATATATATACGAATATATGTGGACATTTACCAACACAACTTCTGCATGCCATTAAAAACTAATATGTAAATATTTTACAAACCATTTTTAATATCATCTCATGATAAATGATGTAATCTTTCGCATTAATATATATTATATAAATTACTTGTTCGGTAATATTTGATGTCAGATTTTTATATAATAAGTCATTTATATTCTACATTGCCCCAAATGAGACTGAAGGATAGTAAAGAATAGTAAATGATAGTAAGCAAGTAAATATATGTCTAAACCCTTCAGTCTCATTTAGGTCATTTTATATACAGTTTTTTTTTAAAAAAAGGGCAGTAGATATTTTATTGAATATTCATTGTTGAATATTCAAAGCATTTTTAATTCTCTGAGAATATTCTAACATCAAAACTACAATAGTGTTAAATTATTATTTTCTTTATTAATTTATAAGCTGACTTCGTAATTTGGTATTTTGTCGATGATAGCATTTCCATCGAAATTCCGTATCAGTTTAAAACAACAAATAGTTCTTGAAAATTTTTTTAATACCTTCTGGTATTGAGATGAGAGTTTATTTGTGTAAAATGTGTATATAGTATCCGTTTTTGAAAATAAGATTCTACTAAACTGCTTAATAATCATTTATTTTTTATTATGATGATAATTGTAATAACCAAGTCATCATCATCAGAAGATTGCATTGCATTGCAATATCTAAATATGGATTTTATAATATTTCTCTCTGTAATTCTTTTGTGTTAAAGATAATTTATCATCATATCAAAATGAATAATGAGTACATAGAGCCAAAATATGATGGTTATGATTAAAAAATAATAAAATAAAATCAGTAACTTTTTTGTACAATGAACGATTTATGCCAGAATTTTTTTATATATTTTTTAAAAAACAATATTCTTTTTAGATCTAAAATTATGTTTTATCTTTTCGTATTCTTTTTTAATGCTTATATTTTGAGAAATATATTACATATATAAAAAAATATAATCAGTTTAAATTAGTTGATCACGCGATCTACCTGTAAATTGTACAAGGGTCGAAATTGGCCATAAAGATAAATTGGAAGCATGACCTGAGGGAAGTTATTAAAAAAGGTGGCAGACAACAACAGATACACATGTGAAGATTATTATAATTTGAAATTTTCATTTTCTAAGTATGTAATTTGTTATGGATTCGTAACAAAAGTCAACAATAAATAATTATTGAGCACTTTTGAAAATCTTGTGATGGAGTAGGTGAATATTTGATTCATAATATTGTGAACATTTTTGAACTCACTACATAATTTTGAAATAACTTGGAAATGTGGAGGAATGAAAATAAATGAAGAGATAATTAGTCTCTTAAGATTTGTTGATGATATTATTTTTTGACAAGACCAAATAAACTTGAAAAATGAATAGAAATTTTGGATAAAGCAAATTAAAAAATTGGTCTTATAATAAATCTCATAAAGATAAAAGTAATGTTGTAAAATATTATAAAAGTAATATAAAAAATAAAAAGTTACAAAAATTATTTAATTTATTTTTTTAAAAAATATTATTAAATAAAATTTAATTTCAGAAAAATAAATTATAACTAATAGTAAAGAAATGTAAATATTTTTATCTCCATTATAATTTACATATTATTAACTAAGAAATAAATTACAAAATACGAAGTTGAAAAAAATTCAAAAGTAGTTACTTTCAAAATTTTATAAATTAAATATTTATCTTTCCTGTGAAACTGAATATTAAATTAATATATTAAAAATTAATCTCTTGTATAAACTTCAAAAAAAAAGGAATAAAATAATTTAAAGATAAACTAACAAAGACAACTTAAAAATATTAAATACGTTTCTAAAAAAAATATTAAAAAAATCTTGTTATAAAAAAGAATATTAAAATAAATAACATTTATTAATGAAACAGCGATTATTTCATTCGTATATAGTCGAAAAGGCCAACAGAAAAGTAAATATTTATGAAAATTATAATGAGTGTAAATGTTCAGTCATTTAAAGTAATAAAACGTTAATGGATTATATTAAATAATGAACATAAATTCAGTTTGTCCTAGAAGACGGATTTCAAGCGGGGTCGATAAAATTACTCTCGTACAACTACGCAAGTCAAAATGGATACAAGGGATCATAGTGCAACAGCGTGATATTTTTGAATAAATTAATAGCTAATATTTGTCTTTCTCAACAATGTTCTGTGTTCGGCACGACAGTCATGAGTTCAAGTTTGCTACGAAACTCTATCGATTCCGAATAATACACGAAAACTTTGATACAAGCGTGTGATATCACAAATGAAATGACGAATAAATTTGCTTTTATTATCTTAGATATCAGGAAAATGTAATAAAAATAATAAAAAATGATAAAAATCTTACTCGACATTTAAGGTTTTCTCAAAGATATTTTTAATGATAAAATTATGATTTGTTTTGATGATACAATTAGAATTTTTGTAAAATAGAAAATTATTATAAAAAGATCATCAAAATATATTGATAAATTTATACCAGAAGAGAAATTACAAAAGCAATTAATAATTTAATAAAAAGTATGTACGCAATTAGGAATATCTTTAATTTCATTCAGAATATTGAATTACATTTGCAAAGAAATTTTACTTGAAAATGAGATATCTTATTTTTTTATTTCTGAGTACTATATTTAATGCATTTTCTCGTCTCGTACGAGTATTTAATAACCTTTTTCAGATGTAAATCTATTTTTAGAGAGCTAATTATTCATTAAATTGATTTATTAATTATTCATTATCTTGAGTATGGTCAAAATTTTTATTATATTTATAGGATGTGTTTTTTTTTGTGGTTAAAAATTGAAAATATCAAAAATTGCTGTAAGTCGATAGTTTTTTTAATTAAAATTCGATTATGTTATGAGCAAACAATCGTTTTATGGCAAAATAATGCTCATTATTAAAAAGTACAATTTTTGTAGCCGAAAATCAATTTTTAATAATTTTCGTTTTTTATCGAAATTGAAAAAAATCGAAAAAAATATACGAGTATTTACACTACATCATCAAATTACAATTAAATATTAGCTGTACAGATATTAGGAAGTATTTTTTAGTAAATAATAATAGAAATTTTATTTTATATTAGTGCTCAAAATGAAAATTATTATCTTTTATTCCATTGAGATATAAATGGTATAGAATGAACATAATTTAGTTTTTTCTAAATAAAATTAGTCCTACGTTCAAAAATTAAATTTTAATCATTGATTCGTCATATTTTAATGCCAAACTTTGATTTCAAATGAAAAAAATCGATTTTCGAAAATGTTGATTTTTTATGAAATTTTCCATACTATAGGTCGTGGTTTTTTTGAGGCAAAAAATTGAAAATTTTAAAAATTACTACAAGTCGTTCTTTTTTATTTAAAATCGATTAAGGAAGTAAAAAATAATTATTTTCTAGCAAAAATTACATACATTATTAAAAAATACAATTTTAGTAACCAAAAATTGATTTTTTAACAATTTTCCTTATTTTATCGAAATTCAAAAAATGAAAAAAAATATTTATCTACACTATATCATCGAATTTCGACTAAAAATTAATCGTATAGGCCCTTAGGAGTATTTTTAGTAAAGAATAATGGAAACTTGATTCCATATTAGTACACTAAAATGAAAACTATCAATTTTCATTCGATTGAGATACAAATGGCATGAAATGAGCTTAATTCAAGGATTTTTCTAAATAAAATTCGTCCTACGTTCAAAAATTATATTTTAATCATTGATTTATCATATTTTACAGTCGAGCTTTGATTATAAATGAAAAAAAATCATTTTTGAAAATATTGATTTTTTATGAAATTTTCCATACTATAGGTCGTGGTTTTTTTGAGGTCAAAAATTGAAAATTTTAAAAATCGCTATAAGTTGATATTTTTTTATTAAAAATCAATTAAGTAAGTAAAAAATAATTGTCTTCCAGCAAAAATTACACTCATTATTAAAAAATGTGATTTTTGTAGCCGAAAATCGTTTTTTGGTAATTTTCGTTTTTTTTCGAAATTCAAAAAGTGGAAAAAATATTTATCTACATTACATCGTTTAATTTATATTGATAATTAATCGTATCAACCCTAAGAAGTATTTTTAGTGAACAATAATGGAAATTTGATTCTATATTGGTGCTTAAAAATGAAAATTATTAATTTTTATTCGATTGAGATATAAATGAGTACAATTTAAGGTTTTTTCTAAATAAAATTCAACCTACATTTAAAAATGATATCTTAATCATTGATTAGTCATATTTTGTAGTTAAAACTGGATTTTAAATGAAAAAATCGATTTTTAAAAATGTTGATTTTTCATGAAATTTTCCATACTATAGGTCATATTTTTTTTTGGTATCAAAAATTGAAAATTTTAAAATTCACTTTAAACTGACATTTTTCACAAGAAATCGATTATTATGATCAAAAATAGTCACTTCGTAGTAAAAGTAATTTTAATTTATTAGTTAAGATAATTTTTGTATTTTAAATTCGATTTAAATCATTTTTCAGTTACTCTCAAAATTAGACAAATCGAAAAAAATATTTTATTTATGAAAATTCAAAGATTTTTATTTAGAATATATAATACAGTTCCAAATAAATATGTTCCGATGGAAAATGAAATTGTTTGAAAATAAAAATTATGTTTATTTTATTTGAAGCGAAAATTTATTGATAAAATCAGTGTTTCCCGAAATAAAATTCATATTTTGTAGAGTAACTCAAATTGACTGAGATAAATATTTAAAAATTCTATAAGAACGAAGTGAAAAACGCACATAACTTACAATTTCATAAAAAGACAAAGTGGTAATATATTTGAAATAGACTCGAGAGAATTTCAAGAAATCTTGTATTACACAACTCATCTGTTAACGTCGAACCACGAACCTCATTCCTGTCGAGTAATGTTTCGTGCTGTGTTTTGTCATCCCATTGTAATTATATACACTGGTACAAGTCAGAAAACAGATGTGGTTGAAGAATAAATGTGTAACGATGTTCCTTTAAATAAAATTTCAAATTATTTTCAAACTGGAAAACTTAAAATTTATATCTCAGTACTGGTATGCTTTTATACACACGTTCTTTACATTTACAGTTTAATGAACTAACTTTTTTTTAAACGAATTATCTTAAGATATTTCATTTAGACGATTATAACGATTTAAAGAAATGTTTTTCATTGCTTTAATTTTAAATAAAGTATTTAAATGAAAATTTATTTACATACTAGAAATAAAAACATTTTTTTATTGTAAAAATATAAATAAAAAAAATCCAGAGGAATAAAATACAAAATTTTCATAAACAAATTTTACACTTTACCTCTAAAACCAAATAATTAAACGATTTATAACCATTAAAAAAAAGTTTATGAAACTAAATACGGTTTCAAACTCGAAGTACAGATAGACAACTAAATAATTCTTTCAGGATGAGAAAAAAATAATAAACGTTAGTACTAAAAACAATTTTATTTGGTGAGAGAATTGTTTATAAAGCCCGCATGATGTGAATTGTGGTCACATTACAATGTTCCAAGTACGTGTAAAGCAACGTCGAGTGGAACAAAATAAAATTCTGAAAAATATTTACGTGTGCGTTTGAAAAAAAGTGTGAAACTTTTCAATTAAGTGCTCGTCTCAAAAGTTAACGTAGCTCGTAAAATTATACAACTCACGGGGTGGACACGAAAATAAAGATTCATAATAGAAGAATGTAATTGAGAAGTTTCTGTATGTAATCCGTTTTAAGAAAAATAGTTTGGAGGAGAATTTTTTTGTTGTTTTGTTGCGTTTTAAAAGAAATTAAGTTTAATTTTCGACAAAAACAGTACGTGTATTTTTGAATTATAATGAGAGAACTGTATTGTTGTACGTAAAAAGAATTTGTATATATTTTTTATAGTAATTATACAACTTCATAAATATTCAAAAATTTATTAATATGCGAAATTAATATAATAATGATAAGAATTGTTTTATAATTGTTAATTTTTTAATGCCATAAATTTTTAAAAAAACAATTTTATAAAAAAATAGATTTTCTTTGATTTTTCATTAACAATTATTTAATTTTTAAATTCGTTTTAAAAAATATTTTAAATGTGATCAAAAATCATTGATTGTTCATTTTATTCATTGATTCGCATTTCGATAACCATTTTTCTATAGTCAATTTAAATAATAAAAGTTTTATTTAAATAAATTCGTTCCAGGTTCAAAAATACAATTTAAATCATTGATTCACTTTATTTCACAACCAATATTTGGTTTGAGATGAAAAAAATCGATTTTCCAAAATGATTTTTCACAATTTTTCCATATTATAGGTCATTGATTTTTAAGGGCTAAAAATTGAAAATTTTAAAATTTATTTCGAACCGATATTTTTATTAGAAATCTATTATTATGACTGAAAATAGTCACTTTGTAGTTAAAATACTTTTAATTATTATTTTAGATATTTTTATATCTTAAATTCGATTTTTAACCTTTTTCATTTACTCTCAAAATGTGAAAAAATGGACAAAAATAAAGATTTTAATTTAAAATATATAATTTTCTTTCAAATAAATATTTTCATATAGAAGATATATAAAAGATTTATTAATAAATTGTACAGTATTAAAAAAAATCGTCGAAATGGACTTCTATTTAAAGAAATTTAATCATTTACAAAGATTGAATTCAAAAATATTTATTTTAATTATAAAAAAATGATACAAAAAAGAAAACTCTTTTTCTCTTCTAAAATAATTATAAATTGATTTTTTGAAATTATTATTTTTTTTACTTATTAGATTAAATTTAAGTGATTTAAAGTCTTTTTCCTGATACAAAGGTCTTATTTTTTCACTGAAATACAAAACACTAGTAGTATACACAAAAGACCGCCAGTTTACGACCGGTAGTTTTTACGACTATCTTTTCGTTCGAAATGAAAGCGAAAATACCTGCAAATTACATCCTTAGTTTGCATTTGTGTTGGGATATGATTAAAATTTAAACTCAAGGGAGTTTAAAGGAAAGTTTGTCCTTGATTTATTAACAATTCTGAAGGGTTTCGTATGTACTGTAGTAGAAATCAGTGAATTTCTGGTTTCTATTATAAATTGATTAGGTGTAGGTAATAGAATAATGTAAAATAGATGAGTTATTGTAGTTGTATGTTTAATATATATATATATATATATATATATATATATATATATATATATATATATATATAAATGTCATAAATAGATACTAATTTAAAAATTTAGAATAAAAATTAAACTCTCAAAAATACAATATAATAATGAATGGTTAAAATAATTTTATAAAAAAAATATTTTAAATAATAATATGGGTACATAAGTTTTATAATATTTTAGTAGTATCATAAAATCATAATTATTATTTTTCCTTACTTGAGATCTCATTAATTTTTTCAAGTTACTTTGTTATAAGTTATACTACGATTAGCTCAATTTAATATTTATTTCTTGTATAGATTTTTTATATACTTCCTAGTTATATTTGAAAGTTCGTCACTAAAACTGTCATAAAAATTAAATAAAGAATTAATTAACGTTTTAGTCATTGTAGTAAGGAAGAAGAATGGTTTTAGAAAATATAATCATGATTGTTATAATAAACTAATGAGAATTTAGATAGGAAGTAATATTCACTTAAGTCAAGTATTTTTTTTTATTTCTGCACTTTTTTAATATGATGTCTACGGTAAGAGTCTAAAGATAAAAAAATATAATCTTTAAAAATATAAAAATAAAATTAATGATCTGAGAGTTATAAAACAATTTTTAATTTAGAATACAAATGTTTAATTAAATTTTTAAAAATAAATTATTTGATTTTTTTCTCTATAAATATTTAAGTTCTTTAAATTTGAATATTTGTATTTTTTCTAGATTTTCTAGAATTTTTTATGAATATTTTAATTTCTTGTATTTTTAAATTTCACAATTTTTTAAATATTGAAAATGAAAATTTTGCATTTTCAATTGTTGGATTTATACGTTTATTAATTTTTTAAATATTGTACTTTTTGAAAGTTTGTATTATTTAATTTTGAAATCATGTTTTTATATTAAAATGTTTAACTCTGAATTTTTACCTTCCTTTTTTAAATATTGAATATCTAAATTTTATTTATTTTTGTATCACATTTTACTAATTTTGCACTCCTTAATTTAGGCAATTTTGTTTTTCCAAAATTCTGAAATTTTTGTTTTTAAATTATTTAGTTTTGAATTTTTTTTAAGTTTATTAACTTGTCGAGTTTTGAATCGAATTTTCATTTGTAATAAAAAAACAAGATTGAATTAATCCAATAGTTGTATATATTTTAATATTGATTATAAGTAATCAAAGGTATTTTTTTCCAAATAGCGAATTTTATAGTTTTATTTCAGCGTTACGATGAAATTTAATTACAGGAATTAATAAATTAATTAAATATTAAAAGGTTTCATTATGAAAAACGTTCATTTTTTATACAATTAATTAAATTAATTAATTATTACACGCTTGAATAAGAAATATAAAAATATTTAGAATAATACATTTTATACGATGATGCAAAAATGATTTTAGTTAATTAAAATAATTAATTATAACAAACTTTAATAAGAAAAAATGAGATATTTAGAACAGTACATTTTTTTATATAGCTGGTGATGTAGAATATGGTTTAATTATAATTAAATATTTTTTTAAGCTGCTATTTATGACAAGTATATAAAGAATTCGTAACGGATTGATATTTCCAATGATTTTTTTAATTAGAAATTTTGAATAATTTTCTACTATACATGTAATATAAATTTCTACTTTTTGCCTAAAATATCATTTTAATGAATAGTACTAAAAAAATATTTTATCTTTCAAAAACTTAGTATGTAGCTATTAATTTGAGAAGAACACCGATTAAATATGTCTTTTTAAAAAAAATAAAATAAAAATATGTTTGGAATTTGATAATAACTTTACCAAGAAAAAATATTATAGAATTTTTGGTACAGACATTAACTACCTCTGCATTGTTCAGTCTTTAAATCGATTTTAAGAAAACATTGAACTTAGTGATTCACAACGATGTACACATTCATCAAAATAAACGTGACTAGGTTTTTATACACACGCAACACGGCGATGAAAGTAAGTGAAATAAAAGAGAGGCTAATTCGGAAGCACAACGCAGTACACCAACCGCTGATAATACAATCGACCGACCATCTGTTAACAATATATAAGAATTCGTGTCATACAGTCGAAAAGTACGTCGGTCGACGATGCACCGAAAATCTGTCCGTGTTTTAAAAGAAAGTCGCCATATATCGAGATGTACATGTAATATTTGTTTGAATGAATCGGTGAAAGTGTGTCGAGATTCATTTGTACTCGAGTGTTTGTCGTTTTTTAATAACGCTTATATTCAATATAAAAATGTCATGTGCATTGGGTACGTAATTTATCTCTAGCAGGTTTTTTTCCGGTTATTAATTCTATTCAAGTATCAGTGACAGGTATTAGGCCAAATTTGGAAAGATTATCGGACGAGTCGAATGTATTTCATGGATTTTAGTGGGAGACATGTACTCAATGACATATTTATGGGACGTCTTTTAGATGCATTGATATTTATTAGATTAACAAATTATCAGGTTAACTACATGTACGTTTATATTTATGGACCGGTTGAGTGGAAGAGATTTTACTTTAACAATAACATTATGACGAAACTGTTTAAAAGAATAAGAGATTCGATTTTATCTTGGTGGTGTATTTTATTTTGTCTTTGTTATTTTTTATTTAATCTTGGTGCGATGACAAGAAGAAATATACGAGTCATGACTGAAATTTCATTCTCTATATTTCATAATTTTTCAATGGAATTCGATATAAGAAATTAACTATTTCATTTTTCTATCTATTATTCTCTCTCTCTCTCTCTCTCTCTCTCTCTATATATATATATATATATATACATAAATATATCATAAAGCCTATATCACCACTAATGGCTGAAAACCTCATTAAATGATATTAAATCTCCTTAAATGTTTTCTTAAGATTTTTCATTACTTTTTGTTCACAATCAATTTCATCCAACCTTCATCTTTATCATACTTCACAATTTCATCTCCTCTTCTTTCATAGGATTTATTTTTATTTCTTATTTGTCATTCCATAATAATTTTCGTTCATTTATGTTTTTTTTCCTGTTATGTGTTCACTCTATATCCTTTTTAGTGATATTATTTGTTCTATTAAATCCAGTTACTGACATATGAAATTTTAATTTACATATTTTATTTGAATAATTTTTATGTTTTATAACAATACACCAATTTTTAAACATATTAAATATTTTTTAAAAAACAGCTTTTTATAAAATCTTATTATCTATAGCTAATCTCATTTAAAAATGTAATATATTGTATTATATTTTTTTCGAAATTGAAATTCAATTTTGTGTACATGATTTTTTTTATTTTCAAGTATAATTCTTTTTGAAAAATTTATAAATACAGTTCTCAATTTAGATTTATTTTTTAAACTCATTGTAAAAAAACCGAACAATGGAACACAACTCTAACTAATAATGAAAAATTTTTAGATATTAATAAAATATATTTTTTGTAAAGAAATTGTTAATTTTTCAATCGTTCAGTTATAAATAAACATAGTTTAGTCCTGAACTGAAACGTTACTGTTCAATACAATTTTAGTTATCGACAAAATTACAGTTTACATTCTATTCGATTTCGAGTTAAAGTCCCCTAAAGTTGGATTCGACTGTTTGAAGGTCGTCTGTGAAATAATTTCGAGATAAACGACGGGCCGCATCGGTAATTCTCTGATATACGACAGGCCGCTCTTTATTTTCAACGTACAGAAGCTTATTGAGCTTATGGTCTCATATCGTGCTTTTATTACACCGGTTACAGCTTAAACTGGCTGGAAAACTTTACACCGTTTTAAATTTCTATCGCGTATCTATTATAAAATATTTATATCGCTTATATGCTTCTATTTGTCTATTCATACGTCCTCATACGGAATAATAGTCGTACATGTGCTTTATCTATTTTTAATCCTGTTTTATTGTACATTTTCAAACACGAGATCGAACAAAAGTTCAAACGTTTTTCGTACAAAAAATGTTTTTATAATAATTTGATATTTTTAAGAATAAGTTATAAACAATGTAGATATTATAAACGAATATTTTTTTATATTAATTTTCTCTTGATGTAGTTCATGAAACTACAATATGATTTTTAAATAGAAAAAAATTAACAATTTATTAAAAAATAAAATATTCCATTGCAATATATTTTTCATTTACAAAAAAATGAATTCATTTCACACTACTAATAAACTACCAATTAAAAAATAATAAAATTTCATATAAAAAAATCTAAACAAGCAGACAAATACAAAAGGCACGCATATTTAATCACAGGAGCAAACATTTCACAATGAATGTATAATTAAACAAAATAAATTGAAATATATTATTTTCTATTAATAATGCAATTAATAATTATTTTGTGCCATTAATTAAACTCCTGATATAAAATCAATATTAATTTCAATACGTTTATTTGTCAAATTGTATAACTTAATATTTTCCTGTTAAACATGACACAAATCCATACACAATAATTAATTATATTTTTTTTCTAGCAGCCAGAAATAAATAAATATTTACAGTGACTGCAATATTTAACGTGTAAAAATCATTAATAATCGGATATTAAATACATATGTAAATATTAGTAAATTTGTTAGCTTCCGAAACGCGGAAAAGTGTTGTTCATAACAAAAAGAAAATAAGCAAATATTACGGTTTCATTTATATATATATATATATATATATATATAAATGAATATGTGAATATATGTATGTGTAGAATGAATCAATATTTGCATTACAGTAACATAAATGAAAAACTTTACACTCGTACGGTTATAAAACATGTAGTAAAATATAAAAGGTCATATTAAAAGGGCAACATAAATTTCACATTAATGACTGAACGTTTTCAGTGCAGTCATTGTTGTAAATATTGCCACACGGATGTATATATCTATGTTTATATGCGTTTATTGTGTAATAGAAAAGTCCAACAATTTCATAACCGTTCGTGAATCTATAAAAACTTTTTTTTACTTAACTGTTTTTAATTAATTTTATGATCATCGTAATTACTCAAGTCATAATTCAATCAAAGATGAGTTAGTGACAGCCAGAATGTAGGTTACGATGAGATTTAAATCAATAAAAAATGTTTTAAACATTTATTTAACGTTATTTAATTAAATATCTATTACATAAATTAATTACTCATCCTAAAATTATAAGATTTTATGAAAAAATACTATTGCTTGTTATTCATTCGATTTGTTGATTTCTATTTCGATAGTTGTACTACTATCGAGCAAAAATGTACATGAACAAAAAATGATTATTACATTTTTTTAAAAGACAAGTTTTGAACTAAGATCAATTAAAGAATTTGGAAAAAATATTTTTATAATAAAATAATGTTCAAAAAAAATTTTTTCAATTTAAAAAATAATAAATTAAAGTAGTTATTTATTTTACAATTGGTGAATTTATTTTCACACAAATGAATTATTATCATGGATTTGTTTATATGCTAATGTGCATTATGATGCCTGTATCATTATCGTCAGAGTGATGTATAATATTATAAAATTTTAATTTTATAATTTTTTTTATAATATCTTGTGATATTGAGTTGATAATTCATTTGTGTGAAAATAAATAAAATATATTTTTAAAAAAAGGATTTTTTTAAAAAAATTATCTAAATCTGAAAACTATTTTTAAAAATACACAAGTGTCAAACCGATTTAAATTGATTTTATGTAATATAACATGTGATTTTTGCTGAACACCTAATTGAGAAGCAACAAATGTGCGGTTGATTCGTAGAACATAAGAGAGAAAAAAGGAATAATAAAGAATTAGAAATCCGGTTGACATAAAACCGACCATTATGAATATCATTCACCGTACAATAAACAATTTCGTTTAATTTCGACAATAATAAAATTTCATTCTGTCTCATCCGTTTCCTCTGCACAGTCTTACTGTAAATTAATGTGAAAAAGGTACACTAGATGCGTTCAAATCCGTATTTCACACAAATACCACAAGACTTTTCGCGATCCATTTCACACGGAATACGTCGGGAGGCAACGATGTACGAGCAATAAAAATTAAAAACGGGTCATTATTTTCAACGGCGACGTGGCTATTCGTGATGTACGCCAAGAAACGAAGAACGAGATTCTGGGTGGACGAAGATACAGACGACAATTGAATAGGTTCCTGTGTTTGGTGAAGCGATGACATTTTATATAATAATTATGCGGACGGCGGTTTATCAGAAATTGTACGATCGGGTGTTGTGTTTATTTTAATGACAGTAGTTCAGATTTGGGACTGGTTGAGGGAAGATGGCAGTACAGAGGATTCTAATGGCCGTTTAGAATACTATTAATATTCCTTAATATGTTTAAATACTGACGTTTATTGTTAAATATGAAACTTTTACTGTCTGAATTTCGTTTAAAAATCTTACGAAGTTATATAGAATGTATAATTCAATTAAAAAATATATAATTTCTATTATAGTCATTTATTCTTATAAACTTTTTCATATTTTCACAATTAAAGAAAATATACAGAAAAAAAGAAATATTTTATATTATTACTAAATATGAAGAAAAATATTTTTGTATAATTGTTAATATTTTAACAACTAAAAATTTATTAAAAAAAATAGAAATATTTTAAATTAATTCTAGGTTTGGTTTTATAGGAAAAAACTTCCAACAATATTCAATGTGTTATTTTTTCTTTAAAAAATAAATGTATACAATAATATTATGTTGTAAATAATATAATTTATTTGAAAATACTTACTCATCAAAAATTAAATTTCTAGTTTAAAAAATAATCTGGTTTAACATTTTTCTATTTTTTAAAAATAGTCTTATTTCATTTTAATTTTCTTTATTTAAATTACAGTTTATCAAGTATTGAATTTCAGAATAGTAGATTATTATTTCAACAATTTTTTATCAGTTTATAAAATATAATTTAATATTTATAAAATAATTATTTAACAGATTTAATATTTTTTGCATGGTTAATAATTGTACTAGTAATTTAGTAATATTTTTTTTTGTCATATATCTTAGAATAAAAAATATTTGTTTATTTTTATACCATTTCAATTAAAGTAAATAAATTTTAAAAATCATTGAGTAAAAGTTGATTCGTTCCAAATTTGTATTATAATTTTAAAATGAACGAAAGTCACATCGTTAGTCATATTGTTAATAAATATTAAAAAAAATATAAAAAACTTTCTTTTATGCATAAAAATAATCATTCTTTCATATTCAACTAATTAATTTTGTTTAAATTGTTTTCAACAACTCTATAAATTTTTATTGAAAGATATTTTTATAGATGTAATTTAATAAAAAAAAAAACGTTTAATGAAAATAATGAAAGTGATGAGATCTTACCATTTGAAAAATAAATACGTTTGAATAATTTCACTTACCTGTAAAAAATAAAAAAAATTATTACAAAACATATAAATAAATATATATATTTGTTTTATATTATTCTATTATTCAACAAAAATATTTTTAAAATTTTATTTGTTATGTTCTCTCTCTCTCTCTCTCTCTCTCTCTCTATATATATATATATATGTATGTGTGTGTGTTTATAAGTGTGGGTATTAAAGATTGATAGAATAAACAAAACATAAATTAATAAACATAAAAAAACCTAATAATTTTATCCTAGGAAATTTTATTTTAATTGAAATCTGTAAAGTTTTTTTTTAATAGACTTATTTTAAAATTACCAGAATCACTTACTAAAGAGTAAACAAACTTTTTTTTGAAAAAAAGATTAATTTATTATATTATACGATTCTGCAAAAAATCTGTGACAAACATATTTGTACTACATATATTTAGTTTTCCAGAAACAAGATCGTAACTGTATATTTCAGTTAAATCCTGGATTATAGACAAGCCTAGTAAACAACCGAATCTATCTTGGTTTATATATGTTACATTTTTGGTAAAAAATATAGTGACAATATGAATTTCGTTAAAATAAATAAACAGATTCGTTTAGTCAATATGTAGTCTTATAAATTAATTCAAATAATATATTTATAAGTGGATACACACTTATGTTTGTTTTATGGTAATTAAAATATTTTAATTAATGATTTTTTAAGTACATCACTAATTAACAATCTCATACACAGTCATATATATATATATATATATATATATATATATATATATATATATATATATATATATATATATATAAATGTATACATGTCATATTTTTTGTGAAATCCAATTGGATGTTTTTATTACATATTCAAAGAGAAATAATAAAGAATTATTTATTTAAGAGATGAAACAAGATAAGTGATCTTTCAAAAAGATTATTATAAAAACATTCGAGATATTTTCGTGGTACGATGACTTGTGAATATACATATAAATATATATATATATATATATATATATATATATATATATATATATATATATGTATGTATGAATGTATGTATGTATATGAAAATGAAAATATTTTTGTAGAAACGCTCTGTGAGTGATGTCAAAGCAAACAGCGTTCCAATTAAAAAATAACGAAAGTAAAACAAATCAATGTTATTTATGTAAATGAGTATAAATGTAAAAGAATATATAATTTATCAGGAAGAAAAGTTTATTGGAAAATTTCTTTGTATATAAAATAGAGAAAACAGACACATTCAGGCTGAAATGTTGTTTTTATACAAAAAAATGATTTTTTTATAAAACAATACAGTTCTTTTGAAATTCCTATTTGACTGAAACTTTTTTTTTAGTTTTATATTCAACTAGTAACTCCGGACACAAAATTCTAAAAATGCAGAGAGAAATCATTTTATGAACAATTTTATTATTTTTATGAAAATCATAATAGTGAAGTGGAAGAATATAAAAATATTTGATATTAATAATAATAAAAAATGGAACAAGTAAAAGAGATATAAGATAAAAATAGCTTTTAATATGAAAAAAACACCTATTTATATCTTAACACATTAATCTAGAGAAACAAGGAAAAAATTGATTAAGGTTTTTGTATGGATTATAGTTTTTTATGGATGCAAAGGGTGGATAATTGTGGTAGAGGAAAATAGATGTTTGGATGTTTTTGAAGTTTTGTGTTATAAACAAATATATGGTATTAAGTGAGTAAAAAGAATATTAAATGAGAAAGTGTTTTTTAAAAAAGTGAGAAAAAATTTATATAAAAGAAAATTATAGAAAAATGAGTAAAGATAATAGAATATGTAGTAAGATAGGAGAGAGATGATACTTAATTAAAAGTATAATGCAGGGAATAGTGAAAAAAATTACAAATGGTTTTGAAATGAGGATTCATTGTAAATAATTGAATTTCTATTATTATTACTATTTAAAAAAAATAATTAATTAAATACTTTCTGTTTTATTTGGATTTAAACTTTTAAAATGCTTATTGGAAAACCCTAAAAAATATTTTCTCAAGTACTAACCAAAAATTTGTATTTCAAGAAAAAAGAACAACATATATCATTTTAAAAATTGTTAAATTCATTGCGACATAGATTGGTAGAAAAAAGATAAAATTTGAATTAAAAACATTACAGTAATTGAGTGTAAAATGAGATACGTAGCCGATATGTTTTTCTTACTCGAGTCCTGCAAGAAAAGTCGCAAGTGTCACAGGACATACGCTCGAAAATAATGTGTGTAAATCTTGTCGAGAGAACCTTAAAACGCTTACAGCTGGAAAATGTGAAAAAACACATCGTCGCTTTTTGATTCTTGTGACGTGATTATGCGATGCCCGATGTCTGTTTTTCAACATCGTTCGTATTTTTGATATAACGTCTAGACACATCAGTTCTCGTCATACAAAAACAATTAATGTAAAGTTTTTCATTTATCAACGTTTCGTTCAGGCGTTTTATCAAACAATTACTTTTAAATAATGGTTTTTCTTTATATATATATATATATATATATATATATATATATATATATATATATTTATATGAATAAGTGGACTTGAAACATTTGAAAACAAACATGACATAATTTATAACTGTTTGCAGACCTTGGCACAAAAAATGTGTATAAATAGGTACAGTTCAAGCGGAAAGGAATTCATCGGTGCAATTATTATTATTACACGTTAATTTCTAATGAAAATAATAGCAACGACGAGCCAATATTTTGATGAAACGAAAACGATAACATCCGATTTAATTTAATACAGGTGATACAGACTATAACGGATTTACTTAATTTTACTTACGGATTTCACTTTTAAGAAATATGTTTAATGGAAGACATGCAAATGATTTCATTACGAATGCAGAATGTGTAACCATCGGCGGTTTGTTTTGTAATATTTATTTTTCAGAGTGTAAATTTACTGATGAAATCGTCTACATGCATATGAGTATAGAGTTAAGATTTATATAAATATATATATATATATATATATATATATATATATATATATATATATATATATATTCAATATTCATAATTGTGCAATAAAAAAAGTATGACAATAAAATAAGATAAAAATATTTTTTTAACATTTATTAATATGCCTAGGAATTATTAATTTATTATTATAAATAACGATTATTATTATAACTCAAACTTAAATGGTTCTATTTATTAATTTGTAAATTACAACAATGTTAAATGTAATAATGCTTCTGTTTAGAATTGCAATTTCTTTATCAAAGGTTAAAGATTTAAAAAAAATTACTTAATTAAATTAAATTTTTTTTGTTAATTTGATTTTCAAAAATGTTTCTGATAAAGAAAACGATTTGAAAATATTGGAGTGAAAAGTATATTAAGTACAGACAAATTTATAAAAAAACTGAATTTACACAAACTTGTTTTTTGAATTTCACAATTTAATTTTTAGTGTTTGATTACTTTTCTATATAAAAAAAATATTTTTTTAATTAAAATCATTAAAGGTTTTATATATATTTTTAAAATGCAAATTAAATTTCTTAATCTTTCCAATTTTCTAAAATCTCTTATCCAAACTGCTATATTTTTTTTAGTAAAAATTAAATACATACAGATCTTTTTTGCGTTTGAAAAAAAACACAAATTGATATAAGAGTAACATATAAATAGCTACTAGTCAAAATCAAGAGACTGATATTAAATAAGCTCCAAAAATATATTTGAAATTATTGTACTTTTTAAAAAAAAGTAATTTTACGATGAAATATCAATTATAAAATAATTATACGAAACTAGAAGGAACGAATCACTTATTTCAACACTTTAAAATTTGAATCGAAAATATTACTTCGTCACATAATATTTACTTTATTCGTCCAAGTACATTTTGATGTCGATATTAAGTGATTTGTTGTAAAAAAGTTCAAATATAAAATTTTAAATTCGTATAAAAATAAACAATACTTTTTATACGAAATTCATAACTTAATTTGAGTTGATTGAAGTAAAGCACTTGTAAATTAATATTTTCTTGTCAGTTCACTTCAAGTTTTTCATTTACTACTACCTAACTGATTATAAAACTAACAAAAGAGATTTCTTCATAACTTTGTAATATCGTTTTGTTGACTATCCTCTGTTACTTTTTATTTTGCTGTCTGATGTTTATTGTGCTTTCTTTAATATTACAACTATACATATACCTACATATATATATATATATATATATATATATATATATATATAAACAAAAATCAATCTTTCTATAGACTTAAAGTATGTATGTAGTTTAAAAGTTGTTGATAGTTTATGTTCAAGTAAAATGAAATAAAACAGCAATGATTAAACGAGAAAATCATACGATAACGTTGTACGGACTATCAATAATCTATTAGACAATCTTGTTGGATATTCGCAAAGTGTTTTTCTGGTAAGAACGTGTTGGTATTGATTTCTTTAAGTCGAGAAAAAACTTAACAGAGTTCACAGAAACGTCTTTTGAAACAATCAACGATGTTATATTTTCGAAATGTGCGTACGTATGTGTCCGGATCTCTTTTTGTTACTGAAAACATTCTCTTAACGTTCTATTCGGATGGTAAAAAACAAGTCGTTAAATTTAATATATCTAAATGTGTAAATTAAAGTCAAGTCGTTTGGTTCAATGTTCAGATTATACACTTAAAGTAGATGAAATTCAATTATAATTGCTAAACATTCAATAATTTATATTGAATATTTAAATAACGATAATTTGAAATATTTATAAAAATTTTTAATAGGTTTTTTTCTCTATAATATACATTCAGTAAGTTAAAAATATCATATTGAAAATATATGTGAATGATATAAAAAACTAATGGTTAAATTGAAAAATAAAAACGATGAAATGTCGATGATCTTTCACGAATATTTTCTTAATCGCCAATTACATTAAGAAAACATTCACATGTGACTTGTGTTGAGATGTTTTAATTAATTTAACAAAAACATTCACTTCTTCGTTAGTATGAACAGGTAAATAAAGCTGAATGCAATTCATTACTATTTGTTCACATTATTTACATGTACAAGTTCAACTTTTGGGACTGTTTCGGAATCGTTTTGTTTATATTTCTATTCATACATACATACAATGAGAATGAAGAATAGTACATAATAGTAAATAATAGTAAACAAGTAAATGTATGTCTAAACCCTTTAGTCTTATTTGGGTCACCATATATTTATATACGTACATATATAGGGCTTTCTAATAAGCACTTCAGAAGTTTCAATGGAAATAAAACAAAAAGTATTTAATTAATTAGTTATTTCCTTTTTTTATTGTAAGTATATTCTATGACATTAATGATGGAATACAATTTTACCACTCTTTGACATAATTGTGGTCCAATTTTATGAATTAAACGTTCAATATTTATTTTTATGATTCTATTATTTATGATTTATCAGCATAAACCAATGATTTCAAACAACCCTACAGAAAATAATCCGATAGAGTTAAATCAGATCTGATTTTTATAAAATTAGGTTTTAATAACATAAGACTCAGATAATGATGAAATAAACATAAAAATGAATATCAGTGGATAATAAGTGATTATTGTACACGTTTATGAAATATTTAATATTAAATTAATTTATTTGTTTCGAAATAATTTTACAAATGTATTAAAACAAATAACAATTTCAATTAATAAAAGAAATATTTTTGAATCTACGATTTTAAAACTGAATATTAAATCAATGTTGTTTCTGAAAAAAACAACGATTTTACACAAAAGTTTAAGATAAACCTATTCTGAATTTCATTACAATGTTTCCAGACAAAACGACCGGTGAATACAAACTACACCGGCACAGTAAGATACACATCTCTACGATAAATGTACTCACATATACACGTGTGTCGAAAACAAACCTGAAAAGTAAAATAATAGCGTTTGTTTAAAAATAAAATCTTATGAAAATTATACGTTCGAATATATACGAGTACCGTCGACGTATGAATGTTCATCCAGACTAAATACATACATATATACGAAATCGTTACGAAAAAAAGTTCCACGCTATAAACAATATTTTGACATTTCAATGTTGGATGAAAAAGGTAAGAAAATGTCAACGACATTTTCGTTCGTGCATCATGTATATCCACATAAAGTGATATTGTACATAATTGTGAGAAGATACATACACATAAACATAAATTGTATTTTTTTTTTTGAATGAAGAAGAATATCAGTGCGTGTAAAATTACACACAAATTACAGTTGAATTGACATTACGAGATTCGACATACTTAAATGTAATCACTTTTGGAACTGTTTCACTTTTTTATTCTTAGTTGTGGTATAAAAATTGACATTAATGTATTTATATATTTTATATACGATTTTAGATAAAAGGATTAAGATAATTTTATTTTTTTTATTGAACAATATATTTTTAACAAAATATTTGTTTAATAAAATATATCTTTTATATTCAGAAACTGTTTAAAATTGTTAAGCTTTTAATGAAATTTGAATTTATTTATACTTTCTTTGGACAAAAAAAATAAATTAATATGTTTATTAAATATAATCAATATTTGAAAATATATTTTTTGAAAATAGTCATTTGAGTAATTCAATAAGAATACAGACTCTAACTCATAATCAAAATTTATAATAGAAGCAATAGCAGAAATCTGTTTATATAGGCTGGTATAAATGAGACTGAAGAGTTTAAATATACATTTAATTGTTAACACTATTTACTATTCTTTACTATTTTTATTTCTGCTGGATGAAGATGTTTACTAAAAAAAATAATTCTGTTAATCTGATATATTTATTTCATTTTCCACATCAACACATCAACAATTTTTTCATGTTTTTATTTCATTTACTTATGATATTATCCTGAGAATTTTTATATGTCTTGATTTCAATCAATTATTTATATTATCTATCTATGGTCATCTCTTTTTCTTACATATAATATTATCTTCTCTCTTTTTAAAATTGTTCACTATTGTTATATTTATCTTATTACATCTTATTTCTTTTTCTTTAAAATCCTCTTATTTCTATTCTTGTTTCTATGCGGTATTCTTAACATACATTTTTCAATGCTTTCTGAATTGTCTGGAATCGTTGCATTATTTTAAAATTTAAGACCCATGTTTCACTACCATAAATTAGAACAGGTAGAATGTATTCATCAAAAATTTATTTCTTCACTCATAGAAGAATATTCGACTTTATAACATGAGCATTACTTCGAAATTTACATAATTCCATTTTATTTTCTTGTTCACTTTATCTGTAACTTTTTGTTTTGTTTTAATAAACTGTAATACGAGCATTTTTTATCTTCTTTGATTTTCATTCGCTTTAATTCGTTTTATTTCAGATTTGAAATATTTCAGATCTGAAGTAGATATATTTTAAGAAATATTTCTCCAGTAAATTTTTTGATTTGCTATATTTCATTCTTTTTAATTTATATTTTTTACCAGGGGGCTTCGACCACTACTTGTTTCGCTCGTCGGTGTCCGAATTTACTTCTAATTAACAATGTATGTAAGTTATGAAAAATAAAACGTTTATAAAGCTACGTTAATACTTCTGTATAGATGATATAATATTAATACAATTAAAATTAATTTTGTCAAAAAATCTGTCCAAAAAGTCTACCTAAAAACTCTTTTCGATTTTTTGTTAATTTTAATATTTTATAAAATTTGTATTTTGGTAATTAGAAAAACTTCAGGAAATTTTGGAAACGAAATTTTCATATTAACTCAGAGGCAGAGGCGAAGCACCATTTTTTTAAATATGAAGATTTAATTAAACAGTCATTATTTGGCTATTTTTAGAAAAAAAGCTTCATTGTAATGATTAATTATTTGCAATAAATTTAAAATAACGAATTTTTTTACAATGTTATTTTATTTTGCTTACTTTAAATGTTTAATTTCTGATATGAACTATTTACAGACATCAACCCTCAAAAAAAACAAATTTATTCAATGATATAAAAATATGCTGAAAATGATTGTAATTGGAAACATAATTTTTTGCATACGCAAAATAAAAATAAAACCTGTTTTAGCTCTATAATGAAATAGTCATTTTAAAAACATGTTTATTTAAAGAAAACACCTTAATGAAACACATTTCAAACGAATAAACAAGCCACTTGAACAATATAAAAATTGTTTACTCTTCAATATATAAACTGTATATATATATATATATATATATATATATATATATATATATATATATACATACATACATACATACACACACACACACACACATACACACACACACATGATAGTCACTCAAATTTGAGTACATCATCTCGTTACATATATAAACAGTATCATATTTAAATCTCTAGTGTCTGTAAAGTAGGGTAAATAAATACTGGAGGAAAACTTTTCCACATTATTTATTTATCGTATTTGATAGTTGCGTTGCGACGAGTCGACCGCGTTCGTCGGATGAATGGAATGTGGTGGTAGAATTTTCCCCCAAGTACAACATAACATGTTGTTCGTAATGTAGCGATACAAATAAATATTTACACAAAGGAAAGAAATCGAAAACTATTTTTTTTTACGTTACATTATTTGTAAGTATTGTGTTACGTACTTTATTTCCACTCCGTGTTTTTTTCCACCTCTTCGTATTATTTTCATTATTATATACGTCGGTGTACGTGAAAGTCACGCACCGTCCGACGAATTAAAAATTAAATCTTGTAATTTGTACGAAATATCTAGTAATTTTAGATACACTTTGTTTCTAGTTGTGTTGGTATGCAATGAGGTATTGGAAGGTCTCTCGTTGCATAATAATTGAAAAATTCAATTTAAATTTAATTTATTATTGTAGATTAATGAATTCGCTTTATTTTGTACAAATTTAATCCGGTTTAATAAAAATGTCGTCAGTAGTTTGTAATTCTTACTGAAAATCGATGAAAAAAATCGTATAATGACAAATCGTGTAATTGAATTTATTGTAATTTTTTAATGAAATATTTTGTAACGAACGACATTGTAATGTTGGGACGATAAATAAAATTTAACTTGTATTTTAATATAAAACATTACATTATTTTCAATTAATGATAAACAAAATATTATCAATTAATCAATAAAATTTGTATACTAGATGTTTAAATAATTATAATCAATTGATTATCTGTATTTTAGCTAAAATAATATTGTGTATATTTTTAAACAATTAAATTTAGATTACTGGAATTTTTAGAGTTTATTTTATCTATATTAATTTTTTATAATTTAGATTTTAACATTTTCATTATTTTCTTCAATGTACACAGATTGTATATTTTTTCTTCTTGTACTGAGATTAAATTTTTTATAAATATAAAAATCTGTTCATAACTTTAATTTTAATCATCCGTTTACGTTGTTTTACAACATATCTTTAATTTTAGATCAAAAAAATCGACTTATTGAAATGTTGATTTTTTTATGAAATTTTGTATACAATAGGTCGTCGTTTTTTTGAGGTCAAAAATTGAAAATTTTAAAATTCACTACAATTCAATTTATTTTGTTAAAAAATGATTATTCTGATAATAAATAATGATTTTTCTTCAATAATAATATTTGTTATTTGAATTGGTAATTTTTATGACCGAAAGTTGATTTTTTTAAATTTTTATGTTTTCTTGAAATTTTAAAAAAATATATTTGTCTCATAATGTCCAAAATTATTTAGATATTTATATCATCAATTCTTATAAATAATCTAAGTAACAAAATAATTAACAAACATGCTTGAAGCTAAAAATTGTGAATTTTATGTTTCGGTTGGTTCTAAATAAAATTAATTTTACATTCGAAATTTTGATTTAAATTATTGATTTAGTTTATTTTATGATAAAAAATAGTTTAGATAAAAAAATAGATTATCAGAAATATTTTTTTATAAAATTTGGATATTATAAATCTTTGCTTTTTTGAGGTCAAAAATTGATCATTTAAAAATTCATTAAAAATCAAGAAATTTACTATTCTAGTGGAAAATAATTCTTTTTTAATTAAAGTAACACTACTTATTAAAATAAGAAATTTTTATAACCAAAAATCAATTGTCAGTCACTTTCCATTTTTCTAGAAAATCTATAGAGATTTTATATTTGTTCTGGTCACGTTGATTATTATAAGATTAAAGTTGACACAAATACAACTATGATAAGACTTTACAGGTGCTATGAGTCATTATTTTGAGACTCTAGGAATGATAAAAAAAGTTCAATAAGTAGATGTTTTGCGAGTTAAATGAATAGAAGAAATACCAGTAATTGAAAATTTGTTCCTGGCAGTTTTAGAGAAAAAACAGATCTATTTTTAACGAGGGTTAAAACATATGGCCAAACATGAATCTTTTATGGTAGTCTGAAGTAATTTAGATAGTGTTAAATGTTTATGATTCCTTTGAGGATTTGATAAAGCAATTACTTTTTTCTTCGAGAAGATAAAATCATAACAGCTAAAAAGTTTTAAAATGAAATCGATGTCTCGATGTCTTGTATGAAAAAATAATAGTATAATTTTCACTGACAGACAGATGTGGACTTATAAATTAAAATTTGATTTTTAAAAAGAATTCTACTTTCTTGAAATGAAAAAAATTTCTTGGTTGGTAGTGAAAAATTTTATGTTGTGCAAAATATTGCAAAAAATAACTATAACTAAGCTATGAAATTTTGTTCCATCCAACATATTCATTTATCTATTTTACAACAAATTTTCATCCTTTTTAGAATGTAAAACACTATCAGAAATCAATATTTTAAGGAACAAAAAGATGTCGAAAGAATTAAAAGTTTTATTGATTTTAAAAAGAAGAATGTTTTTCAACAAATAATATTTAATTTATAAACTAGTTAAAAAATATCATAGATTGAAAACGAATTTTATTTAGATTAAATATCTTTTGGAATATGAAAAAAAAATGTTTTAATTTTGTATTGTCTAAATTATTATTATATATTTTAAATATTTATATGAATTTTATCACTTTTATAAAATATTATAATTTTGGGAAAAATGATTTATTTGTATAAGAATGAATCAGAGATTGCCAAAAGAGAAGAGATTTATTTTAATAAATTTCAATATAAATTTAGTTAATTTATTAAACTGAATTATGATAAACATATGTATTAGGAAGTTATACAGAGTTCATTGAACCATTTCAAATACACAAACGTGTGAGTAAAACAGAAAACAGCACACGTATCAGTCAAGACGACGAAAGACACGAGCAGGATACATTATGAAATAATTAAACAGGTACGCTAGTATAAACACATAATACGAGACGTAATTATTTATATGAAAATTAATAGTTCTTTATAAATATATATTATATCAGTGTTGAATATCAACGGCGCTCTCGAGTTGGCAACAGTGGTACAGAAGAGGAGAACTGGGAATAGTTGCCGCTATATTTGGTTCACGACCTTTATAATACACCGTGTATAGTCGATATTGTTGTACGTTTCATAACTGAATATTGGCATATTTGCTACGATGTCGTTGCTGTAAAAGTGACTATAGAATCAATAACAATTTTCAGTTGTGTATTTACAATGGTTGTTTGTATTGTTAGATGTAAGCAATCGAAATAAAAGTTTAATATTTAAATATATTATCAACAATTCTTACAAAATATATTTCTGTGGAGGAAATATAATTCTATTTCAGAAAGTTGCTGGAAGAATATAACTTTTTAAAACAACAACGATTTATTTTTGTGGTTTATCAACTAGACGTCATATGGTACAACTTGTTTTTAGAATTGCATTGAAACTTTTTTATGAACTACAATTATTATTTTATATTAATATAACAATTTTTTTAGAAATACAATATTTGTTAATATTAAGAGAATTTTAAGTGTAAAAATACAAGTTAGATTTTTTCATTTGATACAAGTATTAGAAAAATAATCGAAATTTTGTAAAAAAAATATTTAAAAATTGAATTAGCATATTTTGTTCAATAATCTTACTACAATATTGTGAAAAGTTAAAAGTATTTTTTTAAAAAAACAATTTTGTGGGTATGAATTGTTCTAATGCATTAACAGTTTGTAAATATCTGAATTATTTATTTAAAAAATATTATAATTTGGTTATAAAAATTATCAGTTCGAATAAAAAATAATAATTTTGTTGAAAAATTATTATTTTCTATCAGAGTAATTGATTTTTATTCAAATAAATTTAATTGTAGTAAGTTTTAAAATTTTCAATTTTCGATCTTAAAAAACAACGAACATTTATGCAAAATTTCATAAAAAATCAATATTTTAATAAATCGACTTTTTCATTTAAAATCAAAGATATGTTATGAAACAATGTAAATTGATGACTAAAATCACATTGATGAACAGATTTTCAAATTTTTTTAAAAAAATCTTCTCTGTACAAGAAGAAAAAATATACAATCTGTGTTCATTAAAGACAGTAATGAACTTGTTAAATTCTAGTTTATAAAAAAATAATGTAGATGGTAATTATTTAGCAATGAAGCAAGAGAATTTGGCGAATGACAGAATTTCATATCCAAATTGAGAAAAATTTCCCATTCTTTTTGAGAATTGTATGGTCTAGCGCTTTCATTTAAATCATAGTGCCTAGTCTATTTTCAAAATGAAATTATTTATGGAGAAAATTTTAGTATAATATTTCAAGTTCCTGACAAAAAAATTGTGCAGTAAATGTCTAACCCGGTTCTAAGAAAGAAAAATGAACTATTATTTTTGCTATGAATCATGTTATTACAATTAGTTTTTTGGGTACAAATCTGATTTTGGAGTTTGACTTGAAACGCTACTGATAACAAACCAATGTCTTGATCTTTTATAATTATTGTACAAAAAATGGATTATTTTTGTTTCTTAAACGTAAAAAGGACAAAATTTCATTCTATGAAGCTTTATATAAAATCAGAAAATCACTTTTATAAAATTTTGTGATACTCGGAGCGAGTATTTTTTTACGTTAAATTATAAATATATTTTACTAAAAATAAAAAAACAGATAGATAAATTATTTAGCATGAATGAAGAATTCTAATAAAACAAAGAGATCAATGGTTAAATAGGAAACGTATATAAAAAAATATATTGATATTTCGAAAATAAAAATAAAGTTTGAAAATTAAATGATTTTTTATTTGGCGATATTTTATTAAATGTTGACATTTACACACACACACACACACACACACATATATATATATATATATATATATATATATATGTATATATTATTATAATATTCAGTTTATATTAACCCACTGTTGGGCACAAGCCAATTATTTACTGACATTTAATCATACCATATTGACCAGATGAGTTAGTGAGGATTTTTTATTCAGAATTTATTTACTTAAACAATTACCTTCACTAAGGCTAAAGAGTACTTTTTACCCCATATCTCAGGAGGGGGATTAAACACCATCTGCATGATAGGCGGTGATGTTATATATTAATATATATATATATATATATATATATATATATATATATATATATATATATATATATATATAAGATGGCTCATAAACGTTTGAGTTTAATAACACATATTAATCTAGTGTTAACGTCAGTACTCATTCGCACATTTCCCATTTCATGTATTCAACGAAAATTTAATTGATTTAAAAACAAACTTGTATCGTAAGCCAATTCAATACGATATGAATTCCATTATACAGGGTGGTACGTACACAATAGAGAAAACACATACATGTGCTCGTTCGAGTTTGACGTACAATAATTAATTGATTTAGTAACATAATACGTGCACACGAATAAATACAGCGAGAGCTATAAACACAACGAATGACAATAGTTTGTCTACTAGTAAATCACACATCAAAAGCAACTCGGATAAATAAACTAACGTCGGTTGTTCCACTTGACTGGTCGACTGTGTATGTGACAGGTGCGAAGTTCGTACGCATAACTCGAAGAAATTAAATTTAGAGCGATTCTAAATATACCAAATCCTTGTGTGTGTATGCGTGTATGCGTAATTGAAATAAGATTATTGATGTGGTATTTAGATAGAATTTACTTTAATTTGAAGTTAATAATTCAATTTTGTTCGGTGCTGTGGATACGGTTTTAGAAGAATCGACGGATTTGCAGATAGTTGTGTAAACTGGATGAGAGCTTTCAGGTTTTTCTCGTACGGATTCTATAATCGAGCATCGAGATAATTCATATTTTCATGAGATATTTTCGTACGTATAACTATTTTTATATATGACACAATCATATTAAAATGTACGAAAATAAAATCAGATATGATTTTATACGATTTTCGTATTTTAATCATTTAATTTATTATATGCACATTACAAACTGAAATTTAAAAAATTAAATTATTATTTTTGGTATATTTTACAGCGATAAATTTCTATATTTATAATAATGTAATTAAACTTGTAATTATTCAAATATATACAAAATACTTTTATTTGGATAAAAATGGAATTATTGTTGAAAATAATTTTGGAAAATACAGCAAAAAATAGTTAAATATAATTACAACAATTTTAAAACATTTATTGCATTTTTTATCCCTTAGAGGGTTCATAGTTTCGTATTTTTTTAGAGTCGATTTGAGTTCGAAAATCATATTTAGATGAATGAATAATTTTTTTTTAATTTTTTTAGCTTTTTTCGATTTTTAAATATTTATATTTAATAAATATATAAAATATAAAATCATTGTATAACGTGTGTATTTCTTTTCGATTATTAAGAAATTTTAGAATATCATAATAATTTTAGTTTATATTAATTTATTAGTAGAAGAAAGCTCTATTGTTACTTGAACACAAATGAATTATCATCCCTAATACCTAATACGCATTACAATAGCGATAACATCATCATCTGAGTCTTTTTGTAGGTGATAATTTATTTATGTTAAAGTGAATTTACCTTAGTTTTAAAACAAACAGCTTCATGTTACTATTCACTGGTACTTGGTCACCACACTGACTAGACTAGGAGGATTGGCGAGGATTTTTTATTCAGGATTTACTTCCTTAGGAGTGTTGTTAATTCGAGAATATATAAAAATATAAGTAAAAATTAAAAAGTAGACTTGATTTTGATGAGTGTTTTTTTAATAATGTAAGAGTTAATAAGGTCTTCATTAAATAAAAAATTGCAAAACATTGAAAAAATTAAAAGAAAAGGTTCTTATTCAATGTTAAGTAGACATTTCAGAATATTTTAAATTAAAATGGATACATCAAGAAACAGTGAAAGAATGGAACAAAGTATGTACTTTGTTACTCAGTTAATGTTCCTGTCCTAATGGGTCATACGTTGCATAAACAATTCTTGAAATTATGACACATGCAAAAATGACAATTTATAAACATCAAAAACACCAATTCAAATAAAATTAAATAGAATATCACATGTAATTTGAAAATAAAATAAAATACAAATTGTAGTTAAAAAATATGACCAGATTTTCATTAGACAAAAACATAAAGCTCAGTGTTTTCAATAGAACGAGTGTCATCTCGTACAAAATTCATGTACAACGTAAGCACCGAATGCGTATATTAAATATTCATAAAACAATATAAATCACATAAACTGATAACGATTATTCATCGAAATATAAAAACAAATATTATATATAATGTATCACCTTTAAAACAAAAAAAATTGTACTCAAACATAAAGCTTTTAGCTCGTATATTATAATTATGTCATAATTCTCACATAGCATATGAATTATATCGTACAATGCATATTACGTGTCACAGATACGAACTATACGTGTAACATAAAATATTACTGGCGAACAAACACAATAATTCACTAAAAATTCGTTTCCGTTATTGTTGAAAAATTCACATTCGCATGATCTGAAAAGAATTGTACGAACATTTAAAGACGGTGGGTAGGTGTGTATGTTGAATGGTACTGCTAGGGTGAGTATGTGGATGTAAATTGTCCTTAAAATCTTTTATAAGTAGCAGTCGTTCCAGGGAAATGAACGAGATGTTTGTGTTGTGAAGTACAGTGTTGCCAGTCGTGCGATTTCGTTGAAAATCTCAAATGATTTTATCAGTATTTACAGACGTGGAAATGTTTTCATTATAAACTTATTTGTAGTTTTCTCTTTTAACTCTCAATTCAATTTTCTTTAAAGTTATATACAATAAAACTGATTAATAAATGAGATGTTTTTTTAGAGAATTGATTTTTATATAAATATATATCATTGTTGTATGATCGTTATTTTTGAATTTTAATTAGAAAAAATATATTTTATTTGTCAAAACTGTTTAACCAATGGTCAAAGTTATAATCTATAAAAAAATTATAAACAACAAATTCATGAAATTTCAAACTTTCAGAGAAATGTTGAGGATCAAATACTCTTTATTCTAATATTTTTAAAACATTTTCATCCCTAGTTGAAGTTCTTAAAAAGCAGATTAAAAGAGATTAAATTTAATAACATATTTTTTCAAAATTTGAATCCTTAATACAAGACTTATAATTTTAATCAGGTGTATTATTATTACTTTTATTTTTAATTTAAGTTATTTATTCAACCTAATATCGTAAAATTTAGTAAAATATTCAATAATTACTTAATGTTCACTTTTTCGTTAATGCACATTACGATACCTATGCTAGTTGTCTTTAGAGAGTGATGAATAAATTAGAATGGCCATAGGAATAGGTATTTTCGAATAAAATGAACAGTAAGGGATTAATAAACTGTTAAGTGAATGATTTTTTTTTCATTTCAATTTTAAATTTTCAATTATATTTCATTAAATTGTCTATTATTAGTAATTTTATTATAAATACGTAGACAACCGCCATTTTCAGATTACATCATTTACAATTTAGAAATGATTAAATATTCCAAAGTGCACAGAATCAATTTCTGGAGTGTATAGATAAAAGGAACTATCTGATAAAACCGTCAAATGGCGGTTTGTAATATTCGAATGTGGCGATTTCAACTTGTCTGATAAACCGTAATCTGACCGCTTTCGTGAGACAGATGATGCTTTTATTTGTAATTTACTGGAGACAAATGTACGAATATCGATTGAAGATATTGTTAGAAGATTGAACTTTGATTATATTAATCTTAATGTTAAACATTTTAGTTGGATACTTGAGTACCGCATTTATGGTCAAATAGAATTAAATGGATCGTGTTTTTGTACATAAATCTTTGTGACTTGTTAAAGATTTTTTTAAGATTGATTGGTTATTGAAGATAAAATGTGGATTCAATTAAGAACAAAATTTAAATGTGAGACAGAAAAGAAGTTTGAAATTATCTAGAGAAATTGATGGACTGGATTACATCATCGAAAGATATTTTTATATGATAAGATCTAACCAAGTCAAGTCTAGTCAATAAATTATCATAAAGTTAAATCATTTATTAAGTCAATAACCTATTATAAATATGATTTTAAAGACTGAAATTTTGTTATGTGTTTGGTGGACTTCTGTAGGAATCATTCAGCATAAAATACTTAATTTTATCGAATTCAGCAGGAATTGATAAAAAATAGTCAGTATTGTTAAACAGGAAGAAAATTATGTTTTTTCAGGTCAATTCTAGAACTCGTGTGGCAAAGATGACTCATGACAAGCTGATGGAACTTATGTTCCATTCACCATATTTTCCAGACTCTCACCAACGGATTTCCATTTATTTCTCAATCTAGATAATCATTAAGAAAGAAGTAATTCAACAACGACATTGATTTGAAAAAAGAAATGCCAAGTTTTCTCTGCAGTAAAATTGAAGATTTTAATAAAAATAGCATAAATTAATTGTTAAATCGTTGGGAGAAGGTCATAGAGTGCAAAGGTTCATATTTTGATTAATAAATTTACTTCAAACAAAAATATATTTTTTAAAATTTTTATATAAAAATGGGAAAAACTTTTTTGGATATCTGAATATATATATATATATATATATATATATATATATATATATATATATATATATATGTTGGATATATTTTCAAATTTATTTTCATTTTATGAAATGTCTATAACATTTTTTTAGTTAGAAATGTTTAAAATAATTTTGAAATATACTATAATTCAATTAAACAAACATTTCATTCGTATACAAAAATATTACATTTTATATAAAAGGATAAATATTTTAATATATTATATAGCAATAAATACATATCTGAACAATATATATAAATTAAAAAATGTATAATAAAATAAATATGAAAAAAAATTCAGAAATTATATTATACAGAGTAGACAATCTTAATTGTTTTAATAACAGTAACCAGAACACACTCCACGATGAGAACAAAAAAATATATAATAAAGCTAATGTTTAATCTTACATTAAGAAAAAATAGGATTATTTATGATCTACATCGGCAAGAGACGCTTCGTACCGTCTAATGTCTATAGAATTATTTCCAGCACGCGATCGCGTTTCGACCGACAAAAGAAAAACGAACGCAGAAGAAAAAGAAAAACTCTTAAATTTTTTTTAACGAAACTCTATTCAAGTTTGGTCCTTAAAAAGCTTCCAATTTAAAATCTCGGATTAGAATTTGAGCAAGTCGCGGTACGGCAACGCGAACGCTTATGGTAGTTAACGACCGACGGCGAATCTATCAAAAGTGTAGTTCGATGACAGAACTTCGAACGATAGAGAGTCTGCCGTACACATTCAAGTCTGTAGACGATTCTCGGCGTGTGAATCGAAAACCGTTAAAAGCCATCGATATGTTAGTTCGACATGAATTGAACTACCGTCTTATTCCGGAATGTGATCTGACACTTCTATACTTACGATTATGTTTGAAGTGAATTCAAAAGATTTTTTTACTAACGAAATAAATGTATTGATCAATATTGTATTCAACATATATGTACAGTATAATGAAAAAGCGTTTTGTAAATTTGCATACAGAGATTCCAGACACAAAATCAACAAAACTGTTTATATAGACATGTGGTCTCTGAAGACTCATTAAAAGCTACAGATTGTTTTACTTAACTCAAATTTATATTGAAAATTAATTTGTTTACTTAAACTACCTTAAATAGAATTTATATTTAAAAAAAATATTTTACTACAGTATTAAATAAATTTACAGTAAATTTTTGAATTTCAGTACATGTTTTAAATTGGAAATATAAGATATTATAAGCCAGCAAAATAAAAAAATTCAATTTTAATTTTGCACACATATATATTGATATGCATTTCGATAGCAATGCAATCATTTTATAAACAAAGAAAGTAAACAAGAAATAATTATTTAACATTTTTTAAATATCTCGTGGTTTTGGAATGATAATTCATTTGTGTGAAAGTGAATTTGCCAAAATTTTAAAATAAATATTGATTGAATTTTAATTTTCATTGTTTAAACATTGCTTCAATATTTTAAATATTTGTTTGAGGTTCTGATATATTTTTAACAATTTTTTTCTGAAAAAATAATATAATATTTATATTGATTATGCAAAATTAAGAAATAATTATTAAAATTAGATTCCTTATTATTTTTTTAATAAAAAAGTATACTAATTACAATAATTTTAAATTAATTTATATAAAGTATATTTTATATAACGTGATCCAAAAAAGACTGAAGGGTTTAGATATATATTTACTTTCTTACTATTATTTAATATCCTTTACTATCCTTCAGTCTCATTTAGGTCACCTTATATATTTGTTGTTTATCATCGAGTTGCTATCTTTGCACTTATGGTCAGATTGGTTTCGTTTTCAAAGATATTGTCAAGGGAAAAAAGTTTCTGAAATTTTGCTTGTAGTTTTTAATGGTTTTTAAGAGATGTGTTTTTCAAAAAATCGTAAAGTACGGTAAAATTCTATTTGTTAGTTTAAGTAATTATAATTAATATATTAAAAATATTATTATATTTTTTAATGTATTTACATTTAATTTTCACTTTTAATTATTTTCATAAATAAAGGGTAAAAGATAAATATTTAAATAAATAATACTGAAAATAATGATATAAAGGTAAATATTGTTAAAAAAATATTTACATTTCATATTTAATTTTGATTATTAATTATTTTTATTGTATTGTCAACATTTTTTAATTATATTTCTTTCCTGTTATATGTTTGATGGATAAATAATGTTTTTTATTATTGTGTTTATTTTATACATTCGCTATAAAAATAAGTATTTTTTAAACATGTTTTATACAATTAATACAACTTTTATATTATTTTTTCTACGTATTATATATTTCAATTTGTATTATCGTTTAGATTATATTTATTAATATTTTCTATACTGATAAGTAAATAAACATAATTATGCTTAAAAGCAATTTCCATCCATTAAATAAATGTAAATCGTAGAGAATAAAGTTTTATTTACAAATAATTTTATTTTTGTTGAAATTTTTCTATAGTTTTATAAATTATTTTTCTATAAAAAATTTAATATTTTTTTCTATAATGAACAAAATAAAACAATAATGAAATAGAGATGTAGAAATTTTTAAAAATATTTAAAAAAAATTTTAAAATATTTGAAAATAAATAAATATATTTTTCATTAGAAGTTAATGAAGTATTTTTAACATATTTTTTCTTTGCCATCTATTTACAATAAAAAAATAATTACTCGAGATTGTTAAAGTATAGATATCTGAAATTAATTTGAATAATGACGGCTTTCCAACTATATATAGTTGAGTGGAAACTTGATCGGAATGTAGAGGAAGTAGGTTGGAATATTAATACAGCTTTTGACGATAGTACAGCTAGTAAATGCACTATGTGTGTTATTGGTTTGAACAATGTTCTCAAGATGTAATTCTCATAAACGAACACTGACGTTGAATGGAAGCTGTGATTGACAACGTTTGATCTATCAATAGTTAGAACAGGAATAAAGACGAAGATATAATAGATTTTATAATAATAATTGATGATTTTGTTTGATAAGAAAAATATTATTTTTAAATAGTATTTTATAAAAAAATAATTAGAATTGTATACAAAATTGCATATATATATATATATATATATATTTGTGTGTAAAATGTCAATATTTATTTTACTTTTAAAATTAATTAATTTTTGCATACATTAATTATTCACTCCATGCTACAAAATTTTCGAAAAATGTTTATTAATCACTTTTTGATTATTCCATTCCTCAATGGGTATTTCAGTGGTCAGAACATTTAAAAAATCTTTAGTTATCGAAGATATGGTTATCGAAATGTGTATCAATAAATAACGTTAATATAAATGATAATTGAGGATTTAAAAAAAATCTTATCCTGTTTATACGAGTCATTACCAAAACCAAAATTTAAATATAGATCAAAATTTAAATATAGATCAAAATTTAATAACAATTTGAGTAATTCTCAGTTAATCCTTAATATTTTTTTATGATAATTTGTTAAAAAAATATTATTTTAAAAATGTATACTTATGATAGTGGTATCGATCAAGAATAATTTAGATTTTATAATTTAATAGTATAATAGTGATAGTATGGCTATTGAAATGCTTATCAATGAATAAAGTATACAGAAAAAAATATTTAACAATTTTATAAAATCTTACTGTTGAAATAAATGATATTTCACTAAAACTAGAATTGTTTTAAAATAACTGATTTTTGTAAAATAATCTGTTTAAAATAGTTAACAAATTTAAAGGTTTTTTATTACAATTAGATTTAGTATTCTGAATAATTAATTTTAATACAGCAACTTCTTTCATGATGATGTCATTGCCATCGAAATGCGCTTTAACTAGTTGTTGATATAAATAAACAAAATGAACAACAAATAGCTACTGAATATTTTTTAACACTTTACGGTGTTGAGGGAGACAATTAGTGTAAAATGCAAATATGTATTTAAAAATAAACGATTTTTCTAAATGGATAACTTTCTATTTTACTTTTCATATATTTAAATAGTTTTTTAGAATTGATCTGTAAATTGGAAGCTATTTATTGTTTTTGTTAATTTTTAAAAAATCCATTAACATTTTTATTCTTTTTTTGTAAAGGCAAAAAAGAAAAATATAAACTGTAAATTTGAACTGCTGAAGAAAAAACAAATTATATCTGTTTGTGGAATTTAAATAAATACGTATTTTTTAGAATATTTTTGAGAAAATTCTTTATTATATATATATATATATATATATATATATATATATATATGTATGTATGTGTGTGTGTATGAATGATAAATGTAATAAATCTTTTGCATAAAAAACGAGTACGTGTGAACATCTGAACCATATTTTTATCGAAAAGTTGTTATTGTGTAGACGGTTATAGTATTGCACAGATATTACACTGAACACGTTCCAGACTATTTCCCCAACACACAAAGTATTTCCCAAGTGTCGAGCGATCGTTCTGTGTCGAGTGCCATGTTCTAATACATAAAATAACTTTTTTAATTTCAAAGTATTAGGTATGTGTCGTTTTTATCGACTGACATGATAATGTTATGATTGAAAAGTCACTCGACACGACGGGAGTTTAATATATAGGTCAATGAGAGTACATGTGTTGGTGACAGTTACGATCACATCGCCGTCACATCATATTCTGTCGTTCAATAAGTGTGCAAGTTTTTTTCCCTCCGAATGCGTTCGACGGTAATGAAAAGCGACGATTAGCATCGTTCGCTTTATGGAATTTTGGGATGTTTTAGATTCTGTGATGTTTGAAACGTACGAAAATAACGATAATTAGAACGAAACATTTTACAGGTATATCCGTTTTTTATTTGTTTTTAATTTAAAATTTCAGTTTGTTTTTTGCAGCGTATTTTTTTAATTTAAATTGGAGATTCCAGTGTGTTCTTTATTAATTAAAAAATGCTTTATTTTAAGGGTACTGATAATAAATCGAAAAATAAATTACATTGTTTTTTATAAAATTATACAAAGTTATCATTATTTATAGTTTTATACAAAAAATAGAAAAATTAAGAGTTACTTTTATCAAAATAAATTATCACTTCAAAACCATTAGATATTATAAAAGTATTTAATGATTACTCCTTGTTAACTTTTTTTTATTCATAAACTGATTTTATAATGCATTACTCTGATGATATTGGCATTGTCATCGAAATGTAGATCATCTTATATACAAATAAATTAAACAATAAATAATTATTAAATATTTTTACAACATCTTGTGGTGTTGAGGTGAATTAGTTATAAAAAAAATATGTTATAAAATTAAATCACTTTGAATCTTTAAAATGTACTTTATTTTTGAAATGAAAATTATTTAATGTTGTTATGGTTTTAAATTAAAAAATAATCATTATTTTCGAAAATTTGAAAATAGCCTGAATTTTTTAAATAGAAAATAAATAAAATAAGAATATTGTCTAGATGTACTTAATTTTAATAACATTTTATCATTTCAACAGAGATTTTGAGATGAAAGTTTTTCAAGTATATTTTCCGAAATAAACTTTATTCAATCCAGAAAATGTTATATGTAAAAGTAGATATTTGTAAGAGATGTACTACAGAAAATAAATCTCTGTCCGTTCACAAAAGTGAACATTTGAGTGATTGTCCGTAATCCTCGCTAGCCATCACATGTCCAAGATCAGTCAAAAACTGGCTACCATCAACTAACATCGCTCCAGTAAATAAAAGAACACGTGAAACGGGATCAAACAGTGAAATCAATCAAGTATTCGAAACGAGTCGATCGTATCACGACGATGATATCGACGTACATAAGTCGTGAAAGATCGATCGAAAGTAAAGTATAATACGGACTGACCTTTATATGGATGAAATAGTGCGTATGCTCCTGCAAATGTCGAACGTGGTCGATAACAGTAGAATCTGCAACAAGAGAAAAAAATATATAAATTTATATATACAGATGTGTATGTATATATGGATGGTGGTACAAACAAGTTATGTACTGTGCCATACAATCGGACAACACATGTGGAGTAACGGTGTTTCACGATCGCTGATGACCGCATAGCGGTGAAGTAATTATTGAATCATTACAGTTTTGAAGTTGAAAAAAATATTGTATTTTTATGTTGATACATCCACGATTGATGTTGCAAGGTATGTGAATTGTTGGCGATTCGAGATGAAGATTAATGATATGAAAAAGGTTAAAGTGTAAATCTAACTATTCACACACACACACACACACACACACACACACACACACACACACACACATATATATATATATATATATATATATATATATATATATATGTAGGAGATATGAAATATAATAAAACGGTATCTTGTACATAACCAACGATAAAGCATTTTTTTAATATGTAGTGGAGACAAAGAATTTTTCTAGATAGTAGAAAATCTCTTCGCCCTATCTTTAGCCTAGACCTCAAATATAAAGATTTCTTTATTGGTATAATAATTTAGTTTTTTCCTTTGTTCTGAAATAAAAGACCCGCACGATGGTCGTAAACAAACTGTTAATCTCAACAATATATGTAACATATTATAACAGTGTAATATTTGTTGTGTAATGGCGTATAAAAAAATAATACGATAAATTCAATGTATAGAAAATAAAACTAATTCAATGTTGATTTCTTTCATACTTAAACTGTCTTCGAAAATATTGTTGCAAATTATTCGTCTCTTCTGATATTTATAGTTGGATCACTAACTTTTGTATTTGTTAATAATCGAATTTAGTATTTGTTTCATTTTTAAGTAATATGAATTTTCCAAATATATATGTATATATACAAATATTGCAAGAAAAATTTCAAAGGAAAAAACAAGCTGACTAAAGCCAAAATAACTTATTAAAAATAATATCTAGGTGAAAAAATTATGATAGAGAAAAAATGTGAATATTTTAGAAAAATATTAAATTAGAAATAAAATTATACATTATTTATTAGAAAAAAATAAATCAAATATATTAAAAAATTTCAACATTTTATATGACTCATTCACTCTTTCATACATACATATATATATATATATATATATATATATATAGAGAGAGAGAGAGAGAGAGAGAGAGAGAGAGAGAGAGTTCTAGAGTTTTATCAGGAGTGCACACTCATTATCGGTTAAAAAAAATCATCGTTTACTAAAAAAAGATGTTTTATTTAAAAATTAAATTGTGTCCTCCTAATGAGGACCACCCCTCATTCCCCCTTACTCTCTCTATATATATATTAGGTTGGCAAATATCTCCCTTCCGCCTTCTGGTCTTTTGAATTTTGCAGCTATGTGCAAAAAAAAAAAAAGCGGAAGGGAGATACTTGCCAACCTAATATATACTGATGAAGGATAAAGAGATACATGTTAACAATCACAAGTAGAAATAGAAAGAGAAATAAGAAAAGTTATGGATATTATAACGAAAGTAAAAGTTTAAAATGCTCTTATATAAAAACAAGAAAATTTAATAAAATAAATTGATTATAAACACAAAAATATGATAAAGGTTGAGAAAAATATGAAAAAGTTGGTGTGGAATAAAAGATAAATGCATTAGATTTGTGGAAGTTTAAAATTTTGTAAGGAGCTTTTATCTAGGAGTGGATATAAAGAGATTATTGTTAATGATGAACTATTTTTAATAAATTAAAAGAGTAAATAATAATAAATTAAAAATACAAATTTTTAATGAAATTATTTTCAAAATATATTTTAATTTATCAAAACCTATTTTATTAAATTTATTATATCGAATAAAATTAATCTAGTAATTAAGAGGACAAAAATATTCCCAAAAAAAATTCTTAGAATCAGTGAAAAAAATATTTCAAAAACCATTCTACTAAACTTATATCAAATAGAATAAATTAGGCATCTAAATGGATAAAAATATAATAAAAAGAGTATCGTTTATGGTCAAGTATTGGTTCAAGATTAAAATAGTTTTTCATTAAAGAAATAATCGACCACTTATAAAGGTTTAATCTCATAAACGTTTTAAAATAAATTGCTTTTTTTCAAAAAAATATGATTTAAAACGTCTATCGAAAATTAAATTAAATATCTTAATCATAAAAAAACCCTTGTTTAATATTGAAATGGATGTACGAGTATTAATAAAGCAATTGAAAATAAAAATCAATAGACGTATCATAACGAAAGATCCTTTTTAATTTTATGAGTGAATATATATATATATATATATATATATATATATATTAATACAAAACCCATAAAATAATAATGTCAGCCAAAGTACGTGTTCGCATCTCTGACCGTTGTAAACAACCGTCATAAATAGATTAAACAATTTGCACGAAAAAAAAACACACAAATCGTAATCACTCGTAATCGCGCTCACGTTCTGATACGAAATTGAATATAAAACTGAAGAAACGCGTGTTTTAAAACCATTAATTAGTTTATTCCTGTCGTGAATAAAAACCGTTTCGTTCGTGTGTACACTTGAAATTTTTACCGAGCCGCGTACATAAAATCGCGCATACATACATTCATCAAACTGTATTTATTAACATTTTCATACTTATTGACATAATAACGTTAATATGTGCTCAGCTCGATACTTGAAAACATAATTATAAACTTGTTTGTACTTTTTTTTTTAATAACAAATCATCTGATGAGTGACCATGAATCATACTATATTGTATTTTAAGTTAGTGTAAAGTACAAGTGTGATGAATGTTAAAAAATTCGTATAAATATTACATTACGTGTGTCCTTCGTTTATTTGACATTTAATAAATAAAATTATTACGTGGCTATTTTTGTGCATCTTCTATAATTGTATAAGGAATATTTTATAAATATTAAGTCGAAATAATTATTTGCATTAAAATGATTTATTTTTTTGTGTACACTTGAAATTAATATTTTTTTATTTTACTTCATTTTTATTAATAATTATTTCCGATAGCATTTAACGTTTTATTATATTAAATATAAATAAATTATTTTTAATTCATTCAAATTAACTATAATGTAATTACTAACTCTGAAAAAATTTATAATTTTCTTTGAAATGTCAAGAAATAAATAATGTGTTACCTACTTCTTGTAAAGATAAATTTATAAATAATGAATAGACCATAGTTTCATTTGATATATACTAATAAATATGTCTATTAGTATACAGAAGAACAAAAAAATTATTATAAAGGTATTTATTATATTATTTATATACAGGATCATCCAAATATAACGCATAGATGTCAGTATTGAATAATGTGTACACGTTATGTCTTTTCAAATGATAAGTATTTTTGTTTTAGTATAAGGTTATAATTATAACCATTGATAGGTATACATTGCAGCAATGTATTTATATTATTCAAACTTTTTAATGAAATGGGAATTTTTTGAAAAATACTCATCGCAAAATTCGTGATCATTTTGGTGTAAATAATCGGTCAAATCAGTCTTCAATTCAAATATTTGTGAAAAAATTCGAAGAAACTGGTTGTGTTATTGTAAACCAAAAAGTGGAAAACCAAAAACTATACGTACAAATGAAAACATTGTTGTAAGTGAAAATGTTGAAAATTAATCAACAACATCAATTTTATATCGTTCGTAAGAATTCGGGATATCTAATGGCTCTTCATGGAGGATTTTGCATAAATATTCGCATTTACACGCGTACAAAATCAATTAAACCAGGAATTGAAAGAAAGAGATCATTTACAACGTTGTAATTTCGCTAGTTGGATTATTGAACAACAAAAAACAGATTAATTGTTTTCAAGCAAAATTTTGTTTAGTGATGAAGCTCATTTCACAATGGATGAATTCGTTAATAAGCAAAATTGTTGTATCTGAGATGATGAAAATCCTTGTATTATTCATGAAAAATCTCTACACCCACAAAAAAGTCATTGTTTGGTGTGAATTTTTGACAAATGGAATATTAGATCATTTTTCTTCGAAGATAATGCTGGAAATGGTATTACTATGAATGCTGAACGATACCAATCAATGTTGAGTGACTTTTTATGGCTAGAATTGAATGATACTGATGTGTTTGATATTTATTTTCAACAAAACGGTGCTACATGTCACACAACTCGAGGAAATATTATGTTTTTGCGATTGAAATTTCGTCAACGTGTAATTTTACGAAATGCAGATTTCAATTGACCTCCAAAATCATGCGATTAACCATAATTAGATTTTTTATGGTGTTTTTTGAAAAGACGAGTCTATGATAACAATCCACAAACAATTAATGACCCAAAGTACAACATTCCAGTATTGAAAATTTCAATATTCAAATTGATAATTGCAGATGCAGTTGTGATGGTTATTTGAACGATATTCTGCTCCATGTAGAATTGTAATGAATCATACTTTCAATTAAAAAAACAGCTTGAAAAAATTCCAAATAGTTTTCATTTTATTAAAAAGAAACATGTAGATGCGTTTTTTGAATGATCATATTATTAGTATTATTATTATTAATTAATTTCATTAATAAAATCGTGAATTCTTACAACACTTACATATGCAATGAAAAAATAAATGTGATGATTTTTCATGGTAAAGAAATTGTTTTATAAGATATTACAGCAGTTACATAAGAATACAATGCTGATTGCAAAAATAAGATTAACAAATTCCAAACTACATGTGGAATAATTATTGTACGTACATTTAAAAAAATAAAAACAGACCTGAAAATATAATTCGTCTTCATAAATAGTCACCCTAATACTACAACATGGAAGTGAAGCTTATGTGATGACACAAGGTAAGAAAAATGGAGTACGAACTATAAAAATGACATTTTTAAGAAGAATGAAAGGGGTAATAAGTGTTGACAGGATGAGAAACGAGGACATCATAGAAAGCTTGAACGTCACATCTCTAGAAGATAGAAAAGTACAATACAGAGAAAAAATGGAAAGTATATTTAAGTAGAATACCACAAAAGAGATCGACCAAAAATGCTGTTAAGGAACAAGATAAAATCCTACATCATGAAAGAAATGATGATAATATTTAAATATTGATGATTTTAAATTAGTTCTTACAGGTTATAACACAGACTTGTTTTTAATTTTTTAAATTTGAGAAATGTAACACTTTTTTTAATTAATTCAATTCAATTTTTAGTCATATATTCCTATTTATTTATTGTTAAAAAATATTCGTAGATATGTCATATGAATAAAAAGAAATAAGAATCAATTTCAGTTTTTTGTATTTTGTTAAATGTAAAAATATTTTAAATAAAAAATTACTTAAATTTTCTATCTTTTAAAATGTTCTAAAAATAAAAAGTACAACAAATAACTTTGAAGGAAAGACGTTTTAATAATTAATTTGTATTTTAAAATAAAAAATGGTAGAAATGTAAACAAAGGTGAAAGATATTTTCCATTATTCTGAAGTAGTTCATCTTTAAAGACTGTTTAATTTTTTTATCATAACGAGGAAAATACTCTCGAGCTATATGAAAGATGATAAGTGTTCGTCTACACTAATGAAAATATTAAAACTAAACTATATAAATTAAAATGATCTTCTTCACTAACATTATAGTTTTTTTTTCTTAGCACAACGAGTGAAGTAAGATAGAACGTACGTACTATTTTCTTGCATATTAAAAATAATATACGATCCGTGTTACAAATAAGTGTGAAATAATAAGACACGTTGAGTAGTAACGTTTTTATCTACACGCCCTCACCATCCGTTCTCCTGTTCTGTGCTCATCCTGCATTAGAAATGTTGGAAGTTTTTCTTTGCGGTATGTGCACGATAACTCCGGAGGAATGGGACACATGCAGGAGATAGGAGGAGTGTCGGACGATGGTTGTATCCCTCAGGCTAATGCAGCTCGTGTATAGATGAGGTTCACGGTGCGCTTCTTCCAGTCGGGCAAAAGCATCGTCTGCGTTGGTAACGGTCTAGCGCGATATCAATTATTAAGATATATGTTGTACGAGTCTCATCGGACGCATTTTGTGATGATGTTACAGCGTTTCTTGCACGCGCATACACCTCACTCCCCGTACCGCCATCACTTCATCACTTCACTAACGGGCGTTGTATTCGACGTTCCACCAGGAATACATTGTAGTTGTGCCTTACAGGATGTACATTTTGCTGTATATGTACGAATACACATACACATGTATATATATATATATATATGTATATATATACATATGTTTATATACCGACACAACACATGTACAAACATACATACATCTACATCACGAGGTCACTGTTTGCCATCAAGTTTCATGGACTCAACGTTGTATGTAAAACAACTCGGACTTTTCATGTTCGATACTGTGTATGTACTTTATCTATACAGCTTTGTTTTATGTAACACAACTTCATTTATGGTTGAGTTTCAACGAATCGATTAAAAAAATACAATTGGTTTGTATTTGGGACGAAAGCTCTCGATTAATTGTTTTTTATTTATGGCGGTATCAAATTTCGAATCAAACTTTTATTCGATTTTTGTATTTAAACAGTACAAACTTTTATATTGGAATTTTTATAATATAAAAAATTTTTTAGTCTTGATCAATAGTAAAATAATTAATTATAATATTTTTTCTGTTAATTTTGTTTAATTTTTAATTTAATTAAATATTTATATATTTTCATATATTAAATTCTTATTTTATTTGCTTATCTACATTATTGTTTGTTTTTATTGTAGAAAATTTATTTTAATATAAATAAATCCCTTATATCTAAATGTTTAATAATCATACTGTTTATTTTATTTACTGATACGTATTTCGGTTATTGAGTTGTAAAATTATATAATTTTAGAAAACAGGAATTCATTATATGGGATGGTTCAAATATGATTGAGGGTTTAGATATATATTTACTTGTTTACTGTCATTTACTAATTTTCATTCTTATTTGGATCACCTTATATATTTTGTTGTTTATTATCCAGCTGCTACTTTTGCATTTCTTGTCAGATTGATTTTATCCTTAAGAATAGTGTCAAGTGAAAAGAATTAATTTTCTAAAATTTTGTTTATGAAGTTTTGTGTCAGATTTTGTTGTAATTTTAATAGTTTTTAAGAAATGTGCTTTTTAAAAAAAATATTTCCTACAAAATTTTTGAAAAATTGTAATATTGATTCCTATAAGAATTTTGTAATTTTTTAGCTTTATAAAATATTAGAAATATTTTTTATGAAAAAACTTTAGAGAATTTTTCACACATTTTTTATTTACAAAATTGGATGTTGTGTACTTTTTATATTAGCAATGATTAATTTTAGATATGAAAAATGCAATACAGAATAATTTATTCATAAGGACTGGGGACTGGTTGTCTATGCTCTACAATGAGAATCCTTTAATCCTTTATGTCTTATAGTTTCACTACAGAAACAGGGTCTATATAATGCATTACAAGCACTGTTAACCCTTTGACATCCAATATAAGAAAAAATGTTTTAATGTTAATTATACACGGTGGTTTAAATGAGATTGAAGGGTTAGACATATATTTACTTCTTTAATGTCATTCAATATTCTTTATTATCTTTCAGCCTCATTTGGACCATCATATACATATAAGAATTTATAGATAATTATTAATTATACAATTTCAAAAAATGTATTATTCTAATACGTTACTAGACCCTGATTTAGCAGCAAAACCAAAAGACGCAAAGGTTACGAAAAATAATGTAAACGAAATAATTTTCAAAGATATCATGGAATGAAATTTTCCTATAATATTTAATTACAAATTTTTCTTGGAGAAATTTAGATTTTGTCCAAAAAAAACTATTTTTTAAATACGTGTTTGTATATCCAAAATCAATTTAAATTATTAACAATTAGATTTTTTAATTCTATATATTTTTTTTAATCATATAAAAGTCAAAAAAATAATTTAGTTATTTAAGATAATCGCCTAAATAATAAATAAACTTCTTAATGTAACATCTTGAATAAATAAAATCTAAAATAATCTGAAAACATTAAAAATTATTTTTTCATTTGATAAATGTCACTGTTTTTATTTATTTAATTAATTGATCTATCGATTTTTTGCTCATAAATATTTAAAAATAAAATCACTTTGTAATTTTTTTTAATTTTTCAGACTTTGATTTTTAGTTTATTTTATATATGCAATTAGCACCTTATGTTTCATCTTTCGTTTTGTAATATTTGCACATGTTTCTAATATTTACTTTATATAACAAAAAAATATAAGTGTATTTTTTAAACAAAGTAATTTATATACCAAATGACTAATAAGGAAGTCGAAAATAGATTTATTAACAGTAAAGAACTGCAACAGTATAAATAGTGACATTAATGTTTGTACTGACGAGAACATCTGTTAATTTTATAGCGAGTTATTTCTAGTTGGATGTAGATTAAACATATGTTCTACTAAAATGTCGAAAAACATCTTAAAAGCATACACATATAGTTTTGTTTGAAAAAAAGATTAGTTTTAAAAAAATAGCTGAGAATGCTAATACATTTAAATACGAGAACATAAATGCGAGTACATAATAATGAACAAAATCCATTAAACGAGCTACATAAAACTTTATCATATCAAATTTGAAACAACAATTTTCCAAAGAGCGATACACATTAAAGAAGATGACCTCAACAATGTTAAAATGCAATTACAGTTTTCATGATTACTATCTCATAACGTGGTGTCGGACAAATGGACTTTCCGCTATCTTAATTCGATTACAATGTTAGAGAGACTCTTGCTGCACGGTCGAAAATAAATTAGCATGGGGGCACTCTCGAGAAATGTGGAAGCTGTGCTGTGGTCGATGCAACGAGACTCGCTCGCCTGCAAACACTAAACTGATATCAGCAGCGTACAATTTTAAGACTGTACATATACGAACAAGAAGAATATTACCATTATGGAATGGATATAGAATTACATATACAGTATGTATGTATGTATATATATATATATATATATATATATATAAATTCATGAAATAAAAGATAAAAGTTGAAAACTTCTTTAGTGTTGAAAATTGTCTTTATTTAAGATCATTCTATGTGCTTAAATCGTTTAAAAGATTCTCACAAAGTAATTTTACATAGTGTATATTAGGTTATTTTAGATCTAAATTGATATTTATGATTATTGAACATATAAAAATTTTGAATTAAAAAGAAATTTAAAAAAAATGAAAATTATTTTGGAAATAATTTTGAAAACATCAAAATTTATTTAAGATTTTAAATAAAATATTGAATATGAAAATATAATTCTAATAATATATCTATCTAATGATATTTAGTTCTCTTTGATTATTTTGATTAACTTGTCGATATAAAATTTTATATATTTTTTTGAATTATTTTTGATATTTTCTAAAATTAAAATTATTTGCCATTTAATCATATAATATAAATTTCTTTATTTAAAAAATAAATCATGTATAAAAATATTAAATATTGGAACAAAAATGAGAAAAATAATAAATCTTCTCTTCAGGTTTTATTTATTTTCATTAAAAAGAAAAAATGATTTTTTCATTTCAATCAAGTAAAAATCCAAAATTGGGAATTGTTCTTTATTTTCCAATCGCACATCTTATGGAGAAAGTGGAATCATATTTTATTTTTCATTTTTAAATTATTTCACAACAAAACAGGACGAAATGTAAATGTACATTCTTAAATTTGTAAATTTTGACAAAAAATAGCATCATATTTTATCAGATAGATAATTTATATACTAACCATCATATATTTAACGTTTTTAAATTATTTAATACAAAGTTATAAACAAAATATATCAATTATTCATAAATAATCATTGTTTACTGTAGGATTAAATTGTTCTGAAGTCATTAAAACAAAGATAATCAGTCAAAATAAATTTTCCCAAGAAATAAATATGCTAATACACAACATAATCAGAACCAAGCTTCAATAACCATTGTTGAAAGTTCAAAAAAAATCTACACTTTAAAGTGAACATATTTTTTTGAACACAGTTATTTTTCTTTAAAATGTCTGTGGTAAATAATATAATGTGTATATATTTACTTCACGAATTTAAACTTAGTTCTAACGTTGAGAAAGTTGCAAGAAAAATTTGTATCGTATCTGAAGAAGAGTTACATTAAAAACAGCTTACATGTGGCTTAGAAAAATTCCTTCAGGGAATGAATCATTAGAAGATGAAGCTAGATCAGACAAATCATCAAATGTAAATATCGATGAATTACAAACACTAATTCGAATTTAAAAATCTCTCATTTTTCTATATAAAAAATATTTTTGTTGAAATTTATCAACGTAACTTTGTATATAATTTTACAGACTTCTTTAGAATTAATTAATAAATTTCATTGATTTTAAAATTTCGCTTCAGACATTTTTCTAACTATGCTAAATGTATACAAAAATATTTTAGAAAAAATAGGTTACGTACTAAAATACAAAGGTCATAGATGTAAAAAAGTATTTTAAAAATATACAAATAAAGAATGAAAAGAATCTAATTATAAATGTATGAATAATTTTAATTAAATCTGTAAAAGGATTTAAGTTTGAAATAGATTAACATTTTAAATTTAATTAGGAAGGATGTTGACTATAAATTAAAAAATAATAACCGTATATTTCTTAGTTGAGAAAATATCTAATATTTTGTAATTTTAATTTCTATATAAAAACATTTTGTAATTCAATTAAAACGTATTTTTAATATAATTCTAGCTATTAAAATATGCGTCAATGATTTTTACTATAAAAAATATGTCAGTGATTTATGTAATATTATTATATATTTATTTTTTTAAATTTTATAGAATTTACATTTGTATATTGTAATTATATATTTTTTGTATATTTATTTAAATACATTTTAATGTGAATTAATTTGTAAGTTTATATATTTATTACTTATATACGTACATACATACATACATACATACACACACACACACACACACACACACACACATATATATATATATATATATATATGTATATATGGACTGATAGAAAGAGAAGAATATCAATTTATAAGAGAAATTCTTATTTGAAAAACCGGAAATGTAAAAAAGCCTAAGAGACCTATAGATAGATGCGGTTGAAATATATTTTTATTTTTAAAAAACGTTATCCTGCTTCCGGTGTAATGTGAAAATTACGTTTCCGAATTTTTTCAAGAATTATTGAGGTACAAATGCTATGAAATAAATTAATGATGTTCTGATATATTATTAAATAGAAGCAAGTTTTGGGGTAATGAGCAAAGTGAATAGAGGGCGGAATCCCCTGGTAAAAAATATAATTTCGGTTAGTTATTTTAAAAGTTTGCGTGAATTTTTATTTATAGAATAAAAAATATTTATCATATTCAATATTTTTAAAATCCATGCAAGAACTCACGAAAGAATTAAAATTTATTTTATGTGAAATATAAAAATAGGAGTTTATTCACTATTTGTTTTGGTACTGTGCGAAAATTCACTTTAGCACCATTGAATTATTTCAACACCACAATATTTTATAGATGTTCAATAATTTTTTGATCACTTTATTCGTTGATGTGCATTTCGATGTGTATGCTATTATTATCAGAGTGTTAGGTTGTAAAATTTAAATAAAGTTAATAATTATTTATTATTGAACATTTTTATAATTTTGTGGTTATTTATTTCTGTTAACAATTTAATTTTGAAATTCTCAATAATTATTTTCAATTTAATTTGAAATATTTTAGAAGATATGTATTTATAAAATAGTTAATATTTAAATATCTTCAATGATTTTTATAAAAAAAAGTACGAAATTAATTTCTATGTATATAAATTGATATATTTAATTTTTATTTTTGACGTTATTTGTTTTATAACTGGGTTCGATTCATACTTTATTAATTCCAGTTTGTTAATATTCGAAAAATGCAATATACAAAAATTATAAACAAACAGTTTAACAATATATTATACATGAAAATTTAATATCACCCGTGTATCAATATAATAAAATTATCATAAAAACGAAACCGTCCCTCGGGCACAATGTCCAATAAACATCGAAATGCTGCGGAGCCTTGAGTGCGAAAACCAAATAATAACACGGCGGCGAGGATTAACCGGAGAGGGTAAAATGCAAAATCCGAGATATAATCTGTGTGATGGTCCCACGGGAGGGAGGTATTAAAATTAAATATACGATCGTCGTATTTTCCAATTAATATGTACAATGTGTGTGTGTCTGTGTGTATATATATATATTTTAAATATATGAAAGAATGCTTTCGGCGAATACTATTTCATATAAATTTTATTGCGGAAGAACGATTTGTTGTTGTGGTTTCGATAATAAAAAAAAGTTTCGCGTTTCGTCTCACTCGTTTTATTCACTACAGTTCTGGTGTAATCGGTTCAGTTAAAATTCGGATAAGAGTTCGCGAATATGGATAAAGTTTTGTTTTAATTTACTTTCAAGTACATTTTATAAGTATTTAGGGTACAAGCGGGCACCTATATAATTATATTCCTATTCAGTTTATATTTCATTCTCTGTTCGAACCTTTTCTTCCGATTTATCGTTTTTCTATACAGAATAAAATATTATATATTTATATATATATATATATATATATATATTTGATAAATCAACATTGTATTTTAATAACATTGATTATACGCTCTATGAACACATTTTCCCATATAATTTGATTTGTTTCAATCTAATTGGATTTGTACAGATTTATTGTAAGTTCAGATTTATTTCCGATCAAAATATAGATTTTATAGTTTAATTATATATGTGTATAGAGATTGATGGAGGGGTAAATGAATACATATTTTATTAATTTGGGACTATTGTATATAAAAGGGACATTTTTGTGTTTTGCGGAATTTTATACGTTTTCATTACAAAAATGTTTCTATATTCAATTGAAAAATAAAGTTGAATTTATGGTTCGTTTATAAAGAATTGTTTTTATGAGTTCATTTAATATTGGATAAAAGTTATGAGATATAAATTTAGAACAAAGCTGTGTTATTTTTGAATTAATTAAATTTTATATACAATGTAACGAGATAAATTTGTATTAATATAAATTTTTGATATATGAGTATTAAACAATATTGAAACATTTGACTTAAGTTGTTTGTGAGAGAATTAATAATTATTTTTATAGAAAAGTATGTTTTCACTATAATTATATTTTTTTTTTAAAAAATATGAAAAGTATTTTTTCAATTTAATATAAAAATCAGTACTTTTTATAAAAATGTGGTAAATTAATGGATATTTTCATTTATTTTTGTATTTCTAAAAGAATAATTGGAGATATTTTTCTGTTATATTTCATAATTAGAGAGATTTTTGGAGAACGAAAAATTTTAATATATTTAAATTTGGAATATGAAAGAAATGATATTTTTTTTCATAGATCACACATTTATTTAAAAACAATTAATTAATAAATAGTTGAAATAATTCTTTCTTTTTTTATATCGATTTATTTTAATATATAATATTTAAAATTATTAAAAAGTTCATTTTTGGGAATTTATTAAAATCGAATATGTAACTTAAAATACAATAACTACGATAAGCATTTAAAAGTTATTATAAAGTATGTAATATGAAAAATAATCGAATGATAAAATGTAAAAAAACTTACCAGTCTTTTGTATAAATTTATATGTTAATATTTGCAGAAATTACTTTTAAAATATCAACAATTGTAAATGTATAAATATTATTTTTAAATAAGCTGTATAATATTATAATGAAATAATCATTCATTAATTTACTTTAAAATTAAATGCACTAAAATTTAATTTGTCAATCGCACAAAAACAAACTTAAAAAATATCCTTAGGTCACTTGAGATATGAAATTGTGATGCAATTATATTTTTATACAAATTGAATAAATTCTGTATAACACTAAAATATTATTCAAATTTATAAATAATTTCTAGAAATTAATTTTACAATTTTAATTAAGTAATTAGTAAAAATGTGTTCCTTGAATATTCACTCTTAATAAATGAAATAAAGTATTTGTTTAGACAATAAAAAAAATCTAAATTCACAAAAGATAAAGAGTAATATAATTTTCAATAAATATTTCAATTATATATAGTATGTTAAAAAAATAAAACAAATCTCAAATCTTAAATAATCTTACTAAACCATTTCAATCCATCCGTTAAGTTTAAAAATCGTTTATAACAACCGAACAAGTTGCACGTTCATCAACATCGGTCTTTTTTTCTATTTTCTTTTTTCGCTTGACCCGCATGTCTCGTCTCAACGAATTAAATACGAGTTATATAACAACGTCTTACCGTGACCAGTCAGAAATAAAAAAAGAAGAAAGGAAAAAAACGAAGACTTACATCTGTATCGGATCCTGCGTACTAAATACGTTATCACATACACGGGATGCTATACTAGGGATTGTGTAACTACCCTTCAGGGAAATTTTCTATATCGGTCTAGCGGTGAACTGCCATCCCTAAGCGGGTGTCTACACCAACCATCGGATATGACCGAGATCACTGTTTACGGACGGATCGGTCAATGAAATTGAGGACAAAATATGCATTTAATAGACTATACTCACACATGTATATATATAAATACATATATATATATATATATATATATATATATATATATATATATATATATATATATATATATATATATATATATATATATATATATATATATATATATATAATACATATATATATATATATATATATATATAAAACATATATACCTTATTTTTATGATAGAATCAATTAATATATTTCTCTAGTAAAAAAAATAAATTTGATATAAAAATAATTTATTTTAAAATTAAAATTTTTTTTAAATAAATTTTGATTTGTAAATATTTCAACATTCAAAATTCAATTATTTATATTAAAATTTCGTATAATTCATTTTTAATTTTGTAATCAATTTCTACGATCGTTCAAATAATAAATATGTTTTTGAATATTTTTTCAAAATCGAATATTCTACTAAAAATTCTTTGTTGCTGTATTTAATTCATTTTTATAACGTAAGAAGTAATTTGATAGTAAACGAATTTATTTAAATATTTGATAATAATTTATTGCCCATTTTTTTAATTTCCTATACATAGATAGGAACATTTATAAATTCTTAAATAACAAGAAAGCAGACAACAGGCAAAATAAAAAATAGAAAGATGTAAGATAAGAACAACAAGCAGAGACAAAAATAGAAACGAGTGGATTAGAAGAAAGTTAAAGTTCAAATTTTACAAGAGTATAGAAATTGAAATGGAAATGGGTATAGGTTATTTATCAAAAAGAGAAGACCACTCATTGATAAGAGAAATTATTAACTAGGAATTCAGAAAAACTTAAAAAACACTATGGATAGATGGAATTCCAATATGAAAGAGAAAATCATTGAATTTCTGAAATTAATCTTTATTTATCAGTGGATAAAAAAGTTGCTGCTGTTGTTAATTATGTATACACATATTAATAATAATTATATAAATGTTTGTATAAATTTTGTACAAAAGTAAATTTAAACTGCCTTCAATTATAATAAATAAGTCACTATTCCAAATATTGTAAAATATTGAAATAGGTAATGGGTAATTACTCTTCACTCTGATTTATGATAAAATTTTTATATTTAATAAAAAAATCCTTCTTTTGAAAATAATATTAACATCAAAATGTATATAAGAGAAAAAAATATAATAAATCATAATTATTGAATGTTTCAACGATAAAAACTATAAAATTTGAGGTAATAATTTATATTTTTAAAGTAGTTAGTCATTATGTCAACTATTTTTTAATTTTATGTAACTAATTTTGTAATAATAAATTAATTAATATATTATGACACTTTCATTCTTGTATTTATTTATAAATTTTAAACAGAACACATGTTCTACTCTATGTATTGGATTTTTGGCTTGATGATCTCTTAACATGTGATAAATTATCAGGGTATAGTGACGCTGAAAAAATATGTAAGCTGAAAGTTGCTACAGCCGAACAATGCGGAAAAAACTACTCGATAAATAAAAAAAGACGTGAACGAGTCTCGAGTCTATACAATACTCTCCGCTAACGGTTTTCAACCACCGAGAAAATTTTCCTCGTCGTTGCTACACAGATAGCCAGATAAACGTGAAAGTGTGCGTATATGTATTTCATATATATTTATATAAATACATATATACACGTATATTAAGAATACCGGACATTGTGCAATGTGATCACTGTGCATTATGGAATGTTTGTATCGGTCAAGGATAAATTTTAATTAGTGTAGAAATTATAAGAGGGTTTTAATATACACACACATATAGTTGCGTTTCAGGCACAACTGCTCTTCTGGAAAAATCATTTGGTATTCAGACGAAAATTGCTGCAGCGGATACCGAGCCATTTGTAATAATGAGTTTACATGAGAAAAGCTTCTGAAAGTTCATAAATGAAAATGTACTTAGCAGTTTGCTCATATCAGCATCTGGGGATTATTAACTTCCGCCATTATTAAGAATTAAAGGATACGGAAAGGAGGATTTTAACGGAGGTTCATTGAATACGGTGTGTACATATGGCCACATGGGATCAACTGTGAAAGTTAATAAACGCGCAATATTAGAAATACAGTCGGTTCGGGTATGAAATGACCGGCGACGACGACGGCGATGACTTTCTGCGGATCTAAATTTTCATAATGTCACGATTTGTTTTATTATTATTTTTTTCTATAAAGCCAGAGACAATTATGCAAATGATTATTGTTTAATGTATTCGCTAGGAATGAAATATTACACGACGTTATCTCTTTTTGAAATGACCATAAAGTTTCGATTTATAAAAATATTTTTTTCATTTTTTCAATATGGAATTGAATATCTTGTTTGAAATGAAACAAAATAATTTTCAAATTTATTTGTATGAATATCAAAGTTTGTTTAATACTTGTTCATTTTTTCCATAAAATACCAGGGAGATCCGTCCCATCTTAGCTTCGTTCACCGACCCTCGAACTTGCTTCTGTTTAAAAATGTAAATATGTTATAAAAAATAAAACGTTTGAAAAACTATGTTAATACTTCTGTAAAGACGATGTTTAATATAGATTGATGATTGATTTGATATGCATTTAAATTTAATTGCAATACAATTAAAATTTGTTTTATCCGAAAAACTGTCTGAAAAGTCTGCCTGAAAAGCTATCTTTTGTTAATTAATTAATATGTAATAAAATTTTTACTTCACGACTGATATGAAAAAATAAATAAAATATTTATCATTATAGTAAAATAATTCAATAACTTCAATATTTCAAGATATGATTAAAAAATACTTTTTTTAAAAAAAACAATCATCCATATATTTTTTATGCACACTAGTAGAGACAAATTCTAGTTTAATGATGGAAGAATTAGCCTAGCAACTTTAATTAATCCATTCAATGTTTTATCCGAAAACGATTGGTAAAGTTTCAAAGTAGTGTTAGTGAGTTTCTTACGAATTATCAGAGCTTAATTTAAAGCAACAAATGAAAATTTACACTTCTCGGCTTTGTAGAGTGAAAAAAGGTTCAATCCCGAATTGAATTGTTATTAGTGACGAAAAATGGATTGTTTATAATAATATTAAAGATTGAAGACAAAAGATTAAGGATAATAAAACACGATCTCCACAATTGAAGGGAAGATTCCATCCAAGGAAGATTATAATGTCAGTTTGGTTTGATATTGATGGAAATTTCAAGTATGAGTTTTTACTAGATAATCAATCCACGAAAATATTGTATTGTGAATAACTAAGACTAGAGAAAGTAATCTATTGTTAAAACAGGATCAGTACTAGTCAATAGAAAGATATGATTTTTCACAATTGTAACGTCCAGCTTTACATAAAAGCTTCAAAAACTAAAGAAATTTGAATAAAAAATTATGATTCATTAGTAATATTTTCCCGAATTACACTAGCAGATTATAATTTATTTCGAAGTCTTTAAAATCATATTAGTGGAAAATAATTTAAAACATAGACGTATGTTTGAAGGGAGCTCGATTTATTCTTTAGCACAAAATCAAAAGAGTTTTATTGACAGGTTATTGAAAAATTAAGATTAAGATGGGAAAAAGTTGTGAATAATAACCGAAAATAAAATTAAAATTACAATATCATTTTTTTGTTCAATTCAAAATTTTCTCTAAAATTTATTTAATTATATTTATGTGTGATTCAATATTATAATAATATATTAAAAAAATTAATAGATTTTTTTAATATTTACAGGGATTGGCGGTTCAGTTATTAAAATATTTTAATTAAAAAATGAATTAATTTTAAGTTTTATAAAATTATTTGTTTATTATTTAATAATTTCTTATTAGTTTTGACAAACATTGAAAAGCAAGAAAATATAATTAAATGAGTAAACATTGTATATATTTTTTTTTCATTCGACTGCAACGGTTTTTCCTACATTCGTCATCTGTTTATTCTGTTTTAAATATATTTAATTTAGATGGAAAACAATACCACTGCTACAGTCATTATTCTACCGCACCTGGAAAACACGCTTCGGTGAATATGAGATCAACAAAATGCAAATAAACCGAATGTTATGAAACGTTGTAAAATGGAAAAGGGCCGCGAATTCGATACAAAAAAATGTCAACAAAGTGTCAAGAGTATGAGACGTGTTCTCCCTTCCAATGTTTTCTTTCGAACGAAAAAAAAAATATAAATAGAATCGAGTATGAATACGAACATGGAATTCTCTTCATCTCATACGATATTATAATAATTATTCATTCTGTTATTTCTGACTCATTCTTTTGAATGAAAAACATATCAATGCAAATGTAGTCTTTGTTTTCGTACGATTCGATTATTATTCATTCTGTCGTATGTATTTCCTACGCGTAAATTCTATTGTCAAGAAACACAATTCAATAATTAGAATTATAATAATTCGTAATTGAAAAACCACGAGCAACCTTTAAATTTGAATACACGAATCATAATTTGTTAGTGAATAACTAATTGAAACTTTATCGTTTGTGAAATTTCGTCGGAGAAAAATTCGTGATAAAGTTTAATTTTTCGAAGTTGGCGAAGAAAGTTTCGCGGAACCGAACCGTTTAATAAATTTATTTAGTAATAATACAAAAATGATTTCGTAGGAGATAAAGTGCTCGTGAATTATTTCGAAAGTATGAAGTGATAAATATATTAATGAAAATGAGAAAATCAAACTTTTGTATGATTTTATTCAAAGAACAATTTGTAAAATAAATTTTCTTAAATAATTTAATGAACAAGTTTACAGAATTTTAAAATATTTTATTTTGATTTTTTTAATAATTCAATTTAAATAATAATACATTTAATAGCTTTTAAAATATTAGATTTTGTAATTGAAAATCTAATTTATTTTACCAATACTCAAAATTTACATCATTTTTCTTTATAAATACTATTAAATATAAAATAATAATTTTCTAATTTTTTTACGAGTCGTTATATTTTTCTAAAAAAAATTATTGTAGATAAGATTATGTTTTATCTGATAGCTAATCTTTGATTCTAATCAAAAAATATTGATTAAGAAAATTTTTCTATTTAAATAATTTTTATACTATCTGTTAATAAATTTATTTAATTGTCTAGATGATTTTTTTAATATTATATGATTTAAGTGAAGAGATATATTTTATTAAAATAAAACTGAATGTATATTTAGACGTGATATCTTTCAGAAATAAATTGGTTAGAAAATAAGTCTTGAAAAATGAAATACGCCTGTTGTAAAACTGGCCATTTATTCGCGTCGAAATTTTAATATTTCTCGTACGGTCAAAGAGAAGAGAGAAAAAAAACTTAACAAATCCGATCCTTGTACGTAACACGTGTCGTTTATTTTTCCCCGCCGTCGACAATCAGGCGAATGCACACGCCCGTACGTATCTCCAGAGTCGGCAACAACCGTTTGTTCACTGTCTAGGTCTACAGGTTCCGTCGTCGACGGAATTTTATTTGCACGCGATGTATTTTTGGTACGGTTCCAAATTACACAACGAGACGCCGGAGAGAACATCAGCGGACGCGGCAAAAGAGCAACGTTCCCGTGCACCTTGCCGCTCCGTTGCTGGCGTCGCCGTTTCGCCACAGGGATTTCTCGTACTAATATTTACGATTTCACGAGTCAGCCAGTTCACAGGTTGTCACTGCGCACAGCTGATAAATGAAGCGGCGGCCAGAAAATCCCTATTAATATCTGCGTGTGTTGTGAATCGGAGCCAAGTTACAACATGGTGATGCTGCTGTTGTTGTGTTGTTGATGTAACGTGTGAGTTGGATGCTCTGGCATGTGAAACAATGTCATTGTATATTTAATGGTGATACGTTTAAACTTTGTAAATGCCGTATTTTAGTTACATTTCACGTAACATACATACATACATTAATATATATATATATATATATACACATATGGATACAAATAGAATCATGTAGGTGATTCAATAAATAAACGTGACGAAATTATGTTGAAAAATTCGGGAATTTCAAAGAAACAAATTTTTTTTTGGTCGATATAATTTAATAACATTTCAACTGAACTATATTTTTATTAAATTAATTTGATTATTCCAAAAAAATTGTCATTTTTATGTATTTTATCAAAAAACGAAATAGTGTTAAATTTATTTACAGGAAAGAAAAGGAAATAATATAGGGTTTTCTAATAAGAATGTCAAAACTTTGACATCTGATGGTAGCCATGTTTGGTTTTTTAAGCTCATTTTAACATTTCAACTTAGTATAGTTTGGAAAATTATCATACAACGTTTAATACTTCAATAACGCTTAAAAGTTGTAATAACTTATTATAAAAATCGATGTTCGGTTCGTAGAACTTAACACAATTGTCCAAGTGAACGTGCCATTTTTCGAATTGTTGAAAAATGTGAAAACAATTTTACTCTACATGATACAATAGTGCCTGTAAGACTAAGAAATACAAGAATTGAGGCCAATATTGTTTCTGTTAGTGAAAATTTCAAACTGAAAATGGAGATCTCGTTACAGTAAATGGAGTGCGTTACTAAACAAATGATTAATGTTTTTTTCCAAAAATGATTGAAAATGGTTTTCATGATATGTGGCTTTAACAGGACGGTGCTATGTGCCATACATTTACGGAAACTATAGACTTATTGGAATAAAAGTTTAATGAGTCCATATTTCACGAAATGGACCCATCAATTGGCCATCAAGATCAAGTAATCTAACTCCATTAGATTATTTTCTATAGGGTTATGTGAAATTATAGGTTTATGTTGATAAACCACAAACAACAGAAAATGCTTCAAATCTGTATGAATTATGTAGAACTAAGCAATATTTAGAATATTTGAGATTAAGTCAGTAAGTAAATAAGAGCCAGTACCTATATTTATTTTAAAACTGTAATGAATCTATTTTCATACAAATGAATTATCAACTTCAAGACATAAGATATTAAAAAATGTTCGATAATTACTAATTTTATCAAAAATTATAAATGGATTCTTTAATTTAAATACATATAACCAAAATTAGAAGCAAAGTTTATATTTAACTATAATCAATGATCAGATTTTTGATTTATCTATACAGCTAACTTTTTATAATTAATTTCAAAACATAATTTTTGAAACCTCAATAAATATTTACTATGTTTTTAGTTATCATTGAGAATATTTTATAAATTAGTAACAAATGTTGATAATGATTTTCTGTCTTTTTTATCCAATTCACTCAAATAATCTCTAGAACTAATGTTTGAAAATAATTCTTAATATCTCATAATTATTATTAAATAATTCCTAACTACAGAATTTAATTTTTTAAAATATATGTATTTAAACAAATTTGCTGGCCACAGGAAATTGAATAATTTTTATTTTATTTTTATTACTATTATCGTATAAATACATGTAAGTTTTGAATACGTTTTATAAAAGAAAAGTCATTTTTAAATTATTTTATAAACGAAAAAATTAAAACTGATTTTATTTTGTAGATAAAAATTAAAATCTATTTGCATTTATTGTTTTATAATTTTAAGAATGAAAATGAATTTTGCTAAAAAGAATAACCCATACTCATTTCTTACTTTTTCAAAAAAGTCAAAAGAAAAACCTACATTCATCTTTTTGTAATAAAAAACCTTTTGGATAACTATATCAATATTAGAAAATAATATTCAATTCATTTTTTACATATGAAAATATTGTTCTTCACGAATGAACGTATATATGGTTTTTATACCATTTTTATACGATCTGAAATTCAATAATCAATTTAGTATTATTATTTCTCGTCAAAAGAATAAAATAAAATATAGACGTTATACAAAAAAATATTCGAATTCTTGTATTATATATTTTAAATATTGAAAATTTTTATCGGAGATAAAACAAGTATTCAATCAGCTTGTCTATCATTTCTGGAAACTATTTATTATTCAGTCAAGTTGATAATTGGCTAAGAGCTTTCTAGGAAAAGCACAAATATGTTCATAACTATGTCTGCGAAATATTTCTTTTTGATTTTATTTTTCTTGCTATATACGTCAATAAAGGTATGAAATGCTAGTAAATAAGTCGTTATTAAACATCGTGCCAAATTTATACACGAGGATCTGTAAGAGATCTATATTTTTTTATATGAAAATAATATCTCCATTATTCACAGATGTACGAATTTAATTTCGTATGACTTGGCAACAGAACAACGATGGCACACGACTTTATATATATATATATATATATATATATATATATATATATAAATGATTGAAAAATTATTAGTGTCGTGTGTGCGCTCGTTTATATTTTATTATTATTGTTGTTTATTTTAATACCGCTGTGTAACGGATATAAATCGTTCTAATAGGCACAGCAGGAGTGGCGATTTGAAATACTGAAGCGGCTGATACGAACGTGCAGAGGTGCTTTGTCAAATTGATAATTTATTGCTGCAAAATCGCACAGGAATATGAAATTCTCGTTTGTTTCGTATAGAAATAATTCAGAAATCTTCGAAAATTCTATCACGCATATATTCATATATTTTTTTAATGTATATATATATATATATATATATATATATATATATATATATAAGAACAATTCGTGATTAAATCTTTAAGTGTTGAAATCAATAAAAGGTTAAGTCAAATATCTGGTACGGTGTTGACCGCTGATAGTGAAACATGAATTATGAGCTTAGAGCTCGGTAACCTTTGTTAAACCACAGCTCAGCTATAATCTTACATAATCTTAGACGAATCACTCTTATCTGATGTGAGTTGGTAGTATAAACGGTACTTTTTTCGTTTTTATTTTCTTAAAATATCATTTTCAAGTTTGAAAATGATCAACAAGTCGTCATAGAACATTACGAGTATAAAGGAAAATATTTCATTATTACTTAATGGGTTAATAAAAATTCTCACAAATATAAGCAAATTTGATATCAGAGGTAATAAAAATTAATCAAATTATACTTTTTATTGTTTCCATTTTTGGAACTAAATTTAAACATTTTTACTGAGGAAGTTAGTAATCTGATAAAATAAATGATTTCAAATATTATATGTAATCGACAAAAAAGAAAATATTATTAACTTAAAATTGTATGAATTGAATTCTTTTTTAAGAAATGTCAATTTAATGTTATTTTCGAATAATTTAAAATGAAAAATATTAAATGTATGCATATACGCTTGTTGAAAAAAATAAATAAATTTAATTGAAAATAATTACTTTTATTAAAAAAGAACTGCAAAAATAATTCAGTAATGTATTAAAATGGTCAAAAAATATTTAGATATAAATATGAAATTTTCATATGGAATTTGAAAAATAATCAAGGTGTGTCATTATTAACCTCTTTTTATTTGTTGTTTGATGAAGGCCTCTACCAAATATTTCTACTCCGAACGATTTAATGCGTTTCTCTTTCAGTTAATTGTGATGATTTCTTTTATATTTATGTTTTATGTACATATTATATATATATATATATATATATATATATATATATATATATATATATCTGAACTAGACATACATAGAGCATAAAACAAGAAAAAGGGAGATGAACATGGATTATTATAAAACAGAGATCAAGAATTAAAAAGAAACAATGCAAGAGATTTTATCAAAGATAGAGAAATGAAATTATGAAGAGTAGTAGGGGCGAGGGTTGAAAGAAATTAGTAGCTAAAAGGGGAAAGTGCAAATGTTTAAAATTTATATAATAAGTCTATTACGAAAAGTAAATTAGATGAAAAGAATTCTAATAGGGAATAAAACGTTTTGTTCTTTCGCTTTTTCAATGTGAGTTTAAAAGATCTATTGAAAAATAGTTTAATAATGAATAATTTTATTTTTAGATGCTTCAATATATTAATAAAAATGAAAATAAACAGATTTGGAATGTCATTTAAAAAAAATTTAAAAAGTATTTGTGTTGGAAATGATTAAATAGTTAGAAAAATAGTATATTATTCAAAATTACACAAGCTTCTTTTTAACCATTTTTAATTCTTTCTCTCTCTTTTTTTATTAATATATACAAGGTTCTTCAAAAAATATATACACATTTTTAACAGTTGATAACTCATTTAATTTTCACTCCTTTCAGATTTAAGTGATCTGAATTAATGGAATTTATAATCATTTAAAGTGTTTATACATTTTATTGGGACACCCTATATATATATATAAAGTCATCATCAGAATCTTACTATTTACTGCTATATGAAGGCCCTTACCAAAATTTTTTACTTAAATTAATCCATCGTTTTTCTCTTTAGAATTTTCTTATTATTTTATTTTTATTTTCTTATTTAGAAAATTCTCACAAATTTTCCTATGTTTTTGATACACACACACATTTATATATATATATATATATATATATATATATATATTTGAAATCACTAATTAAAATTCATATACACATGTAGATAAGTACATATATCTTACTAAAACTACAATATCTAAGATTTGAATAAAAAAACGGACATTTTTTTATTAATAGAATAAAATATGAAGTTGTAACACATTGATCTTTTCAAGAAAAGCATTCACTCTTTTTTCAGCTTATCTTTTACTGAAATGTGAACAAAACTTTTTATACTATTGAAAAACCTACTCAAATGGATTTAAAAAGTGAACACAGGACATTCAGCTTTAGAGAAAAATCTCTAAACCATTGAATCATAGAAACTCAATCAAATTACACGTTCATTTTTTTAATAGAAGTTTCATTCAAATCAAATCTCCATATAAATGAAACCAATCACTAGAATATATCTCACAGATATACACACACATTTATATATATATATATAAATGTGTGTGTGGATATATGACGTTTCGTTCATGCTATCTCTACAGAATATGCGATCTGACGTTCAGTCCGAAATAAAGAATGGTAGAAAAGCTTACAGACGCAAACACATACACACACATATATATTTTTTCAACCATATGAAACACTTTCATATATTGTTATCAAATGGGGCGTGTGTTCGAGCGATAAATTTGCAAAGTTCAATCTGCAAAGTGGCCGTTTTGAACTTATGAAGCTTGACTTTACACTGCCCAAGGGTCCACTCAACTCTTATTATCCCCATGTAAGATCTTTTGTGTGAAGTTAGATATAACATTATATATTATTTTAGACTGCATCCGCCGGTAATTTGCATTTCCGTTTGTCTTTTAGTGAAACTTGAACTACTGTTTCCGTTATTTATTAGTTTGTTCAACAGTGAATGCATTACTGGATAACTGAATAAATTACTTAGCTCGGATTCGAATTTATTATACATTATAAGTAGTTTCATCTTTCAACTAGAATTGTTCTATTATTCTATTATCCAACTTAGGATTTTTTTTAATAAATAATGACGTACAAAAATATTCATTGGATGATTAAAGTAAATTATAACAATCATAGAAACCATTCTAAGTACTTAATCGTTATAAATCGGATTTGTACCAAAAACGTCGACGATATCGAACTCAACGCACGCTGATCGTTTGGGTCAACCGGGCCAAGTACCTCGGCGTCACATTCGACAAGGGTTTGACCTACAAGAGTTACACGTTTAACATGGGTAAAACGAAAAGGTAGTTCTGTTCGTTATAGTCTTCACCCAATAAGGAATCGAAATTATATTGCTATGTCGTTAAAACGTACTTTACACCAATGTCATTTGAACAACGTTGTTTGTAATGAGCAACGGTGTTTTTTAAGGGAAACATTTTTTTTTTATTAATCAGTGGGAAATTTTAAAACGAATTTAAAAATGAACTTGAAACGTTTTTGTTTTGAAAATGTAACGAGATGTTTTAATAGATTTTTATTTTGAAAAAATGTTTTAAAAATTAACGAATAATATTTTATTAAATTATAAATGAACATAATTTTGTATTTTCATAATCTGATTTACATTTTGAACTATCAAAAAAATTAAATTTTAATTATCATATTCTCAAAAATATAACGATAAATGTACTTTATCTAAAATCCTATAGATTTTGAGATCATTGATTAAATGAGAAGAATATAAGCTCGATAGTAAAAACATATAGGGTCATCTAAATGTGATGCCTAAATTTGTATTTTTTAAAAGAACCACGTGTATAGGGTGGTATATATGGAAACATATGTATAGTTCCTTGTGTTCTTTTTTAATAAAACACCAATCTAGGAGTCACATTTGGATAACCTTATATATCGACAAAATAAGCACAGAGGATTTTTTTGTAAAATTAAATTACATGACCTTCGTTTTTCTATTTTATTATAAAAAATCAATTAGCTAACTTGGAAATATAAATTTTTAAAATCATGTTGGTTTTGAAAAAAAACCTCTATTTTGACTGACCTAATTCCATTTTTTTTCAGTCCCTTTCGATGATTTAAGAAAAAAGAAATAACTACAAAAAAACAGTAAAAAAGAGAAAATTCAATAAAAATATTTTTGTTAATAGAATTCCTAGCAAGAGGGTAATAATAATAATTATTCTTACTGAAGTTCCAATAGAAATAATGGTTTAGTTTATTATTATTTTTTTAATAACCTTTTAATTCAGAATATATGGTAGTTATTATTTGGTAATAAAAAATACAGGTCTTATATTTTTTTATATAATATTTTCAGTAAATTTCAGCGAAATAAAAGACTAAATTCAGAAATGCTGATTTAATATGAAATTGCTATATATATATATATATATATATATATATATATAATTATATATATATATATATATATATATACAAGTCGAATCGAAAAATTAAATTTTTTGATTTATATGAATTATAGAGAAGCAACGAAGATTGAAATTATTGGAAAACCTGTCAAAATTTTACAATTATCATCTCGACGATCACGAAATTCGATATGTCAGCGTTGAATTCACAGACATGGAAGATATTATATATCAAATATTTATGAATAATTTCAAAGAGATACAGATTTTTTTTAAAAGAAAATTACTAGATTTTATACTTTATTTTAATAAATAAATAAAATATCTATAAATATTTTTTAAGAATATGAATTTAATGAATAGTTTATTTGAAAATATTTGTTGAAAATATTAAAAAAATAAATAAATATAAAATACTCACAAAACACTGATAATTCTTGTAATATTTTATAATTCGGCTTACCTGCAACAAACAAAAAATATATTGAAAGGTATTTACTAACATTTTATTCGATCCATTCATCCAAAACCACATTACAAAATTGTTACAAATACAACAAAGGTATGTTATTCGAATGCAATTTCTAGTTACAAATTTATTATACATTTGTGAAAACGTTTCATCCAATTAGTTTGTATATATAGTAACGTTTCTTCATTCACATGCATAGATTTGCAATATAACGTTTATAGTTGTTATTGTTAATTAATAAACTTGTAATGTTACATTGCAAATTAAAGCTCTAATTATCAATGTACAATAAATTTTATAGAACAGAAATTTAACAGGATTTTAATCAAAATCCAATCTGGATATGTTTAATTAATATTAGATTATTTGTTTATAGATTTATTCTTTAAATATGTACATTAATTAAAAGAAATCTATTTGATTTTAAATTCTATAAATACAATTAATATAAAACGTTATCAATGTCAATACAATATAAATATTTTATTCGATTTCAATGTGTTTACACTAATGGATAATTCTAGAACGAAGAGGTAAAAGGTTATAAAAAAACGTTTATTATGATTGAACTTTTAACCTTTCGATATCTCATTTATGAACTATTGTTGTTTTATGTCATTTTCTATATATAATTTTCAAACATTATTCATAAATCATAAATAACTGAAAATAAAATAAGAATTATTGTAATAAAATATATAGTTAGTTTAAATATATTTTTAAACAATTTCTTTTAAATCTTTATTAATAATAAATGAGAAAAATCTAGAGAATTTTATTTTTAAAAAATATTGTAATAACATGTTTTTATTTTTAAAACTGATTAATTTTTTGTTTATGATTATTTTTTATTTTATATATTATTTATTTATCTTTTTTTTCGCATAAAATATTATTAAAATTATATGAAAATTTAAATTAAATACTTTATTTTTGAAATTTCAGCGAAATGGAGAGAAAATATTAAGAAATATTTCAATATTAAAATTAAAAAATAAATTTAATTTATAAACAGGTTATTTGCATAGAGTTAATGTTTTATTCCATTTATAATTATTGTATATTATTTAAAAATAATAAATTATTAGCTAACTAAAGAAGTTCTGTGTTTTTGATTATCTATATTATAATTCCAAGAATTCTCAAGATCAGACTCTGACTATCCTAAAATTTCTTGAGTTGGAAAAACAAGTGATAATCACTAGGGGCCAATTTGGGAGTGTATAGAGCATTTTCGAAAATATCCCATTTGAACTATTTAAGTATTCATTTTTAACAAATATAAAATCGGGGAAAGAAATTTGGACCGGAACAATGGTAACACGTGTTCTATTAGATATATAAAAAACGATTGATGTTAAAAAGAAGTACCAGTTTTTTTACTTTCTTGTTACTAGCCTAAGATCAACAAGAAAAATTATTTTCAGGTGATATATATATATATATATATATATATATATATATATATATATATAAGTGTGTTTTTTTAAAAAATAATATAACTTTAAATTCAATCCCTATCAAAAGTTCTATCTAACCTAAAAAAACATCTTTTATCATACCTTTATATAGTTATGTTTTTTTAGGTTAGATAGAATTTTCGATAGAGATTCAATTTAAAGTTCTATCACGCTTAAAAACCACCTATATTTGTACACAAAAATAAAAAAAAATAATTATTTGAGATTTTAATTATGAAAATAGCACAGAATTAAAAGGTTAATTTAGTTGTGAATTAATTTAAAGTTTTAAATTATACTTTGTGAATTATACCTAAATTCTTTTAGAAATCTCTTAAATATATTTTTGCAATTAATTGTATCACAATATATTTTCAATTTTTTTTTTGAAGAAATAAGGGAAATATAAAAGTATCGAAATGAAATAATGATTCAAATACGGGTAAAAAAATGATTAATATATATCTGACTGAATATAAACTAAAATGTAAATTTACATGAAAATTGAAAAGACGAGAATGTAATTTAAAAAAGTAATGATATTTAATAAGCGTACATGAATATTCTAGCAGGACTTAAGCTGCCGTAAAGACCCTCGGTGTCGTTGACGGATTTCGGAATCGCAACGCCCTTCCGTCGTCGATTTTTTCCACGCGTCCCATTCTCCTTTATCCGGAGTAATGTAGCACGCTTTACATATCAAACAAAAATGTTTATATTATTTCATCGTTTCAGAAAATGCTTCCTATACCCACGACACACTAGTTTATGGTTCCCTCGTCATCGTCCCGTCTACCTACCAAGCGGATCTTTGATGTAATATCGGTTTAACGGCGAATGTCCGACTAGAGAAAATTATCGCTTTTGATGTTAGTTACGAAGTTTCCGAGAGGATACAAACGGCCGATGGGAAAACTTACACGACGGAATTGAAGAATCCCGTGCTTGTGAAATATTAAACAAGGAATAAATATACTTGTTAAATTTGTGTACGTTTACGATTTTGTACGGAACGATGTAGCCACTCTACTAAGTAGTACGGCAACTTTACAATTTCATTATAAAATGAAATACTTTAGTGCCGTAGTAAAAGAAAAACGTCGTGTAAAATATTAATGGACGGCTATAAAGACGTAACGTCTTCCGCACACCTGCTGGTAATGTTACGGAGTCTCTGTGTTACATTGATAACGTTATTGAAGAGGATCGATTTCTGGATCAAACGACTTGCACACCGACAGATTTTTATCATATATTAAATTATTTTATTATAGTCATAATTCGGTCTTAACATGGTAATTAATATTTTTTATACTTTGAACAGTTTAATTAAATATTAAAATTTATAACCGACGACATAATAAAATTGTTTCTATAAACCACTAATATACTAGAATTTTTATTTTGATAATATTTTTAATCAGTTACTATTCCAAATTTATGTACAGTAAATAGAAATTTAAATTGAAATCACTTATGAATTAAAAACGATTTAAAAATATATTTTAACGATTAAAATTTAAAATTTTAATTTTTTACTTTTAAATATCTAAAAAACATCTTTTTGAATTATGTAAACAATTCTTGAAATAAAAAAATGATTTATGGAAATGTCTAATATTTCCGGAATTTTCTACTCAAATTTGAAAAAATGTACTTTTTTATTCATTTCAGTACTCTTCTTATTCGAAGTCGAATATTTTTTGGAACTATTTGAAAAAAAATACATCAGTGAATTGGTTTTGAAGAAGAATTAAGAAATACAAAAATTTTAATAAACTGTATTATATTTTGTAATAGTCTGAAAATGAAACAAATATTGACATAAATTTCGTTCTAATTCAGTAAGAAAATCTAGTTGGTGAATTTTTTAATTTAAATAAAAGGAACGCAGAAAAAAACGAATTAAAATTAAAAATTAATAAAAAAATATTTTTATTCTTTGTATATTTATTAAGGATTGCAGTTTCACTTAATTATAATTTAATTATCTCAAATTTTCATATTTTTTATTATAAAAATAACACAGGATTAGTAAAACTTTTTACAATTAATTAAGAATTAACTGATAAAAAATTTATATTAAAAGTTTTTATTGACATAACCTGTTGATCGCCTATTAGTCGGATTTTTTCCTGTAAATGATATTTGACCAAGTCTCTTAACTAGATTTTTCCTCATCAGTGGATACTGGCCAGAAAATTATTGATAGTAAATAATTTATTAATAGATTTTTACTGTTGATAGTTAATAACTGAGTCATCGTTAACAGAAGAATATTTATTATTAGTGATTAGAGTCTATTTTCATATTTCTTATTAAGAAAATTTTGAATTATGATCCTTTGAAATGGATTTAAATAATAAAACTAAAGAATTTAAGAATTTTACAATAATAACAACGCATTCATATAAAAATTAGTTGATCGGTAATATATTTATATCTACTTCATTTACGGGCGGTAAATAAAGTGTTAATATTAATCAAGAATATTTTATTTATATATATATATATATATATATATATATATATATATACCTATATATGTATGCATGTATGTGTGTGTAAATATTTTATTGTACTTTTTATTATCATATTGTATATTATGTTTCAAAAATAATTATTTTATTTTCCAAGAAAAATACAATTTGTGAAGCACAAATGTGAACTACATTAAAAATAAATTTGAATGTTATTTATTTATGACATTTTTTAAATTCATAAAAATATTTTTCATGTCTGGAAAGTTATTTTTTTTTTGAAATAAATAATTATGAATGTAAAAAAATATTTAAAAATTTATTACTTAATAAGTGATCTGAATTTGTGTTATATATATATATATATATATATATATATATATTTGAAACAAAAATATTTATTATTAACAATAATTGAAACAGTAAAGTATAACATTAAAAATGTTACTTATATATATATATATATTAGTAAAAATTATATTTTAATAATAAATCAGATCTATATATAATTTATAAATCACACTTTATACAAAATATATATGTAATTAATATAAATTATAAGTGTGATTTTTATCTATTATTAATATGTATATATTTGTGAATTGGAAGAAAAATTTTATACAATTTATAATTTTATTATAAAAATTAAAAAAATATCACATTTTTCTATTTTTTGAACAAATGTTTATGCATTAAGGGAAATACATTGTACGTTAAAAAAATTGTAGATATATGTATTTTGAAATAGTAGTTTTTATATTTTTTTTCTAAATATATTTTAATAAACAACTATGTACTATCGGAATATTTCGACAGCTTTAAATTACTGTTATGTTACTATAATTGTCTCATTTTTTTATTATGCACTCGAACCAAGGTTATAACTATGTACCTTTATAAATAATTTAACGGTGATTAAATTTTAGTCAAATGACATCATTCAATTCATTAAATAATTTTATGGATTCATTTTTTATTAATATTTTTAATCTATCTACTATATATATATATATATATATATATATATATATATATATATATATATATATATATATATAGGTGAATCTATATAACTGCACACCCCAAAAACTATCACAATGATATTTAAATTTTTGAAATAATATAAATACTGAATTTCTACTAAAAATATTCCTGAATAAATATCTATTTTACTACCAAAATTGACAGAATTATCAATAATAAAATAATATAAAATAAATAGGAAATTTTATTCAGTATACGATTTTTGTTTAATAATATTATTCAAAATACGAATTTTAATCTAAATGAAATACTTCAAAATAATTCGTTTAAAAATTATTATTAAATGCGTTAAAAATTCTAACAGAAAAGAAGAAATTCTAATAAAACAAACAACCATACGATTTAAAATCAAGTAATAGTTTAAAACAATAAATTTGATTTATTTTGATGAATATATGTAAATATTTATTTATAATAAATTAAAATTATTTAGATAATTATTTATTTTGAAGTTGTGACCAATTCACTTTCACACAAATTAATTATCACCCAAACACAACAAGATATTAAAAAGTGTTCGATAATTACTTATTGTTTACTTTGTATAACATCAGTTACATTAAATATAAATGATGAGAAAAAAGAGTCAATTACTAGTTGAGGATGTGTTGAATAAAGTCAAGAATAACATGAAATAGGATATACATTTTTTTTAACCAAAATCAATCTTGACTTTTGATAATGATAGAATTACCATCGAAAAGGACATCAACTTACTGTTGTTATAAACAAAGTGAACAATAATTAATATTGAACACTTTTTAGTATTTTATGGTGTTGAAGTGATAATTCATTTGTGTCATTAAAGTTATTTTAAATGAAAAAAAATGTGAATTAAATTCTATAATAATTAATTTAGTTTTGATTTTGATTTATATTCCAAATATGTTATAGAATTTTTTTTAATCCACATAAGACATTTTTTTTTCATTTTCAAGGCTCTTGCATTTATTTCTTTGTATTAGACGTAGATAAATTTTATGTCAAAAAAAAAACACATTTTACAACATAATTAAGATCAAAATATATATTCTTAGTTGAAAAACTAATTAAGAATGACCTCAATAAAATAAAAGACATTTACTTGCTCTTATCAATCCCACACCATTTTTTACAAGTATTATCACCTGAATGGAATAGACTGTAAATCCATGAAAAGCAAACATACTCTGTCTTAACACCAGAGATAACTTTTTATTGGCAATAAAATCTAACAAATTTGTATATATATAGCTTCGTGTTTTCAAAACAATAAAACAGTTTCAATTAGCATTAAGCGTAATAATCTTGTTATCAGTACACTAAAACAGTTTAAATAAAAGGTATTATCTGAAAAAATAAGAGTAGGTAAACAGTTTTATAATTATGAACAATGTTCTTGTTTACATTTATTTAATAAAATTGGATAATGTAATTGTTATATTATTTAAGTATGCATATTATTAAAATATTTTATTTACGTGTTTTAATACACAAAACATTTTCTTAATATTTATAAGAATTTCGAAGAAATTTCGTATGATAAAATTTTAAAAGTTTAATGTTCAGATTGTTTAATATTCTTTAAGCATGAACGACGTGGATTTTCTTATACACAAGAGAATATAAACAAATTATTATGTATATTTTAAATATTTCTTAAAAACACGCATATTTATATCATAAAAAAAAATATCAAAATTAATTTATTGCAAATAACTAGTTAAGAGTGATTTTAAAGTCAATAGCCATTATTTGGACTTACAATAAAAAATATATAATAATTTTTTAAATATAAAAATGTATATATATATATATATATATATATATATATATATATATATTATATATATATATATATATATATATATATATATAATACTGAAAATACTTCCAGAGGAAAATAGAAGAATTGGATTAAAGAAATATGTGGAAAAAACAAAATTATGTTAATTAGATTTGCAGAGAAAAAAATATACATTAAATCAATAGATTAAATCAATAATCAGGAAAATATGGATAATATTTAAAGGAATAAATAATATAATAAAGAATAAAATATCACTGACCTTGAAATGAAAAGCATATAACTAATGTTACTACTTAGGAATTAGAAACTTGAACAATAGAAAACTTTTGATAACTGAGTAAAGTATGAAAAGGATAATGTTAGGAATTTTTAAATGTGATTGGAAGATCTATAAATGGATATAAGAATAAACAATGGTATATAATATGATACAACAAATAAAATCGATAAAATGGGCATAAGAAGGATATATAGCAAGAAAAGAAAACAATAGATAAATAAATATAATTATGGAATTGCGACCATGAGATAAAAAGAGAACAAAGAAGGGATTCTATTAAAGATAAAGGAATGAAATTGTGATATTAAATGGAAATGTAGGTTGGATGAAATTAGTTGCAAACAGGATATAATGGAAGAATTTTGAGAAAATATTTAAGAAGACATAATGATATTTAATAAAGATTTAGTCCAGCAGCGAGTCGATATAGGCTTTTATAGTGATGATATATAATAAATCATCGATTCTAGATAATATAAAAAAACATAAAAAGATCCATATTATGAATAACCCGAAAAGGCAAGAAGACAAAAAAGTGAAAGAAAAAAATTACGAAAATAACAACAAGAATAAAAAGTTAAGAAATAAATAGGTCAATCTTATAGTAAGAAAAAAATATTATCTGGATAAGACACATTTAGTTACAATTTTTTGGTGGTGGGGTGATTCTTGGATTTATAAATAAATAGTGACTTTATTTTTTAATAAAATTCTGCAGGTTTTTTGTAATTTTTCCTGCAATTTATTTTGTCATAATAGTTAATAATGTTAGAATCTTTATTTTGTAATTCTTGTTTTATAGCACAATATTTTTATAGTAGGCTGACTTTGTTATAATTGTCTGCTCCTTGGAGCATGTATTACCTTTTTATCAATAAATATCTATTTGATTTGATTTGATAATAAAATTCTTATTTTTTAAAAATTATATGTTTCAATTTTTAATAAGGAGTGGGTATTAATTAATGTACTTTAGTGAAAATGATAAAATATTAGTTACTGACTAGTATAGAACACAAATACATTTTTGTTTCATTATTTTTTAAAGAAAAACATGGTTGTTTTAACTCTTTGAGAACTATTTGAAAACATACTATCTACGTATATCTACATATTATGCATTCGTGTGACTAATTAACCATATAAATTACATCCATAAAGAGACTATATAATTAATTATTCATGTATGGAAAAGTAGTATATTTATATTATAATTTCAAGTACTTTTAATCTGAAGACCATGTATATATCTATTTAAGGCAGGTTACGTTCTTGAACAACATATTAGAAACCTTGAACGAACACTATTTGCTTGCATGTCAAGATTCCAATACTAAATCAGCATTTCGATTGTTACAAGAGCAAAAGACAGACTCAAGTCTACATATAAATACACACACACACAAATATATATATATTTGTGTGTGTGTAGTGACAGTAGACACATATGAGTACACGTGACCTTTTTGTCAAGTTAGCCTCAGGTGGTTTTCGGTAATTCATGTGTGTACATTTGATAATGTAAACATAGAACTGTTAAGTACATATATCACAACAAAGCGCGCCAGTTTTACACATAAACAACAAGAGAATCGTTTTGTTTATACTCGATGTTCCCCATGCATATACTTTTGCTCTTATTACACGTGCTGTTTTGTTGAACGTGTGTAGTTATCATCCGTATGGATGCGATCATCGTAAATGTCACATTATATATATATATATATATATATATATATATATATATATATATACACGTGTGTATGTATTTGAGTATTGTGTCAGCTTCAGGCATAATGGAATCCTTGAACTCCCCCTGCACTGCAATGCGTACAATACTTGTTTCGCGAAATTTATGTATCTTTGCATTATCTTAAATGTTAAAGAAATGACAATTAGGACAGGAAATATCATATTTTCATTATAAGATCGAATATATACTGATATTGGGTTCTAAATGAGGTACAGGATAATATATAAAAGTGAAATAATTTAAAAGAATAATTAAATATTTCGTCTTAAAGAAATAAATAAATAAATGCAATTTTCTATCAAAATATTTTTTTAAATTCTAAAACCAAACATTGAAAAAATTATTTCATATAACTTGTTTTATTTTACGTACATAATAAGTTTCATATAAATAATTAATACTAAAAAATTTAAATCTTAATATTAAAGTATGAATTTTTTTAAAAAAAAGTTATATTATTAATAAAACGAATATACATTAAAATAATTGTTTATATTTTTGTTTACTCGCTAATAATATATAATTAATTTAAATAACAGCACAAAAGTCAATAATAAAACTTCGTATTTCTATCCAATGTCATGCATCAAATGTCATGTGTTACGAAACAATAGTTTTTAAAAGTTTCCGAAACCTTGTAAAGACAATGACATTTTCCACAAACTACGAAGTTTTTTTTCTTCTTTACAAAAATACTTAACAGAGAGAATAACAAACAAATAAATAGTGAGTTGTTAGTTCTCTGCAATGACACTATTGTAAACTTTCGAAGTATATTCATACATAAAGCAAATAATTTATTTATGATTAAAAAGTTTTCACACTGGAACTCAGATCAATACCATCTAGCTCAAAGCTAAGAAACTTTTTAATTATAAGTTGATAGTTGTGTGGTACTAGTTCATATATTATTTATGTACATATATATATATATATATATATATATATATATATATATATACACATATATATATATACACACACATATATCAAATGAATAAATGTTCAAATTTCGCAATTTCATTTTCGTAGTTCATGGTTTATTCATAAATAATTGTTGTTTGTTTTAGTATTTACGGTTTATTTGCTAATATTTAATTTAAATATCGAAACACACATACACCATTTTTTTATTCATACGCCTTAAACGTTTCAATACACTTCAAATAATTTATACAAATTATTCGTATATATTTACATACTACATAGTGACAAAGATCTTTGAAAAATATTCGAAGAAATTTAAATGACGAGAAATACGTTAACATTTTTTTTTCTTTAAATAAATACATCAATCATAATTTTCGCTAATAGATTATTGACCGATTTTATTTTATTTGTTTAAGAAAAATAATTTATAACAAACAATTTCGAAAATACACTATTTAAAAAAATATTCGAAATGTTTATTTTTCTTTTTATAACAGATGATGTTTTCGATTTCTATAGAAAATTGGAGATATAAATATATTTGTAAACATTCCTCAAAATAGATTTTTAGAAAGTACAATACTTCAATAAAGATATCATTAAGATTTATTAAATATTTAAAGTTTAATTTATTTTTACAAGAGTGGAAAAAATTAGTTCAGGTATTTGATATTATTTAAATCTATAAGATAAAAATTTAGAGAAATTAAAAAAATGTGATGGATATTTTCAAAATGTAAAAGAGTAGATAAATTTTATAAAATCATTAATTTTTTAATAAATATTACATGTTTTGCTATATATATATATATATATATATATATATATATATATATATATACGCACATAAAAAGGTAAAAAATATGTTTCTAAAAAAAATCTAGCAATTACCATTGAAGCATAAACAGATCAAGCCGCGAAGAATCTCGTAAAAAGCGAGTCGAAAAAATATTTTCCCCGCCATCGCGCCACATAATCCCACAAAAGACGTTGATTCCACGCTAATCCTGTTTGAGTAAGGTGAGAGCTACGCGCCCGTGTCCCCCGAAACTCGATGATCGGGAGCGATGCAAGAAACGAAACACTCCTCGAATCACATTATTTACGAGTAGATACTTGACAAGTACTTTGTACAGGACGTAACTCATCTTTCAGCTCGTAAGCACTTTATCGTATAACCGTAAACGCCGCTACAAGTAGTGGAGAGGTAACCTTCCTCAACATAAATTATCGCAAGAAACATTATCAAAAGCTCTCCTACTTTCAGTTTAACATAATACCTGCTATAATTTATACCTTAACACGATGCAAATACAATAACGAGAATGTGGATGTAACTAACTATGTGCACGACGGAGGTTGAGATTCGTGATTTCATGAGTTTACCACCACGTGCACGTCAACTTGCATCACATAGTTCTATAACTGTTCAACTTTGATATGAAATTTATGGTATATTTTTTTTGATTGAACTTCCGCTCATGTTCTTTTTCTTTAATATACATTCCTTAGAGATTATATATTTTATTACGCCTAGTACTTTGATATATTACTACCAAATATGTTCTTGGGCGGGTTGACTTTATAAAAAAAATTAGTCACTGTCTTAACTTTTAGAATTAATATATAATTTGAATAAACTAAAAATTATATTCAAGTCATTGTTACGTATTCTAATCATATTTCAATTTCCACAGGAATTAATTATATTAAGAACTTATTAAAATATTTCATTCTAACTTATATTTGCAAAAGATTATTTTGAACATATAAATATTTATTACAAATTTTTAAAAAATAATAACAAACATTATTTTCATGATAAAAATGAATCTAATTTAATATTTAATAAAAAAAGTTTAATTTAAAATATATTTATTAGTCTCTCATTTTGAATCATTTTTTTAAAAAAATCGATCAATCAAATATATTAATAAAAATAATTAAACTTTTGATTGAGATTAATTTGATTTTTTAAATAATGTAATTGTTTTATATTTAAAAAATGTTGAGGATATATTTGAAATAATCTCCCCAGTATATAATTATATTAAAAAGATGAAATATTTTAAAACAATAATTAATATTATTACCATGATAAAAAATTAACATTACTTCTAATTCTATAAACAAATATTTTAGTTGAAATATTTTATTAATTTTTCATTCCAACTCATCTTCCGAAAAAATTATTTCAATCACACAAATATATTAAAAAAAATTTAAAGCTATTAATTAAAATTACTTTGATTTTTTAAAATAATATAATTGTTTTATATTTAAAAAAATATTTTTTAAATAATCGCGGAAAATTATTTTAAACACAAATATATTGAAAAAGAAAAATATTTTAAAATAATTAATTGACATTTTTAACATGATAAAAAATTAATATTACTTGTAATTGTGTAAAAATTATTTTTGTTAAAAATATATTTATCAGTGTTTCATTTAAAATCATTTATCTAAAATATGATTTCATTCACACAAATATATTAAAAAAAATATTTTAAAAGTTTAGCTGAATATTAATATTATTTAAACTTCTAACAGAACATAATTTCATTATAAATATATTTATTTAAATTTCATTTTAAATAATTATTTCAAAAGATAATTTCAAATACAATAATATATTCAACAGAAAAAATATTTTAAAATCACTGATCAATATTATTTCGACTTTGTAAATAATATTTTTTTTCGTTATTTAAAACAATTAAATATGGTATAAATGTATTCATGAAACTTTATTTCAAATAATCTGAATGAAAAAATATATTTCAAATGCACAAATGTATTCAATGAAATGTATTCAGTGTTTCAATTGAACATTATACAATTTACATAACTATATTTCTGACAGATCCATAACAATATTTCTATAAATAAGTCTCTAGAAAAATAGGTCATCCATATTACAAGTAATCAAATAAATATTCATCTGTGTTACAAAATAATTTGTTGTTTTACATAATTTTCCGTACATCTTTCACTCGATTTCGTACACTATTACAAAGTGTATTACATAAATCATAAAAAGAGTATTCATATTTTAATAATCCGTCAAATATAAAATAATGTAAAGTGCACGTATAAAAACCGGTATGTAAATATACTCCCGTGGGTTTTTATGTAATCTGAAACAAGGGAGTCGGGTTAGTCATAATGAAAAATGGTCATATTATAAATCAGTGGCGGTAAATGTGACGATGCACTTCATTAAAATATCTTGTGCATAGGAACATAAAATATATGCTCGTATATAAACATATATTTGTACCATGTATGAAATTTAATTAAGACAATTTTTAATCTTTGAGATATAACATTGAAAACATAATTAGAATTTTTAACGATATTCTACGAAAATGTTTTTTCACATATAATATTATACCCTGTTAAATCATTTTTCACTTTTAGTATACAGATATTTTATTCAGTAATGAAATAAAAATATTAATCCATATTCAAAATTTATGAAATTTTCTTAAAGGAAAATGTTAATTCTATTACAATAAGAACTCAATAGATAATTATTTATACTAATATATTAAATGAGAAATATATTGTATCTACTCAACATTTTTTTTTAAATTTTATGTTAAATAATGAATTGTATTTTAACTCTTCATGTACGAATTCTAGAGAGCAACATATACATGAGAAGTAGAATAGTAGATTATGCAACTGGGTTTTAAATTACATCTAAGTAGAAACAATTCTCTCTTTTTATTATTTTGTATCTTTCTCTCTTTATATATATATATATATATATATATATATATATATATATATATATATATGTTTTTTTAAGTATGATAGAATTTCAAATTGAATCCATATCGAAAATTCGATCAAACCTAAAAAAATCTATATATATATATATAAATATATATATATATATATATATATATATATATATATATATATATACGCACACATATATGCACACACACATGTATGTATGTACGAGGTCGTTTGCTAAGTATGGTAAATTTATTTATTGTTTAATTTAATTAATTATTTAATTTAATTTAATTTTTCAATTTAGTTTTTCTTATTTTTTTACCATACTTATCAAACGACCCTCGTATATATAAAGGTATGATAAACGATGTTTTAAGGTTAGGTAGAATTTTCGATAGGGATTCAATTGAAAGTCCTATCACACTTAAAAAAACATCTATATATATATATAAATATATAGGTCATCCAAATTCGACGCCTAGATTTTTTTATTAAAAATAATTTACACACATGTTGTCCTATACACCACCTTATCTATATATATATATATATGTTTTGTTTTTAAGAAAATACAATCTAGGCGTCACATTTGGATGACCTATATAAAACATTAATTTTATATTAACGCCGATGTAAAATAATTTATTAGAAATTATTTATTAATTAACTAACAGTATGAATAAATTTAATTCCATCAAATATAATAAAACACACACAAACACGCGCAATTACAATAACAAATATTTAATTATAAAAATCATGTGAATAAATAAACCGCCTTGGAACGCATTCTATATTCAACTGAATACGAATTCAGGTCGAGTACCTTACAGTTATGTAATATGTACGCCCAAGTTCGATTTCGACTCTTGTAATATTTGTTCAAATATTGTATACTCGAATAATGAATACCAAACGTTTACATAACTGCATTTGCTCTCTATACTATATTGTTTATTTCTCTGTTACATTTTTCTTTGATTCAATTTTATTCCTATCGGTAAATATTTATTTATTTGTTTGTTCGTGTCTCGTATTCAAGGTTTTGGAAGCGCAAATAATTGATTGTTATTGGTTTTTGTTAAGATAATATGTAAACAGATTTAGAAAGTTTACACTTTTTATAAGAGAACCAAATGACGTACAGAGAATATAAATATGTGCCTTAATTATTCAATCAATTTATGTAAATGGGTGTTTGTTTATGAAAAAAAGAATCACTTTCGGTTGAATTGAAATTTGTATGTTATTATTTCACGAAATTAGTTTGAAATTGATGTTAAGAGTTATTGAAAATGAAACCGATATAAAATTCTATGTAATAAATAAATTTATAGAAAAAGTCAAATTGAAATTTGTTGTTTTTAAATTTATATAACTAAAAGTATTTTAGCTATTTATAGTATGAATAGTAGTTGCTTTTGAATTACAATATTAACTATATTTCATTCTATTTTAATTATAATTTTAGGAATATTTTAAAAAAATATATTTTTATAACTAGTTTTCATATTTCTATTTTTCTATTACAGAATAATCACACAGAAAAATATATTGCGAGATTATAAATAGTCTGACAAAAATTTTATGGAGATATTTGAGTTTTGAGTGATTTTTATTTTAAAATTATTGTTTTTCTTAATGATCGATTTTAAAAATTATATTAAAAAGGGAACATTTAATTAAATATTATCAAAAAATTAAAACTCTTGCTATTGAATTTGATATCTTAAGCAAACGTATTATTATATTAAACGAATCTTAGAATTAAATTACATTTTTTGATTTAAATAACGCCTTAAAAATTAGATTACATTTTTTTAAAAAATATACAGCACGTATGTGATTTTTGAATTTTATTTTAAAAGATCTTATTTAATATTTGTTAAAAATATTTTATTATTTTCACTAGTGATCTTATGAGGTAATTTTTTTTCTTACAGTAGAAAAATGTTTTTTTTATTTTATCTAAAAATAAATTGTGTCCAAATTGATAATAGCAATATAATATATACAAATAATAAAAAAATATGGGATAATTTGTATCTAATGAGTCTTTTAAAGTAAGTAATTTAAAATCCAATATTTTTGTTTATTGTCTAAATAGAAATTATTTTTAAATGAAACTGAAGCGTATATATTTACTTGCATATATTTATATTTATTTGCCTAAATTTATTTACTAGCTTACATTTACTATTCTTCATTTAATTATGTATAATACTCTGATGACGATATCATTGCTTTTGAAATGTGCATTAACAAATTGTTGTTATAAACAACCAAAGTAATCAATAAGTAATCAGTGAACACTTGAATACTTTCTAGTACTGAGGGTGAAATTAATTTGTGTGAAAGTGAACTCGTCACAGTACTAAAACAAGTAGTATAAAATTTGTTATGAATAAATTAGACTACTTTCGTATATAAATCGTACATAACTAGTAACTAATTAATCTATTTGACCTGTAAACTGTATTATTTACAATAGAAACATTGTATCTCGTAACCAGTTCAAAAAACAATTATTATATTCTAATTAAAATGTATATAAGGCAACATCGTCCACACTCCGTTTAATTTTATATCACCATTACGTTTCTATTGTGGATTTCATGAATATAATAGCAATAATACACACACACAAACGTACATACACACATATGTATGTATGTATATATATATATATATATATATATATATATATATATATAATACAATGTTTTTATTTTCACACGTTTCAAATGTTCCGTGTTATGTGTTTAAGCTTTTAGTTAAAAGGTCGTAATTTCATCAGTACAAAATTGCCAAACGTTCAACACTGAGAACAAGTGCAGAATAGCAGACAGACTGGCATACAAGTGGAAGGTGATTTTCTTCTTCGCATATAGTACAATATTGCACTGAAGAAATCGTTCTTTGTCAGAGCATCATAATGCAAGTTTATTATTAATTAACGTATATGTTATGTACGTTAGTTGTATGTCGAGTATCATTGTTAAACATCGTTTTATGATTCTCATTATTATACACAAACACACACACACACACACACACACACATATATATATATATATATATATATATATATATATATGTGTGTGTGTGTGTGTGTGTGTGTGTGTGTGTGTGTGTGTATGTGCGTGAGTATGAAAACAATGTGTGTTGACTAGCATACTACAATTTTCAAAATTGAAAGCTCTTAATAACAGTCAATAACTGAAATTAAATGACTCTGTAAAGACTCTATGATGATACTTGTTTGACTTAATTAAATTTCATTGTTTTATAAAAAAAATGTTTTGAAAATAAATAGCAATTATTATCCCATACCGAAAAAAATGTAAAAGTGTTGCAAGGTTGTATTATTGTTATCGAAATGTGTATCAGAGTACAAACAAATAAACTGAACAATAAATAATTATTAAACACGTTTACAATAACTCGTGGTGTTTAAGTGATAACTAATTTCTATTAAAATTTATGGTTTAAAATGTAAGATATATATTTTATCTAACAAAATAAATTATTAACTAATTGAATTTTTGAAAATATAAAAGAATATAGGATTTTGTATGGCAGGTAAAATTCATTTGTTGAATTTTATGAATCAAAAATGGTTTTTGGATACCAAAATCTTATTTTTCAATAACGAATATTATTTTTGCTGGTAACTAATTATTTTTAGTCATAATAATCCAATTGTTGTAAAAAATATCGACTAACAGTGATTTTTAAAATTTTCAATTTTTAGCCACAAAAAACCACGACCTATAGTATGTAAAATTTCATAAAAAATCGACATTCTATAAAATCGATTTTTTTCATTTAAAATCAATTATTGGGGATGTATTAACACGATTTAATTTTAAAAACTATGTTTATGATTGTAGATTGGATTTTATTCAGAGAAAACATTGATTTAGTCGGTTGATCAGTGCTTCAATTAAAATTTTATAGTTTTCATTTCCTAAATTCTATTTTTTAATAACGAACGTTATTTTTGCTGAAAAATAATTATTTTTCCTCTTACTAATTGGATTCTTGTAAAAAATATTGATTAACTGTGATTTTTAAAATTTTCAATTTTCGACCCTTCAAAAAACCACGACATATAGTATGCAAAATTTCATAAAAAATGAACATTCTCTAAAATATTTTTTTTCACCTAATATCAATTAACGGGTATGTATTAACATGATTTGATGATTAAAATTAAATTTTTAAATGTAGTTTGGATTTTATTTAGAGAAAACATGGGTTTTGGTAATCAATCATATCTGTTCAATCAAAAATTCATTATTTTCATTTTATATTACATCTTTGAAAAAAATGCATTTTTACTAAGACTATTTATTTTAAAATATTTGATAAATTTCTAAGTGAAGTTACTTTTTTAATAAAGTGATTTTTTTAATTCTTTTTCAAATTCGAAAAAGGAAAGAAAATTATTAAAAAATATCTTATGGATATAAAAAATATTTTTTAATATATAAAATGTTATATTTGATAGAACAAGATTATTTTTCGTCATATTAATCTGTTAATATGAAAAAATTGACTTAAAACCTTTTAATTTTCATTATTTTTCTCCTTGGAAATTGTGGATAAAAATATTGACTTCTAATAAATTTTCAATTTTGTATTTCAAAAAAATGACGATTAATAGTAATTAAAATTGAATATAATACAAAATATTATTAGTAATAGAACATTCAAAATACATATTTTAATTAAGTAAGAACTAAAAATTAGAGGTAATTAAATTCACATGACAAAAAATATTTTTATTGTTCAAGGTAGTTAAGAAATTCCAAAAATATAATCTTGATTCATATCTAGATAAATATTTTTGACTGGTTATTAATTTTTAATATTCATATTTCTGTTAATATATATATTTTTTATTTACAAAAAAGCCAAATACAAAATTATTTCTCAAAATAAATAAAAGTTAAATATTAAACTAACCATTAACGGTCTACCGGGTATAATTTTTAAATTATTTATAAAATACCTTGACAAAAATAAGTCACTAATTGCCGTCTAGAAACTAAATTCAATTATATTTGTGGTTGATAAAACGTTAACGACTCTTAAACGTGAAAATGAATAATTAACTTTCTCGAGAGATTATTTCAGTTCATAATTACGTGCAGGTGCGAACACACACATGTGATTCTAAACTGCATGTATGATTTTACATTCATTAAAGAATAATCGTTATTGTACGCACATAATTACATATCTGTACATGTGACATAAATATATTATAGTGGAATATGTATGCGTTTACACAAAATATCCATTGTAAATATTGACAATCAGATAACTACATAAATGCATTTATTATATTTACGGTTCGTTCGTGCAGGTATTATTAGGTCTGAAGCTAAAGAAAATATACTTGTAGGATGTGAATGATGTAAAAGTTTTTTTTTAATGCGGAAAAGTTTTTTAAGAGAGATACTTTTGTTGTTTTTATATTCATTTAAATAAAAATTAATCTAATTAGGAGGCAATGTAACCATTTAATTTATTAATACGTTAAGTGAAAATTGGTCATTTATTTTTATGGAGATTTTTTTAAAAAAAAGTTTTTTGTTATCTATTTTCAATCAAAAATACAATAAACTTTACAGTTTTTAAACTATTTTTATTATTTATTGTTATTAAAAAATGTGAAATAAGTACATGAAGTTTGTAAAGTTACTTTTTTAAAAATTTAATTTAATATAAATGATTTAAATTTTAAATAAAATTCTTTAATCTCAAAAAACGATTTTAAAAGAATATTTCTAGTATATTTAGTTACCTAGTCATAGCCAAAAGTTTTTGGTAAAATATTAAAAATTATTTCACAAAACAATCATTTGTTAATATCAGAATATATTTCGTTTATTTCATTTATTCTATTTTTGAAAAATCGCACATTTTATAAGAATACTTTTTTAAATAAATGAATCACTCGCCCTTAACAATACAGGATTTTTTATAAATTTCAGTAATTTAGTAAGGGATTTACATTCTGTGATAAAAATGTGAAACACAAAAAGAATTCGAAGAAAGACTACTCGATTCATGTCAAATAGAATCCTAGTGAAATAAAAGAGTAGCTTAAGGTAGAAGGGTTTAGAAAATAGATAGAGTTTCGAGATTTAAATCTGTATTTTAAAACTTTTATGGGCTATAGAATTTCAGTGGTTTTTAATCAAACAATAGTTTTTTTTATAATAAAAATGATTATGTACTAAAAGTTAAATTTGGAAACTAAAAAAATGTTATTTTTAAATCACTCTCTCTTTTAATAAAGATTTTTAAATAAGATTAAGAAGAGGTACAATTTTATCTCCAAAAATTAGAATCTATACCACTAGCGTTTATACAATCAGCAGGTGTAAAATTAATAATCATTTACTTCTGACTTTATTTTCTAATCCACATTAAAAAATATATTTTTTTAATAACAATTATTTCGATAAGTCTATTACTATGTGAAATAATTAATTTATTTCTAAAACCAAATCAACATTGTAAAATATTATATTTTATAAATGAAAAACTTTTAGGAGTTTTGTTTAATTTTGTATGAAAAAAAATTTCTAATAATTTTTGAATTATAAAAATTCTTTAAAAATTATTATAGGGTGGTTCAAATGAGACTGAAGGATAGTAAATAATAGTTGCCAGTAAATGTACGTCTAAACTCTTAAATCTCATTTGGGTCATCCTATATTAATTAAAAATTATAAAAACAATAATTTTATAAGTTTATATTTTTAAGTAAAAATAAATTAAATTTTGAATTCAGAACGACAGATAGATACTGAAATATAAATTGTTTTAAAAATATAAAGTATGTAAATAAATTAAGAAAAATAATGATTTTTCAGATTAAAAATTATGAATAAATTTGAATTTAGAAGGAAATAAAAATATAGAATAATAATAGAAATTGATGTTTCTAAAACGAATCAAAATATTAGAAAAATAAGTAGGTTTTGATTTAAAAAAATATTTTATTTCCCATTCTAGAAATTTTTTGATGCAATATATATTATTAAATATGTTAAAAAAATGAAAACTATTTTATAAATAATTGCTATATGCAATCTAAATATATTTTATTATTGGAAGTACTAGTACTAAATTTGAAAACTGCATTTCTGCACTGTTTTTAACTTTCTTGTTCTGTCTTAGAGATTGGATCAACCTGAGGCAAAAGGGAAAACAGTGCATACTTTGGTTCATATAACATATTCAAGAATTCGCTCTACAAAAAAAAACTGGCTAAGTAAGTCAATCGGTCTAGAATGGCCTCACCGATGACGGTTTTTCTACGTTCGTCGAAGAGTGTTAAAACATACGTGAGATGCTTGTTCAAGTATAAATAAATTGATTTTCATACCAGCTTATCGTGCATCCGATGCATATTCACGTCGACACAATAACAGCGTTTCGATTTCACAGATTCGACTTAATAGTATTTTTTTTCTGAATAGATAAACGGCTTGAAACACGTTCGCGTCAAGAATATTAATATGATATCTAATTTACTATAAAATTTCTATAGATAGTCCTTACTAATGGAGTCGATTATTCATACGTTACACGTTCCTTAGTCGGTTTTATTACGAGAAGACGAGAAAGAAAACGAAAACCGTACATTTTAACCGCTTCGTATAAAACAGTTTAAAATAACGTCGTAAAAAATGAGAAGTACGTTATAAAATTTCAAGGAACGCTACTATAGAACGTATTACTATATTGTTCTCATCATCCGCGTTACGTTACTGCTATTATTTATATTACATGAATAAAATATGTAGTTTTAGTTAAAATAGACTACATGTTAAGGCACTAAAGTCGTTTGGGAACGGTGGATGTACTCACATCTTGGCCGCTTGTTAAATTTACTCTACACTCATTACTTACACTAATTGACGATCTATCTTTTCCATCGTACTTTTTCTTCCTTCACTTACGTTCTTATAGTTACAAATATATATATATATATATATATATATATATATATATATATATATATATATATATATATATATATATATAATGGTCAATTTCAACATAAAATTAACAATTAAAAACTATACAAAACTAAGCATTATTTAATAACTTCTCTTTTAAAATAGAAATTTTATATAAGCCTAAGTAAATATTTTTTTTATAAAAAAACTTTGAACACTATTACTGCATTTATATACGATGAGTTTTAAAATTTGTTTCATGTTTAAATAACTTGAGAAATATTGAGATCTATAAATAATTATTAAATTGTTTTATCATGGAAAAGATAATAATAACAGTTTAAATATTTTTAAAATAAAAAAAATAGGTACAAGACTGAATATACCGAAATGGATATACATAGATATTGTTAATTAATTTTATAAAATATTTTTCTATGGTAAATTTTAGAATTTGTTTCATTTTTAAGTAAATAAAAAAATATTTAATATTAGGAATATTTATCAAGCTACATGACAGAGTTTTATAGAATAAACATAAATATTTGATATTTATTATAATAATATAATATTTGATAGAATAAATAAAATATTATAATAATATATAATATTTAAAACGATTAATTTTGAAACTAATTATAATAAGATATATTAAAAATAATGATCGAAATATTTTTTAGATGAAAAATTTTTGACTGTAAAAAAATATATAGAAATGAATTTACATTTTTTAACTTTCATTTATATAAAAATTGACAATAACCAATTCTAATTCTAACGTTTGTATATATTATTATAGAGCATATTTTTTAAGCATGATAAAACTTAAAATTGAATTTCTATCAAAAGTTGTATCTAACCTAAAAACACTTTTATATATGTATGTATTTATGTATGTACATAAAAAGGTATAATAAAGATGTTTTTAGGTTAGATGGAACTTTCGATAGGGAATCAATTTAAAGTCCTATTACGTTAAAAAACACACTATATTACAATAATTTCACTAATTGTAAGTAAAGCTTTTACAAAAATTAATTGGTTAAATCGACGTTACAAAATTTTATAAATTAGTCACAATGTACAAAAAGTACTTAAAACATACTAAAAATAATGATCCAAAAATTTTTGGAAAAGACAAATCTTTAAATATAAGAACAAATACTTAGAAATGAATATACATATTTTTAATTCTCATTTTTGTAAGAATGGAGAATAAATGATTCTAATTTAACTATATATTACAATGATCTAATTATTTGTAAGTAAAACTTTTGTAAAATTAATTGCCCAAATCGGTATTATAAAATTTTATAAATGTTCTATAAATTAGCCACAATACAAAATAAGTACTCTAAATTTATAAAAAAGCTATTGTAGAGAGATAATTAATTTAGTAACAAGAGGAGAAATATTTTAGGCGTCATAAGTATTTTTAAAAAAATATATAAATTTTAAATTTAATAAATATTAAAAATAAAAATAAAATTAGAGAATCGTTTGATTCCAAAACAGTATTAAGAAAAATCAATATTGGCAAATAAATTTTGAATTTTATTAATTTTGTATGAAAAATTAATAAACATTTGACTCAAACAATAAAAAGGACAAATATATATATATATATATATATATATATATATATATAAAACAATTATTTGAAAAAGGAAAACAATTTTTATTAAAAGAAATTATTTTTCAATTCTAATATTTTTCCAATCAATTTTGCTGACTTGAAATCAAATCATGTTGCTATTTATTTTTACAATGTTTATTAAGTACAAATTTCAATTTGCATATTCTTTCAATTTTTTATACAAAAGGTAATAAAATATAACGTAATAAAAATATATGAATATATTTACATGTGTGTATATATATATATATATGTGTGTGTGTGTGTGTGTTTGTGTATGTGTAAGAAGTCAAGTTTCGTTTTAAATTTAAATGTACATCTCTTCTCTTCTTATTGATTTTACATCGAAAGCTTTTACAAATAAAATGAAAGTAATTCAAAGCACTCGCAATAAATCGTATTTATCCCATTGAAAAAAGGCGCTGTCGTCGAGAATCGAACATCGAACGTACGGAATCAACTCATTCGCGATAAACATTTATTTAAAATGAAAACTAATGAAGTTCGTCGAAAATATATTTATTATAATTTTTTATCATACATGTTGACATTTAAAAATGACAAATCAATATTTACCTGCCTCACATCTTCCACAAACGCACACACAACCCACAGTATTTTATTCTTTAGATACGTACGCAACAACAAAAATGAAAGTATATTTGTATAAATTCATTCGGAGCAGGACACAAAAATGCGGAGCTTTTATAATGTTCACTGTCGAGAAACATGTCTTTGAATTTTTCTTTGAAGACTTATTCCTTTTTTGACATTTTATTAAAGAGGCTTCGGTTTTCTATATCCCTGAAAAATTGACTATATGCGTGTATACAATTTATTTATTGTATTCATGTGTACATATAAATATTTATTTAGATATGTATATTTAATTTTTAAAATAATATTTAAATAAATATCGAATTTTAAATCGTTTATGTAATATCAAACACAATAATTAATCCAGTAAAGTAGAAAATAATTCAGATGGTATTTTTGAAAATAAGTTTATAATAAGGTTTAAATTTAAAACTCCAATACATTTCAAATATCTTCTCAGGAAAATACAAAATCACCAACTAAATTGCATATACGATATCATAAACTCACTAAAAGAGCATATACAATATTGCAAGTCTTCTAAAGTAACAATATTGTATATATTATTTTATATTGAAATATTTTGAATTTTTATAAGAATTTTAAAAGTTATTCATACTGTAAAGTAGTAGAGAACTTGATTATGTTGTCAATTTTTGATGAAGAAAATTATAACTCAACATAAACTAATATAATTAATTAAAATAAGAGATATTTCATTTTAAAATTAATATTTCTTATTCAGAAAATTTAAAACATATTATTTTTTTATTGAAATTGATATAATTTTAGATATAACAATATTTGTTTTTATGTTTAGAAGAAACTTGGTATAAAATAAACATATCGTTTAAATTAAGTTCGTCATCATTATTATTATTTTAATTCTCTATTAATTTACTATTGATGTCTATTTGTCAATATTAATAACACATCGCCTATTAATTTTAATAGTTGTTCTATCTCTTTTACAAGATTGAAAATTATTTACACAAATAAATCACTCATTTGAACAACACAAAATTTTGTAAAAGTATTTAATATTTGCTACAATACAAAAACCAATATTGATATATAAAAGTGTTATTTTTTAACATTCAGTAATAACTTGATAAATATATGATATTTTATAAATTATAAATATCATAAATAATATTTTAATTTCTGAAAAATTAATAGTAATTTTCAATTGCTTTCTAAATGATTTTTAAAATTGTAGATAATTAAATAACAATTTCTAATATGAAGAAATGGATGTTAAAAATACCCTTAAAGAAAAATCAATCACTGATTTTTGTTATTCAGAAAGTATTTAATTTTATTTTTAATTATTTAATGCATTATGTATGGCTTAATATCTAGAATAGTGGATTAGTTCCCTTAATTAATATTTGTTTTGAAAATGTGGCAAATTCATTTTCACACAAATGAATTATCATTTATAACACCACAAGATATTAGAAAATGTTCAATAATTACTTATTTTTTACTTTGTTTGTTTATAACAAAAAATTTGATGCTAATTTCGACTGAAATGCTATCAGCTATTATTGTTATAAACAAACAAAATGAACAATAAGTAATTATTGAACACTATTTAATATTTTGTGGTGCTGTAATGATAATTTATTAGTTTGACAGTTCATTTATGTTTATAAAATTTTGTTATTATTATAAGTTTTAAAAAGACTGGAATAAATTTAAATAGTTTCTTGTTAATTCTACATTCTCTGATTGATCACTCTAAAATATTGAATACTCTACAGTATAATAACTTATCAATCTTCATTTCTTCCCCAAAAAACATAATAATATTTAATTGAATTTATGAAAATTGGTATAAAATAATATCATAATAAGAAAATCAATGATTATATTACACTGCTAGTTTAAAAATTTCCATTCGTATTATATATATTTCTTATACATCATTGTTAATTTTTTATACTTATTAAATCATTACAAAAAAATAAATTAGAGAATAATTAATAATAAATTTTAAATCTGTGCTGTGACAAATTCATCCTGTTTGGGCTGTGACAAATTCATTTTAAAACGAATGAATTACTTACTTTAGCTCCTCACAAAAATTATAAAACTGTTAATCATTTATTGTTCACTTTTTTGTTAATTTTTGGATGATCATGTCATTATTGTTAAAGTTTTGGATTGTGGAATTCAGTTTTTATAATGAAGCATTTCGATAACGACATGGTTATTGAAATGAACATTAACTAACAATGTAAATAACAATTAACAATTTATATGATTAATGAATAATGATTACTATACGCAATGATAAAATTTTGAGGTTTTAGAACGAGTAATCAATTATTAAAAGCAAATATTTTTTCTGTCGATAATTAAATGAATATTAACAAACAATATGAACAATTAATAATTATTGAATATGTTTATAAAATATTACAATGTTGCAATTATCGATTAGTTGTAAAAGTAACATTTTTTTATTTTAAAAATCGCAATTCTTAATTCTAATCATTATTTCTTATTAATTTTAATATCTATTTAGTTTTGAAGCCATGTTGATTAAATCAATTATCATTGCCAATAACGGTTTTAAATTTCAGAAAAAACATACCTCATTATTTTTTAAAAAAATAATTGTATGATTAGGAAAATCTTGTAAGAATTTTTCAGTTTAGGAAAAATCTCTTTAAGTGTTCTTCCTGATTAAATTGAAACTAACATTGAATTTATGAAAGAGTATGTTTTAAATGAATTTTGATAAATTGTTGTAACATATTGACAAATTGTTTCTACTACATAAATTACAGAATTTATTACATTTTTTTAGCGAGTTTAATATGTTTCTCTCTCTCTCTCTCTCTGTATATATATATATAGGTGTGTGTGTGTACAATTGTAAACAAACATACTAGTATTTATGTATATTTAATGTACACTCATAAATCGAATTACAATATTCCATTCGTGTGGAAATTGATATGTATAGATTATCAGACAGGTAGCAATATTAAATATTTCAAAATATCAGTACGGATATTTTATTTAAACAGAGTGGGCTGATTTTATTACGCACCGAACTATAAATTCAATTTATATAGTGCTTTTATTTCGTTCTGCGCTGTGATGACCATAAAATGTAATTTAAAATTCGCTCGTGTTACGTTATACGCATAACGCGTGCGTTTCGTCCAGTCGTCGCCGTTTCGGTCTGTACGTCTATGTCGATCGGTAGTTATTTCTACCATTGCAATTCAACGTTTACACACACATATATACTTGTTTATATATACATACATCCATATATATATATATATATATATATATATATATATATATATCTATACATACACAAGTATCTGTTGCATAAATGCATTATAATTTTGAAAACAGTTCAATGCCTGATTAAGTTTGTATCATTAATTGATGATTGCCGTGAATTCGATCTTTAATTTATACATTTTCAATTTAATTTCCAATGAAATTAGTTTCGAATCGGGATTTCAGTACCGTCCATATATTATTCGACGGATATCGGATCTGTGATCATAAATTCGATCGTTTGCAATCGCTTTTTCAAATTCTATCGTCTCTTTATTTTATTTGAAATCGTTAATGTATAGAGAAATGTTGAATGCTTGATCGGATGGTTTTTAAAATCGAACGTTACGTACAAAATTAACAAACGGAAAGAAAAATCGAATATGGAGTTTATTTGTGTACTTCAAAGTTTTAATATTGATAATAAAATCGAAGAGTAAATTTGTTTAAAAAATGGGTAAATTTAGATTTGTGTGGAGTTACTCGGATGACTTTTCATAAAATTGTTGTTATTTAAAATTATTTCACATTCAATTGTGTGCTGATAATATTTATATCCATTGTTCGATTAATTTTTAATTTTGTAATTATTTATATTTTGAATTAAAATCAAGATTTACGTTATTTAGATTGGTGATCGAAAATATACCAATCCATTATTATAAAATCAAATAATTGATGAAATGCTAATAGTTATCGAAATACTAATCAGCGAATAAAATGAAAATCTAATATCAATTATATCGATTGCTTGATTAATTTTTAATTTTAATTTTTTTTTAACTTTGATCTAAAATTAAGATTGAGGTTATTTAAATTGATAGTCAAAAATATACCAGTCCATTATTATAAAATCATATTAACGATGATATGCAAATAGCCATTGAAATACTCATCTGCTAATAAAGTGAAGAGTAAATTATTACTGAACATTTTCGTAGCTTTTTATGTATTTGGATTTTTGTGTTTTATAGCATTTTTGTTATTGATATGAGTGATTTATTCATGTTTAGTATCAAAACGAACAATTATTTATCTTTATCGAGACTTATTTAAATATTGGAAAAGCATATTAGCTTCTGAATTCTATTAAGAAAATTCATGAAGTTAAACGAGAAATTTATCAAGTATATTTTTATATCAATAAATTATTGGTATTATTTAAGCTTTCCAATATTGAAACTTAAAATGACATTAGAAAAAAAATAATATTTTATAAAAATTTTCATATATATTAAATATTTATATTTTTTTAGATATAATCTACAATATATATATATATATATATATTATATCGAATGCCTAATTAATTTTCAATCTTGTTAATTTTTATATTTTGATCTAAAATTAAGATTGAAATTATTTAGATTGACAGTGAAAAATATACCTGTCTATTATATTAAATCATATTAACTATGATATGATAATATCCATTGAAATACTCATCGGCGAATAAAATGAAAAATAAATTATTATTGAACATTTTGATATCATTTTATATATCTGACTTTTGTATTTTATAGCATTTTGTGTTATTAGTATGAGTTAATGATTCATGTTCAGTAACAAAACGAACAATTATTTATTTTTATTGAGACTTATTTGAATATTGAAAAAGTATATTAACTTCCGAATTTATTAAGAAAATTCGCGAAGTTAAACGAGCAATTTATCAAATATATTTTATATCAATATTTCGATACAATAAATTATTGGTATTAAAATATTTAAGCTTTTGAATGTAGAAACACAAAATGACATTAATAAAAATTATTACTTTTATAACAAATTTTATATTAATTAAATATTTATGATTTTTTCTTAGATGCAATCTATGATATATATATATATATATATATATATATATATATATATATATATATTATACAATAGTACACAAATCTTTCAATGGTACAGGTTTAATTATTTATAACATATACGAACTTGGTCGTTTAACTGTAAATGTTTGTAAAACATTTTATTTGTATTTACGCCGCGTTATTTCTTTACACTTCATTAATTTTTACAAAGAATTAATAATACGGTTTGCACGTTTTGCGAATAATAATTTTACAATAAAAAACAAACTAATTTGAATGAGATGTACGCGAACAGAAAAAATTAAATCTGTACATTAGTCTGGCCATTGATTCTTTATTTATATTATTCATTAACATAAAGAGGTAAAAAGGATACCAATAATATTTGTTTACAAGTATATTAGTACACAGAAAATTATATATATATATATATATATATATATATATATATAAATGTGTGTGTGTGTTATATTTATTTAAAAATATACTATTTTAACATAAATGAATTTTTATCCCCAACACCACAATAATTATGAAGTGTTCAATAATCACTTTTTGTTTACAATTTGGCTGATGCGCATTTCGATGGCGATACCATCACCATCAGAGCCTTAGGTTAGATAGAATTTTCGATAGAGATTCAATTTAAAGTTCTATTTCTGTTATCTATGTTAAAAAACACCGTATATAATTTAAAACTATTTTATTAGTATTTCCATACTAATTTTTTAGATTGGAATAAATTATATTTTGGAAAAATGAAAGAAATTTCCGGAAAAAATATGAATCATATTCTTACAATATTTTCACACAGGTCTTACTAAAATCAAATATCGTTTTTTTAACGATTGTATTATATCTCTTATTTGATGTTTTTATAAAAATTATATTTTTATAAGTTTTTATTGCAATATTTGAAATTGTATATTCATTATAAAGATGACTATAATGTAACTCCTAATGTAATGACTATAGAGTGAGTACTATAAAAAATGTAATGACTATAAATAATGATTATAATGAGATATTTACATAAATCAAATACTGTGTTTTTCACTTTATCGACAAAGAAAGACAAGTATTGGGAATTTGTAGAAAACAAGTATTATTCCTATTATTTATAATAATTAATAAATTAATGTACACGATGAAAAGTGATTTTAATTATTAATTAAATATATTTGTTAATTGATTAAGTACGGTTTTATTACGATTTCTTTACAATTAATAAAATAGTTCAAACTCTCCTCATTTCGTAAATACGATTATAACAATGTACAGTTTCTTAGAAATGTATTTGTATAGAATCTTACTTGAAATTCATGCTTGATGTGTTCATGGCATCCAAACAAAACATCTCCAATCAACCGGATTTGATTACCTTTTAATAACAACACGTACCGATCGACATAATGTACGTATGTCATTACCTAAACACTGACCTCTATTATTATAGGTAATGAATACTGACTGGATGTCAGTCTGTGTGATGTTTGCAAAGGGGCGTTATTCACATTCATTTATATATATATATATATATATATATATATATATATATATATATATATATATGAATGTATGTATATATACTTTATAATGTAGCGAATTGACCGTCGACGATTTGAGACGGTCTATTGTCGATTATTGACCCTTTCGACGAACATTACGACCTCTCCAAGGTCGTCAGGAAATTAGCATCGGAACATGACGATGAACGTGTGAATTGTGGCTGATACACTGACTGTATAACATTTGTTCACGTGACGTACACAAAAGTCGTGTTGTGTTCAAGTAATGGACGTAGAAATGTGCTTTTTTATGACCGTTTCGATGTTAGTTTGTAGGGTTTTTACAACATACACACTCAAATTTATAAATATATATATATATATATATATATATATATATATAAAGAAAAAGAGAGAGAATTGGTACGGAATATATATATATATATATATAAAATAAAAAGAGAGAGAAGTAAAAATATATTAAGTCTTGTATGACAAACTAACGGATGAAACTTTTGATATGAAGGCTTTTTCGCTATAAAATTTTTAGATGCATGCTTTAAAAAAGATATTTAATTTTTTCAACATACAACAAAATAATAAGTCGCGATCTTTATATCAGCCATCATTCATATAAATATTAAAAGTATAAATTTACATAAATTATATGAACATATAAAAGGTCATAAACGTATATACTTTTTTATTTGGTGTTAATTATTCATTTGTATATTTATTAATAAGCATTTTTTTATAAATGAGAATGCTTTTCTTAAATATGCAGGTAAGTAATAAATCTTGGTACTTATATATATATATATATATATATATATATATATATATATATATATATATAAATTTACAGCCTTGTTATAGTACAGTTTGAAAAACTTGCATTCAGCTCACTGTATACAATAATAATATTTCATCTTGTGTAACAGCTTATCTCTTATTTTGCAAGTTTTTTATGTTTAGAGTTGAAATTAATTACACCTGTCTTTAAATTTATAACGTGTCTTTTTAAGACTTTATATCATATAATACTTTGTTCAGCAGAAATATTATTTGATGGTTAAAAAAAGTAAATTTGACATAAGAAAAAGATAAATAGTTGGTATTTTGGTTGTATGTATTTTGATTTTGTGGTACGGTTGTATTTAGTAAATACTTCAATCTGTATAATAAAATTTATTATATATAACTAAAACTTGATGTATTAAGAAAGAAAGAAATTTGTACATGAAAAATGATTTATGATTATTTTTTAAGAAGAACAAGAATAATTCTATGTAATTAAATTTATCACATGGATTAAAAAAAGTACATATATTTGTACATAACAAATAATTTGTAGTTATTTTTGTAATATTAAAAGGAATACTCCATATTCCTTAAGATCAATTCTATATATAGGGTCATCCAAATGTAACGTCTATATTTAGTTTTATTAAAAAGAAACATGTGTATAGTTTCTTTTTAATAGAACACAAATCTAGGCATCACATTTGGATGACCATATATTTACACTTAAATATTTTAAATGTTGATAATTTTAAATGTAATAGTTGATGATGCAATGAATATTATGTGCTTCAGCGAATAAAATAAACAGTAAGTGATTAATGAACAATTTAACAAAATCTAATAAAATAAGAGTGATTTATTTATTTTTCAAGTGAATTAAATAGATTTGTAATTCTGAAATTTTGTAGAATTCGAGTTTAAATTTCTTAAAAAAATATAATAAATTTAAATAGATGTAATGTTTAATAATTCAATAATCAAAGAAAATTACATTTACTCAATTTGCAAAAAAAGATTAAAAGATAAATAATTTTTCATATGTAGGTTTTACCTTTTTGTAAAAATTAAATAGATACTTATATTGGTTATATAAAATTTATTAAAAATATTTCTTCCTTTAAACAAATATGTTTTTTTAAATTAGATAAATTATTTATTTATGTATATATATATATATATATATATATATATATATATATATGTATATGTATATGTGTGTATATAAAAAAGTCGACCAATTTGTGATTTTCATTAGGGTGTTGAATACAAAAAGAACTGTTTTTATATACATGAAAACGAACATACAGTCGTTGATTATAGTACGAGTATGTTTTTTCTTTATTAAAGTTTGTTTTTAAAAAGCTCTACGCCATTAACAAGTCTTGTACAATTCTAAAACGTGTTGTTTTCTTGTTGAGAATTGCAATGGAGCGTGCTACATTTTATTGTATTATAGTAAAAAGCAAATTGTATAACTATTTGTTCTGCAATGAATGTTATTTCACATCCACAATTTGAATACATTTAGTTTTAGCAAGAAAACAATACGGTCTGGCCTGTTTCGAGATTGAAAATGTTTAATTGTGAAGTGAGTATTTTATAACATTTATAACGTCATTCAACTGTATGAAATAAAATAAGAAGTTATTATTTTACAGATACACATTGAAAAATATCATTTATGGTTCATATAAACATACATCGTATACAAGTAATATAATTCATTTATTTCTAGGTTTAATAGTTTTATCGTATAAAATTGTTATTTAACGACCCTATTTATTTAAATTACGAGTTAAATTGAAATCAGAATTCTCACCTGCTAATGAAATTAAAAACAATGCTACGAGCATTTCAATATTATTCAAATTAAGTCTATTGCATGAAATGGTTAAGGGTAGTTGTTAAATGGATATTAAACTACTAAAGTAAAAGTTTGCATTTAATTTAATATCCATTAAACTAAATTATATAACTCTATCGGACTTTATTAAAAATTAAACATTTTTTAGTTTAATATTTAATATATTTTTATAAAATGTACTTGCTATTATTTTCATATAAATATTTTTTTTTGTGAAAAAGAATATAAAATTATATGAATATTATATATATATATATATATATATATATATATATATATATATATATATTATTGGGTGTATATGTGTGTTAGTGTATGTAAGGGTTGAAAGTACACTGATGAGAAAATCATTGTCAAGCACTGAATTTTTAATTATTATCAACTGAGTGAAACTTCGTAACGTGTCCATATAACCTTATCAGTTATCTTGTCAAATATAGATTATGTTATACGAAACGATTTTCATAGGATAAATAATAGATTACGTTGAATAATTGAATTTTAAACGCGGAAGCTGCAGATGTGGACGTTGTCCGAAAGGATAACGTGTCAGACTAATGGGTCAAGGGATTGAACCTCACTCTAACTAACACATTTTTCATTATAACAAAGGTAAGTGTGTGAGTATGTATTATATTCAAATTCAAATATATATATATATATATATATATATATATATATATATATATATGTATAGTGCATAATTCAAGTAGCTTTCAGGTGAAATCAGATAGAATAAAAAGATGAGTACGTCTACGTTCAGTGCATGTCAGTTGTATGGAAATGTTTGAAAAATGTATAATCTGTGAAAAATACATGACTTTGATTTTTCAGTATTGGTTTGAGTGATAGCGATAAAAATAAAATTCGTGTTGAAAGTTTTACGGTCTTATTTTCAATTCAAAATTACGATCAATACACAAAGGTACGTAGTAATTATCATATTATCTCGCATAATTAGGAAAAAAACGTTTTATATTTTATTTATATTTATAATTAATTTTTTTTTAGAGTAGTCTGCTAATTTGTATTCTATTGTTCTTGTTTAACGTGGAAATTGACATGAATATAGATATCAAGAAAATTAATTACGATTTTTAATTAAATATTATCGCACAAAAAATAATCTATTTTTGATTATATGAAATAAATATAACACTTCATTGGCACTGTCATTTATTTACTTTTATATAAAGAAATCAACCTGCATACAAGTCGAGTAATTATTTGTATTTGAAAGAAAAATAAATATTTGCTGTTTTTAATTTTCCATTAAGATTTTTTGTAAAAAAACATTTTTATTTTATAATATTTAAATCATTTATCTTTTTATTTGTTATTTTCTAAGTACAATAGTTTTTTGGTACCATCCTCTGATTTATCGTCTTTTATGGTCATTACGATAAGTTTTGGCACAAATGTCGTCTTATTATAGTTTCGACTTGAATCTAACATTAAACTAAAGTTTGGAAACGACAATTTAATATGAAATTTTACTCATACTCAGAGATGTATATATATCTGAAATCTATCTAAGATATTCATGTTGAAACTCTTTAGAATATACATAAATTATACGGAATATAATTTACATTGTATAGTTTATTGAAAAAACATATAAATTTTCAATTAATTTCATTAATAATTGGAAAATATAATATATACTAAGGTTATAAATAATATTATCATTTAAAAATTTTGCTGTTAAAATCATTTTAGGTTTTAATTAAAAAAAATATATGATTCATAAACAATATAATTTTAATAATGAAATATACCCGAAAACAATATAAAATTTAATTAGATTTTTATTGATAATTGTTGCATTTAGCTAATTGTGCTAAAAATGTTACAAACACATGAGGGGTATATATAATTTGAAAAGTTGTATTGACAGTTCTCATTTATGCGTAAAATTGGTTTGTTTTTGAATGCGTTGTTATTGATTCAGTAATTAGTGTCAATGAGTGCGAACAATTTGCATATTATTTTATTTTAGTTTCAAAAACCAACCACTTAGCAATTACAAAAATATTTGTAAAGAAGACAGAGAGGGTAGAATAAAAATAATGGAAGTGTCAATAGATTTTAATTCGATTTTTTCTACAAACCACCAAATTAGTTACAATAAAATGTTAGTGATTAAAATTTATTAAACTAAAAACGTATTAATGATTATAATATATTAAATTTAAAATATATGCCAACGGACCGTGAACTATGTGATAATGCAAAAAAAATACTAAAAGTTTGGCTAAATTTTGAAGGTTTGTCTTTCAAATAAATCCACATTAAAATATCTAGAAACAAATATATAATTGATCACTGAAAATATTTTCAATAGAGTGAACACTGACAAGTTGAAGAAATTTGTGTTAATTGAAAACATGAATATTATAACAAAATCAATCCTTCACTACTAATTTTTTTATTTAAATTGTTTAATTTTATTTAAGATTTTTAATACAAAATTAATTTTATAACGTTGTTAATTTAAAGTATGACTGTTAAAATACGGATTATGAATAAAATAAATAATCAATTGTTATTAAAAAGTTTTATAAAATTCAAGTTGGAGCAAGTGATTTGTTTATATGAAATTAATTACATACAATAGAGGAGAATAGTGATATTAATTTATTTTCAAAAAAAAATTTCACTAATAAATACTTAACATACTACGAATTATTTTTTAATAACAAAATATTTCAAAATTATTACAAGTAACAGTGATATTAATTTATTTTCAAATATGAATTTCACTACCAATTATCTAATATATTTTGAATAAATTTTTAATAAAAAAATATTTCTACAAATATTTTTTTTTATTACATATTTGTGGAAAAGGAACCTGTTAGATTATTCAAATTTATAAAATACTTTTATTTAGAAATAAATTGAAAGAGGTTAAAAATAATAAAGATATAAATGTAAAAAATGCATTTTTTAGGTTTATAACTTTAAAACATAAAGCTTAAAAAAATTTATTTACTTAAAATTATATATACAGCTTCAATAAGTAACATTCAATAAAAATACTAAACTGTATTTAATTACTTTATTAAGTGTACTGAATAAAATATATTAATTTAGTAAATAAATCGTACGATGTAAATAGAATAATACTGTATTAAATATTTTCAATTATGTCACATTATAATATTTTTTTAAAAAACAACAATTTATAAAATTATTTCCTCACAAAAAAAATAAAATAGCTTAATTTATTTCCAACAATTTTTAATACCTTTTCATCAGACCAAATTACAAAATATTATTATTATTATTACACAAGATGTTCTATGACTAAAACATTTATTAAATCTCCAACTCGAGCACTAGAGTAAAATATTTAATAACATTTTTTAATATACACTAGTTACCTTAATAGACATTTTTTTAAAACTTTTCGTTATCTAATAAAGGCGGCACCTTTTTAAGAAAACATGCATAAACATAAACTTAATTTTAAAAATGTATATATATATATATATATATATATATATATATATATATATATATATATATATATATATATATATATAGGGTATGGTGTCAGCTTTCATATTTTAATCATAATAGGTATTCTTCTTAACGCAATACTGTCCCCTGTTCAGTCATATACAATGTTATTCATTTACATTTCTTTATCTTGGGAACCATATTCCGACGCTATTTCGGTAACTTAATTACATTCTTCTTAATAACATGTATTTTGTGTTTTCGTTCATGTAATTGTGTGTGTGTGTGTATATATATATATATATATATATATATATATATATATTGCGATATCACACTTTTAACAAAATTACAATTCGAGAAGATTATGAATTTTAAAAGCCAACATCTGTTCGTTGCTTTTTATTAATCATAATGTTCGTAACTTTTAATATAAAATTTAGGTATCTTGTTAACTTCATGTTGTTGGTGTGTTATATTATTATTTTTTCATAGATATACGAGTATTTCTAGTGTTCGTGATTTATACGAAACATTTTTATAATGTTCTCGTTCAAGTCGTGTACGTTAAAGGATTACAATAGGATTTTAAAAGATGCTGTGAATAGTTATTACTATACAGCTTCATTTATTACGATGAAAAATTGTTTATATACAAGTTGAAGTAAACATTAATCGAAAGTGAAATACGATTTAATGTCACGTGTTTTTTTTTAAAAAAAAACTAAGTATTTTATACGAGATTTTATTAACTTTATACATGTTAAATTGGTTAAATATTTTCCCAAAAGTGTAAATAAAAATGAATATATTTGATATAATAATTTTATAAAACTATATTTTTTTATTTTTTTAAGACAATGCTTTGTATGATGACATGGTTATTCAAATGTATATTAGTGAATAAAAAAAGCAATACGTGATTACTTAACACTTTTATGTTGAAAAGAGTAATTCATTGGAAATAATTATTTTTTAAAAATACTTATAATAACTAAAATTATTTTCATGAATTTATTTGTAATTATTTAATATTATATAAAACAAATCAATATTCTAGAAGATAAAATAATCACTAATTCTAACTTTAGAAGATTTGCTATTTATTTTGAAACTGTGGTGAATTTATTTTCATATAAACGAATTTATTAGATATCACAAATTTCAAATACTTTGGCCAAAAAGAGATATGTAATGGTAATATGTCAATTTATTTTTTTCAAAGAGATACGAATCTAATATAGGAACCGTGTTGTAAAAAATAATAAATAATATCTTTTCACTGAAAATAACAGAATTCTTAGATACAAACAAATAAGTATACGGTCATCCAAATGTGACGCCTAGATTTGTGTAATAATAAAAAAAAGAAAATATACACATGTTTCTTTTTATTAAAACACATCTAGGAGTCATATTTGGATAACCCTATATGTACATATGGACATTATATATACACAATGAAATATAAAATAAAGTTAATCATTATTAGAAGATTCATTGAACAAAGATAAAAAAATATAACAAATAATAATATGTAGTTTTAACCAAAATTCACTATAGATTTTACAACACAAAACTTTGACGATGATGGAATTGCCATTGAAGTACACATTAGCTTATTGTTATAAGCAAACAAAGTGAATAATAGGTGATTATTGAATATTTTTTAATATTTTGTAGTGTTGGAGGTGATAAATCATTTATCTACTGAATTTTATAAAAAAAGTTCAATATTAACTTTTTATTAAACAGCCTTTGACAATGATGGTATGGATATCAATATTTTCATCAAGAAATAAAGTGGAAATAAATGATTGAAGTGGAAAAGTGAATTTATCATAAAACCAGAACAAATAATTTCTTTTTTAAAAATTACAAATATTTTCAGAAATTTCTTATTGTTAATTGAATTTTCAAAAATTAATATCTAGGACAATTATATCATTATTAAAGTCTGTAAATAGAAAATCTATATTTGTGTTTTTTTTTTCAATTTTTTGTACTTGCATTTTATAAGAAAGAAAAATAAAAATATAATTAAATTTATCTACAAGAAAAAATATTAAAGAAAAAAAGTAATTTTTATTATATAAAAGAAGCAATAAAATAAATTCGAACATACATTTTTAGTAACAAGTTTTTTCATTTTACTACCAGTTTTCGAAAATGAAATGTAGGTTATACTAATTGTCAATTTTAAGAACCCCACTAAGTATTTTTGTCACTTAAATATGAACGTTTTCTTTTATGTTTAGAAATAAATACGTAATATAAAACAACAAAACTATCAAAAAAAATGTACAAATTAAAAAAAAAACCTACTATTAGTGTAAGTGCGCGCATACGTACACACACACATATTATATATATATATATATATATATTCTATATATATATATACACGAATATATATATATATATATATATATATATATATATATATATATATACGAGTATATATATATATATATATATATATATATATATATATATATATCTTATTATGATATTATTATAAAACTTGTCATATTCGAGTATAATCTTCGAACGAGCTCAAAAAGATCGATGATACAGAGATATCTTATATATAAAAAAAATCATCCTAGTTGATACAGCAGCTCATGAATGTGTAAATAATGTAGAACTTGTGCGTAGGAAAAACACTACCATCAGCTCTTTTTATTTCGCGAATTAATGTCACGAGATATTTTTTCGTACTTTTTACAGTTTAATGTGACGTTTATAAAAAAAGCATGATTGATTAACTTAACGTATTATAAACGTTGTTGCCTTTCCAGCATAAACATTTTAAAGTACGTCAAAATTGTGAACGGGTACCGCGATTGAAAAATTTCAGCGTCGGCGACACCACCGAAGCCGCTTTTCTCTTCTCTGTCTTGTATGCGTGCGTCGTACGTACACGCGTATGTGTGCGGTGCGCGCGTTCATACATAACATTCACGAATACCTTTTTCAATTTTTATCCGTGTACCCACTTAACGCACATTCTGTTTTATTTATTCTGCTCACAGTCATTCATCATTCAAACGCTGTTCAGTGCTGTTTTATTTCCGACCCTAATTTCACTTTTTTTTTTTGTTGGCCAATAAACCCGAAAGTATATAGTGTCATTACTAAAAATAGGTTTCACTCTGTACATATTTTATATACACTTTGAAAAATTATCATATTACTAAGATAAAAAGATTTTTTTCACATTTATCTTTCACTGTATATACATTAAAAGTAGATGAAACGCTTTATGTACACATTTCTTTATAACATTCAAGTGCGTATTATCGAAATGTCGAGTATCCACTTAAAGAGATCCGTTTTCGAATAGTTTTTTTCTCTAATTGAATATTTAACCGTTTTTTATGTATTCTGAGAATCAATCGATGAATATATACTGGAAAACATGAATAGAAACTAATGAATCTCACCTTCATTTTAGTTCGGATGTATTTGCTGAAAACTCTTCTAGGGAAGATCAATTGGTTCAGATCTGGAAAAACAGAGAACATTTGTTTATTTTTAAATTATTTCAATGTCCATTAAAAATAATACGGATAGCCAAAGTTATTAACGAGAAAAAATATTTTAATCAAACACTTAAATTTATCTCTATCAGAATTTTTTTGTAAAGCGTTGAAAAATGTTTTTATACTTGAAATTTATAAAAAACATACAGAGAAAAATCATCTATTAAAAATATATACCTTTTTAATTTAAAAAAAATATATACTGTTTTTTTTAATTAAAACTTTATTTATAAAAAATCAAAGAAATGTATTTTTATATTAAATTCTAATTCAAAAAATTATTATTTAAATTAATATGAGTATTTTATATTAAAATTATTAATAGCAATTCAATTTTATTTGATGTTATAAACAGCTCTAATTGAATGATAATTTTATGATTTTATAAAACGTTATTATATTTAAAGATAATAAATAAATTATTTTATTTTAATTACAAAATATTTCGAATAATTAGGTATTGACATTTTATTTTAATTTAATTGATTCGTTCACCCCCAACAAAAATAAATACATAATTAATAAATCAGTCATATGATAAATATTTCAATTTTGAATTTTATATATTTAAAAAATAGTTAAAAATATATTAAATGAATTAAATTGAAAAAATGCTGAAAATATTGTATTTTTATTCTTAATCTAAGAAAATTAATTTTCTACATAGGTCTTTCTGTAAATATTTTTATTAAATCAATAGAAAATCTATATATAAAATATACGAATAAAAATACACGTACAAAAACTAACAACAATAAAAATCAATTTTCAGATATTGAAAAAATAAACCTTGTATAAAAATGGCATAAAGATTAAATTTTATTATTAACAGTAAAAAAATAAAAAAAATATTAATTTCAACGCAAATTCTTTGTAAACACAAATGTATACGCCAAGTTAAATAAAAAATGATATATTTATATTTTAGTTAATTAATTATATTTTGAAATCAGATATATTATTTCCTATAATAAATTAAAAAAGCAGGAAAATTACATTATGTTTTTTATAGTAATTTGTTATAAAAAACAGATTTTTTCAAAATCCCATTACTAATGACTTTCTATTAATCTGATAAAATGTATAATTTATTTTCGAACAAATTACATAAAATGTAAAACGGATAACAATTAAAATACGATTTTGGATCCGGTTTTGTATTCAGACCTGTAACAATGTTTTCCATCAAATAAACATCAATTTCCATGTAACTATTCGATCGTACAAATTCTGTAGATACAAAAAAACATGTTTACACATGTTCAGTAAATTATTATCGTACAAATGTCCATACGTGTACACACACATATGGTTATATTTTCTCCAAACATGCGACAACAGTCCATACGACACACACCTATCCTCAACATCGACCGATATTATGTTAGCATCCATGGCGGTTACCGACCGTACTTGATTGATTTATAACAGGTGTATGGTCTAATTAAATTACACCATTTGTTGTTGTGCCGAGCGTTAGATCATCATCACCGTATCGTCGTTCTAATTAACAATAAACTTCATTGTACAATCGGTACTATATTAGATTTTAAATTAGGATAACTGCAATATAATATCGGTGTATATTAAATTGTGCGATCAAAATTGAAATTCCCAATACGGTATGTACTTTGTCGGCGAGTACAGTGTATTAAATTAAGATCTGTTTGATCGGTGATAATTTGAAATGTATTTATTGTTTCACTATTACCTAATATGTAATATAATCTAATGGGTATACTATTTGAACATAAAACAATTATGGTTATATTTTAAAATAAATATTTTTCTAAAAAACATTTCAAGTTCATCATAGAAAAATTTCATCACAAATATACTTTTTTATCCAACAAGTGAAAAATATTTCAATTACAAAATTAAAATATGAAAAATTTGAAAAGTTAAGAATTTGAATAAAAATAATCACTATATCATCAAATTTTTATATCTAATTCAATCGGTCCAATGATTTTCTCTTCCATCTATTCAAATTTTCTTTTATCTCTTCCTCATCTATCCACGTATGTTTTTTGGGTTTTCTTAAATATATAGATTTCTAAAGAATAATGTCTCTTATCTATCACTAGTTTCTTCTTGCTATATAACCAGCTTATTTCCATTTCAAACTCCTCATTTTTACTAGAATGTCCATAAGTTTCTTTTTTTTCTAATTCACTTGGTTCTCTTTCTATTTTTACATATCATTCTTAACATGCATTTTTATATGTCTTTGTGTTAATTGGAATTGCTGAATTATTCTAGTATTCAAGGTACATGTTTAACTGCCATAATTGAAAAAGGTAGGATTCATTTATCAAAAAATCAGAGAAATATCTGACTTCATAATATGAAAATTTCTTTGAAATTGACTTAATTCCATTTTTATCATGCTGTTTATTTCATCTATGTGATTCTTTGATGTTAATGAATTGCCCCAGATAAACCTAGTTTTTAGCTTATGCTATTTCTATTCCTTTTGTATTTATTTGCAAAGTATCATTTAGTATCTTCTAATATTTTTCAATCTTATTTAGGCCACCCTATATATATATATATATATATATATATATATATATATATATATATATACACTATTTATTTTTATTTTGGTTTATTTAATTTCTTGTTTAATTTTTTAATTGAAATTCCATTATTTTCAAATAATAATTTTACAATTCTTCGAATTTATATGGCTTTTATAAAATCATATAATGATATATATATATATATATATATATATATATATATATATTTAAATATTTTACAAATAAATAAGTACAACAGCAATACATAGTCATAAACATTAAGTGTTTACTGATTTATTAATATTTTTTAATGTAAGAATTACTGGTTTAAAAAAAATTAAGATATTTTTCTAGATGAAAAAATTGTTAACTGAATATAATATTAAAAAAAATATATTATGTATATATCTATGTGCATTTATGTAAAAATATAAATTTATTATGCAACGAATTATGTAATAAAATAAAGCAATTATTAAAACATTTAAAAGCTAGACAAATGTAAAGAGAACAATTAAAATCGAATAAAGTTCATTATTAACTCAGCTGTGGCTATAATTGCCATTAATTAAAGTTCTACATTAAAACTTTTATACAATTTATATAGGTTTTAATATGCATACGCTTGGAATCACCTGTATAAAAATGATCAGCAAGATTATTGAATACTTTTCAGATTTATATTCCATTATTTATTCGCTACATAAATAAATTATTGTAAAACAATTTTTAATATCAACTGTTAAATAATGTCTAAAGATTTGTTTATTGTACTTAAGTCTATAATAAACCACAAATGAAATAAATTAAATTGAATGAGTTTTTTTTAATATTCAATTGTAAATGTTTGATAAGAAGAATTGTTTGAAAAACTATTCGACCATTAACAATATTTCATTGCTTTCGTAACGTGTTTATTGAATTATATTTATGTCGATCGTTTTGGTTTTCATATTATTAATTAACGTTCAGATAATACAATTGATCAGCGGATCATCACTCGTCAAATTCTTCACTTTCTGGATTTTAGGTTTTGACAACTTTTTATTGATATAATATATATATATATATATATATATATATATATATATATATATATATATATATTGTTTTGGATTAAAAATATTTTACAGAAATTGAAATAAAGAAATTTTTTTAGCAATTACTAATAATATAAAAATTATAAAATTTTAAAAAATATATAAATAGCGTTGAAGATATTGTAACGAAAATCCAAATACGTATTAGATAAAAATTATTAAGTGATTATGATACACAAATGAATTATCACCTTATTACCCTAGATTTTATAATATAAGCTTTGACAACGATGATATTGTCATCGAAATATGAATTAGATTATTGTTATTAACAAACAAAATTAATAATAAATAATATTAAACATTTGTATGGAAATAAATTTGTCAGTATTTTAGAGCAACAATAAGTGATTATGATGTGATTTTTTAAAAAAAATAATTAAAATAATTCATAAACTAATATTTTAATTTTAGAAAAATGTTGTTAATTAATTTTAATCTATTAAAATATAGATTAATATCTATATATTTATTAAAAAAAGAATTACTTTAATGGGTCAATATAGAAAAAAAATTAAAATATATTTTAAACATTTCAAACTGGCATAAAACAGAAAATTAAATTTTATTATTAAATTTTGTATACTTTTTAAATTTTTCATATAAATAAAATACAAAATGTAATAATGCAGTAAATAATAAAATAAAATATTGTATATATTAATAAATCAACTATTATACAAATTATTAATGTGACAAATTCAAGAATTCATTCCGTACTGCACTTTAAGGTATAAAACCGTGTTAATACTCGCGAAATATTAATAAAGTTATATATTTTATTTCGTATATAAATTCTGATAGAGTCGGTGTAAATAGTTAGCAGTGAGAACGTTCGTCTTATCATGACACATATTACATAAATATTTCATTTAACGTCGTACATAAATAACATTAAAAAAATATTAACTTTAAATAGTAACACTCGCGCCCCATTGTTGTTTAATATAAACGTTGAACGTCACTGATGGTAACCACGTTTTGTATCCAAAACAAAAATTATGGATTAATGATATTTAGTGGTTGAATGTTTATTTTTTTAGGGTTCCCGAACGTTTAATATAAAATGTAAATGGAATGTCATATCTACACTATTCGATTCGACGTATTTCGAATTGGTAATCAATTTATAAAACGATAAATGCAGAGTTATTAAGTTAGTCGTAATTGACTTCGAAGTCAATTTTTCACTCTATATACAATTTTTTTATTTTTTATAACAAGCAATTTTTTAAAAAAATATTAGAGATATGAACTATAGTTTGATAAAAATTTAATAACAGATTTTTATAAACAATTTAATCAAATATTGCAATACTCAACAGTGACATTTTTAAGACTAATTATTTTATTTTTTGACATAAAATTAAATGTCTATTTCACAATATATCTAAATAAAGTAAAATTTTAACCTTTTCTAATGCATGTATTTTTTATTTAAAATTAAATAATTTTTTAAATATTTTAGTTTTAATATGCGATAACAAAAATAAAAAAAATATTTATCCACACTATAGTAATTACGAATTTCAATATTTCTATATATAACAAATGTATTTGAAAGGAAGCCCTGTCGAATCAAATTGTAATTAACAAATGATTTTAAATTATATCCATCGAATTATATAATGTCATCACTAAACAACAGGATTAACAGACCGGTATAAAATAAATACTTTAGAATAATTACTATATAAAAAGATTTTCCTGACAAGGTCAATCAATGCTGCTAATACGAACGTTAAACCAGTTCCTGAACTGTTGTTATATTAAATCGACATTATAATTAAAACTGCATTATTGACATAACTGTAATGCCAGTTTACGCATGCAAACTTTTGTATTTACACATTATGTGTATTAGTGTGTTATATATCTGAAATAAGTGTGAATTAATTCAATTTTTAACAATTTTAAAATAAATAAAACTGTTAATAATTATTAAAATTAACAATAGTATCACAAAATCCTATAAAACATATTTAAAGATATATATTTTGAAAAAAATAATAAATTATAACAAATTCGACAGAGGTTTAACATGGTAATCTATGATGATAATTCCAGACATGTACAGAGAGGTATTTTTATAATTTTATGACAGTATAAATTTTCAAAACAATTATGTACATGTTGACGTGTATTATATATGAACACGTGTATAAATAACACGATCAAACAGATTTAATTCAATATTTGAAGTAATTACTTTTAATACTCACATACTATATAATCTCTATATCCATATCGTATCTATTTTGACGTTTAAGCATTTAACTGACAATCATTTCATCAGATTATATAAATTTGCAAAGTCAATATAATACACTATTTACCTATATCTATATCTACATACATATGTATTCATATGTATACATATATATATATATATATATATATATATATATATATATACGCTTATATACTGTTAAATTACAACACCCTACTAATTGAAATGTTCCTAAGATAACATTAACTAAATTGGTATTATCCTAAAAGTACATAGGGCAACGTGATGCTGTGTAGTCCATGTCATCATGTACGAGCGTAAAGTAATGGGATAATAGATCGAATCTAAACAGATTATATTCATATATATATATATATATATATATATATATATAATAAAATTGAAAATAATAAAAACATAAAAAAATACTCAAGATATGACTAATTACATCTATAAAATATATGACAAAAATGAATTATTAAAGTATATATTTGTTTTTCTTCGAGTAAATATTGAATGACAAAAATAGCTTACAGAAGATGAATTTATTTTTTTTTAAAAAAAAGCAGCGAGATTTCAAGATATAGAAATCTCCAGAAATAGCTCATTTACATTAAAATAAACGTTATGATTTTTTAATTACGGAAATTATTTCAAATATGTTTATATAACACTCAGTTCAAGTGAATAAATGAAAACATGGGAATATACAAATATAAAGGTTAATACTCCGACAAATATTTTTTAATGAGGAGAAAAAACGAATAAGCATATATTATTATATGAGATAATCATACGGATTTTAAATAAAATTATAATCAGAATAAAAATTAAATATAATCAGTGTACGTGTATATATGTATATGTATATATATATATATATATATATATATATATATATATATATATATATTACACATATACAGAATTTTATTATATACATGTACGCTAAAGAAACAAATTAACGATAAGTGTAAAAATTTAACTAACTTAAAAATGCTTTATTAGAAATTTTTTCTCTCTTAACATTTATAGTAATTAGTTTATATATATAATTATATCAATACAAAAGAATATAAATAAATAAATTAAAAATAATACAGATAAAACAATATTTTGAAAACACTCACTAAGTAAAAAAAATGTAGACTACAAAAAACAACCATACGTCATTTGAATACAATTATAGATTATAACAGTGATTAATTTGTCATAATTTAATTTTTAAATCTATGTAAATTGTTTTACAGGTCATTGAAATGAAAGTAAAAAAGTCATATCTTTTTAATCTATATAATATATATGTACGTTAATATTTATTGTTATTTATTGTTTTGGAACTGTGGCTGATTCACTTTACACAAATTAATTTTAACCCCAACATCAAAATAATTTAAAGTGTTCAATAATCACTTATTGTTCACTTATTATTTATATATATATAATCTACAATTATATCGGCTGATGCATTTTGATGGCGACGGAAGGCTCTGACGATGATGGCCTCGCCATCGAAATGCATCAGCCGATATAATTATAAATAATAAGCGAACAATAAGTAATTATTGAACACTTTAAATTATTGTGGTGTTGGGGTTAAAATTCATTTGTGAAAATTTATTGCTATATTTTTTATATTTCACATTATGTATATACTGATTGTTTATATTTAATATATATATATATATATATATATATATATATATATATATATATACAGGGGTCGTTTGATAAGTATAGTAAAAAAGTAAGAAAAATAAATTGAAAAATTTAATTAATTAAATCAAATAATAAATAAATTTACCATACTTATCAAACGACTCTTGAGTATATATATATATATATATATATATATATATATATATATATATATATATATTATATATATATATATAATATATATTATTTCTAAGAATTGATGAATGAAACTAATAATGCACTCAAATATTTACTAGAATGTAAATGAAGTTAAAAGAAATATCAATCAATAACCATTAATTTATAAATATTTGAGTATAAACTTATTTCAAACAAATGAATTAAAAAGTTGTACTTTATTACAGAAATCGATACTCAGTAAAAATAAACTTTTTTTAAGCCAGACAGAAAAAAATACAAGCATGCACACACGACTTAATACAATAACATAATATTTATTTATGACTTAGATGAAAACAATGATTAATTTTTTATATTATTATTTTTTTATTAAATTTTAGATCTATAAAAATATAGTTCTACAGGTCATTGTAAGGAGATCTAAGAAATATATATATATATATATATATATATATATATGTATGTATGTATGTATGTATGTATGTATGTATGTATATTCGTCTATATAATAATCGAATTGTTAATATATGTAAATTATTTCCTTTTCGAGTTACCTAATCTGACCGTCAGCTGATGGCGTGTAAATCTATTATTAGACTGCTAATTTACTATTTTCATAACAAATAAAAAATGTATATAATCGTACGTGTTTAGCACTTATAATAGCAAAATTATATAGAAGGTTCAGTTTTATTATTAGGCTATACTTGGTACAATACACATACACACATTATATATATATATATATATATATATATATATATATATATATATATATATATATATTTAATCAGATCTATTTTATAATAAACGAAATAAGAGATAAAAATATAGAAAAATATTTTCCTTGTCAACTTCTTTAATTTTCACTCTACAATTACGTGATCTTTAAATCAAACATTTTATTAAAATATTTGTCGAGTATTTTATATAAAATTTCCATCTAAAATAATTTTAATTAAATTGTATGTAATTTTTTTAATTCAAAAATTATACATATTTAAAATTATGTAATTAAATTTAAGATTAGATAATGAACAATTAAAAAAAAGCGTTGTAAAAGAATAAAAAATACAGACGGTGCATAATTTGATGTACAAGTTTATTTTTAGATATTTACTATATTTTAATTAAAACATTAGTAGATTAATTACATTTATTCTAACTTTACAATAGTTTATAAAAGGGTAAGTAGTTCAGTTCCAATAAATTTAAAAATGTCGACATTTATTTAAAAATAATTCAAACAAAAACATTATATACATTTTTTTCACATTATTTTACAAAAAAAAATGTAATTAAACAACCTGTAACTACTTGTGGAATATACAAATCGAAACTAAAATGAATTGTAGATTACAAATACCATTTCAGTTATGTGTTCGAGTCATCGCAATCGTTCCGCAACTATCGACATGCTCATTATCGGTTGACAGCCATAAAAAGTAATTAAAAAGATAGGAATTATGCAATGGAACAATGTCGAACGAGCGATATATACACACGCACAATCGTTGCAGTGACATAACGGTCACTGAAACGTAGTAGATTACGGTTACGGTCAGTTCGAGCGGATGTATTGCCTGTTAGGGTGATTTCAGCACAAGTGATCTACCACTATGTACATGTACACCTTGTTGATTGCCTCTGTTTATTATGTACACTGATATTTTACAGTTCACTAAGTCTTATCAACAATATGTAATAAAATACAAATATATACACACTATATTTCAAATGGTATATATATATATATATATATATATATATACACATATGTATATTTCATGACATTTTTCATGATCCACTTAAAATGATTTTCACAACAACATAAAATCGTACATAAAAATGTTTGATATTAAAAAACATAATGCTTAATATGCAAACTAAATTTTATAAACTGAAAAATTCAACATTATTGAGTACATGGATTAATCTAGAGATATTAAAGTTGGAGAATTTGAAAAGGATGATAAATAAATATTAATATTAAATAATAAAAAAATATTGTTATCAAGTTGAAAAAATTAACTGCTTGAAACGATTTTCACAGGGATATAAAATCTTGTAAAATATAAATCAAATGTTTAATATTTAAAATTGATACATTTACATATTTTATAAATTAAAAAAAATAGTTGAATTACTGGATTAATCACAAATTTGTATAGTAAAAAAATCAAACATAAGAATATAAATTTAATAAAAATGTTCTAAAATAAAAAATATTCATTTATTATTATTGAGTTAGGAAAATTAACTGCTTATAATGATTTTTACAAGAATATAAAATCTTTTAAAATATGAATCAAATATCCAGTAATCAAAACTAAAACTTTTAATACATATTTTGTAGATTGAAAAATTGAAATTCTTCAAATAACTGGATTAATCAAAAATTGGTTGAGTGAGAAAATAGTTTAAAGAAAGAAAATAAATTCGATGAAAATATTAAATAATAAAATTAATCATTAATTATTATGCAGTTAAAAAAAGTTATAATTACCTAAAACGATTTTTATTAAATCCTTTTAAGAATATTTTAAAAATTGTAGAATTCAAAATTATTGAAAGAATTAATCAAGAGATAATATAATTAAAGACAAGTTTGAAAAATTACTTTAATGAGGATTTTAAATGGTAAAAATAATAAATATTTTAAATTAAAATGTTTTTTGGGGTACAATTCAGTGTAAAAATATGTAGTACAAAAGACTATCATTTTTAGTATCCAAATAATATTTTGTAAATTGGAAAAGTCATAATTAGAGTGTAGATTAATCAGAAAAAAGGATTTTAAAAATATGTCAATAACAATGGTAATTACTTAAAAAGTAATCTTTTTAGAAAAAAAATATTTTATTAATTTTATATCGACGTAAAAAAAGAACAATTAAAAATATTATTTACTAAACATTTAAATAGTTATTAAATATATAAAAATTATATACAACAATTTTCAATATTATTCCAGTAAGTTGATTAATAATGTGAAAATTAATTTGAAGAAACATTTTTATAGCAACATGAAATTATATATAAGGTGACTTGAATGAGACTGAAGTATAGTAAAAAACAATCAATGATAGCAAACAAGTAAATATTATGGATTATTCTATTTAAAAATATCTAGAATTAAGATTTAACATATTTAATGTAGAGATAAAATTTTTTACTTTTTTTATTGTTATGTATATAAATAAATCATAAAATAAAATAGTTTTTCATTTCGTAAAAGAAAGATAATTTCAATAAGAATATTAAATGAGAAAAATAGCATTTATTTTATCTACATGATGGAATAATTACTATTTTTATTTTTTAAAAAATTACGACTGTATTAGAAAAGTACAAAAAGATTTTAATTGATGAACACCAGTTAAATAATCAACAGTAGGTGATTATTAAGCATTTTAATAAAATAGTTTTGTTGAAGTGACTAATTCATCTATATGAAAATGAATTAATTATTATGATAAAGAAATTATAGTTATTTACGTTATCAACTTGAGAAAATTGTATAAAGAAACATTTTGAATTGTAAATTCATACATTTGTTTATTACAATTTATTTGTTTAATTTTTATTTTCTTCAGATCTGATTTTCAGAAATTATAACTTTTAAATAACAAAATATAAATCCTGAAAATTCATGAACTGTATTTAGATACACAGATATGGAAAATTTTCAATTATAAATTTTATTAGTTTGAGTATTTATAATATGTCTTAATAAATCTAATATATTTTTATCTGTTTATGATATTTGTCATATATATGTAGGTGAATAGAAATATATTTTAAAAGTATATATAAAAAAGGGAACGTGAAAGAAAATCTTAATAAAATATTAACGATTTCCTGTTTGATGTAACTTAAGATGAGGGATGTAACTATCATCGATAAACAGTATATAAGATACTGCTGAGATAATTGTTGACCTTATAGTTTCAAGGGAAAACATCCAACTAAGTTCAACAAAGGTTAGGGTTACTAGTAATTACATGGTAATCAAACTTCCCGTATTACAATAACAGAATACGATCGAAACGTTTTCATCGGACGGTAATGATTGCCATTAACATTTTCAATAGGGTTACAAATAAGTTTTCTGTCGATTTATACCCTCATTCAACCCTTTACATGTGTATACATATATAATCCTATCAACATATATATATATATATATATATATATATATATGTGTGTGTGTGTGTGTGTGTGTAAAATAGATTAACTTTCTTGTATTTTTTTAGTTTTATTATACAACATTTATTAATTATTTGAGCTAAAAAAATGATTAAAAACAACAAAATATGATTATATTAAAAAAAATAATAATAGATGGAACTCAGTAAATAAACAATTTTTATTATATAACAATTTAAAATATTTTCCATCATTATTTTTCTTATTATAGAGGGTTAAACTATGTACATTATATATATATATATATATATATATATATATATATATATATATATATATATATATGCACAAAAACACAACAATTCAATTACATAATTGTTTCCTGCGTTGTAATCGTTTCTTCTAAATCTAATTTTTGGATATTATTTTAATATAGCGTTAAATTGATGTTAACTCAGTTTGTTCACCTGTCTTTATACAAAAAAGGTTTGGAATCTGCATTCACAAATTCCTTTTATAAATTGCTCTTCAAACAATGTAACACATGAATGTGAAATTTTTGTATAAAAATGATTTTACCAGTAATATATTTATTTAACAATAAGCTAAACAAATAAATGTAAGAGTACTTAATTCGAATGGCATGTTAACAAAGTATGTGTAAATTACTTATTCGAGACATTTTTGTAAATATAAACAGATAAGATCGTATGAATAAAATTATATGTATAAAAAAGTATGATATATTTTTTTAAAACTAAGTAATAAATTTTAGACCAATTATAAATAAATAATTTTAATACAGTAGAGTTAAAAAATATTTTATTATAATATAAATATTGAGTATAAAAGAATTTAATTTAATAGTGTTTTTTGCAGACTTTAATAATAACTTAATATTAAATGATAGACAAATTGTTAGGTATTTGTGACAAATAAATGATAGTAAAATTAATTTACACTTTTGAAAATTTTCGTCAAATCGAAAGCATAAACCACAGTGTTGTATAAACTTGTAAAAATAAATAAAATATTGTGATTTCTTGTATTCTTAAAATGATTAAAAATGATTTGTATATCTGACGTGATCAGAAAAATATACAAATTGTTTTGTAATTATTCCATCATCACTAAAACCATCAAACAGTATAAACAAATTAATACGGTTTGCGGTTAGCAAAAAACTAAGGTGCGGTTATGAAATCGAGACAACGTATAAATATAATAGCCATTGTATGCAAAATTATGATTCATAATCTGCATCTATATGAAATTTCTCTGTCACAACAGCCATAACAGTAAAATACGAAAACTACCAATTTGAATACATATTAATAATTGTGCCCGTTCTACGGCTAATTGAAACATATTCAAATATTTAAAATGTACTTTTTGAAACAAACACATTTGCATAATCCTACGTATGCACCGGCCCTAATACGTTTCAACTTCAGTCTATTCATAACGCGAGTTCATGCCACGATATTGACCTTTGTATCAATGCACATTGTCACGCAATCTTTATATATATATATATATATATATATATATATATATATATATATATAAATGTGTGTATGTAAATATATGAATAAATCGAACGAGTTAACAACCGTTGGAACAATTCTCTGTTCATGTTAGAAATGTTCAAGAATTCACACAAGGTGTACACAAAAAGGTGCATATTTTACAGAGACAGTCGCGTAGGTCAGCGAAATTATCGTTTTGTACGTGTACAGGAGGTCTTTGGTTCGTACATATGTTTCCAAACATGCATTCCGTATAATAAAATGTAAATTTGTGCTTATAGGACGTGATATCTGGTAAAGCAAATGTGGTTTTGTCATGAAAACTCGTAGGTGTAAATGTACGTGTTTGAATTTTGTACGATATTTGAAAATCATTTTTTAATGAACAAGTTTATTATTCTTTTCGTATAACCTGTATAAAAATCGATATTTTTTATTAAAATAATATGTTTGTTTTAATGAAAAAATGTTCTACAACGTATGTACGAATGTAATATTTCAAAGGTTATTAATTTACAAAATAAAATAATTTATAATTTGATATAACATTATTTTACTTTACATGCTAATTAACTACTTTTTTATGATTAAGTAGTTTTAATATTTTAAATGAAATTCAAGAAAGATTGCTTTACTAGAAATAAAAAGTTTATTACCTGAATATATTATCAAAAATAAATCTCCAAACTATTATTTTATTTTCAAATTTAAAATAATAAAATGAAATTAATTTTACATGTTTTCAATAATAATTTATACTTTATGAATCAGTAGTCAATAATTTTCTTTGCCAAGATAACTTTTAAAGAGTTGAGAGATTTTTATGCAAACACAATGAATATTAAAGACAATAAAATTTAAAAGGACTATTTTTTTTATTTTGATTATATAATATTATGTAAAATCAAAAAAAAAACTTCTTTTAACATTTTACCCCAAAAAATATAAATACTGTGAATTAAATAAATAAAAACATGTTTTCAGTAAATGTACTGAAAAAATGTTATAATATAATAATTAAAATATTGTAAATATCTATATTTAAAGGAATCAAAATAATTTTGAAACAATTTAATAACTACTTTATTAACAATCAACTATGTGTACTTTTTTAAATTAAAAATTACAAATATCTTCTAAAACATAAATATTGTTACTTGATAATCAATCATATTCATTTTAATTATTGTTTTTAATTTTAGTATTTTTTTAAAAAAATATCAAAATTGGAAAAATAATTTTAAGATTTTTTCACATCATTTCGTTTATTTATGCTATGTAACCACAAATATCGTCTATGTTGAGCAATTATCAGAATTTACATTTTTAAATTTAGTTTTTAACTATTGTTTTTTAAAAAAATATTCACATTGGAAAAAATAGTTATAAAATTTTTCACATTATTTCGTTTATTTATGCTATATAAATTCATAAATCTTTTATATTGATCAATAATCAGTATTCCCTTTATTAATTTTAGTTTTTAATTATTATTGTAAGTTTTAGTAGTTTTTTTTAAAAAAAAATATTCACACCGGAGAACAAAAACACTTTTTACATTATTTAATTTATTTACGCTATTTAACCTCTTTTTTATTACTTTATAGACTGTATTAATAAACACTTCACGTACAACTGCTACAAAATAAGTGACTTAACACTCTTTGAAAAGGATATTGTTAACATGCATTTAACTGAATTATCTGTAACTGAAACTGTTAAGTTATTAGGTCTGTCCAAAGAAATAGTGTTTGAAATTATGATGACGCATATAGATCATAGAAAAACACTATCTTCTAAAAGAAACAATGGCTCAAAATAGAGATAAATTCACAGAAATCGGTCGTATATTCAAATGGATTGTGTAAAAAATTATAAAACTATTACAGTAATGTGACTTTAATATTCACCAATAATTTGAAGATCCTGATTTTATAAAAGTATTCTGATGAAAATTTTATAAATATAACATAAATACATAAATAAATTTGTACAATTCCTCTTATTTTCATTATTTTATTCATTTTATTTAAACACAATTATGTAAACACAACAACGCTAGATGTGCTTTATTTTAACTGTTTATTGTATAGAGTAATATAATAAAATAAATTGACATTTTCAATACAATAAAATGTTGTTCAATCATATGTAAATATTTATATTCATTATGTTCATGTAACATAAAGAAATAATCTATTTTCACGAAACATAAAAAAATAATCTCGTACAATCACTATCAGTGAACTATTTTTAGACTACATCATCTGTATTTATTTTACTACACTATGTTTATATTTCATGAATATCAAATTATGTACGTATATAAAGCACATATGCACATTTTAACACGAAACATATATTTGATATATCTATCATTCTTTCAATAATACATTTCCAGAAAAAAGACATTACAATGTCAACTAAAAAAATCTTAAAATATATATATATATATATATATATATATATATATATATATATATATATATATATATATATGTACTTATACAAAACCAACGTTTGTTTGTATTCAAGGCGCACATATTTATATCGCAGTGCTTGGCTGTAAATTGTATTCTGTGAGTGTGGTCTTAGCTAATGCGTTTCCGCCCATTCTTTCTGACAATCGAGAATCTTAAGATGGTTTACTTTCTTTCAGTCGAAAGTAAAAATTGTGTAAATGAATTTAATTACGAGTTCGTAACCTTAAAAATAAAATTGAATAGTGAAATGTATTTGATATATTTTATATATACAAGAGGTTTATAAATCTTCATGCTTTTTTGCTATTTTGCTTTATTTCTTTAATAATAATAATAATAATAATAAATATATATATATATATATATATATATATATATATATACGTGTGTATATGTGTAAGGATAATTTTAAAACTATTAAAAACATTTTTTTACAACTTATACTTTTATCAGATAAGCAATATTTGAAAACCAAAAAAATGTTCTATAATTTTTAAAATTTAAATTGAAAGTATGACTTAAAACAAATTATCTTATAATTTTTTAAAAACAAATAATATGATACTACAATAAAATATTTATGTAATTCAAAGATTTTTTCGCATCTATTAAAAAACAATAATTAGAAAAATTAAAAAATATTTGATGTACTTTAGTTATGTGCCTCAAATGCTGTTTAGTTCCATTAAAAATTACTTTTGACTGATAAACAAAGAATAATTCTACGTTTAGTCCATGACAACAATTTTTAAATATATTATTTATGCATGCTTTATATTTTCTTGTAATTTGTTTATTTATTTTTATTGTATAATAAATTGTTAATATGATTTTAAAATAAAATTTATTTTTATTAAATACTAATCTTACTAAATACTTTTATAACAAGTCTTTATTTTATAAAAATATATAAAAAAATAAAATAAGATTCATAATGGGAATTAAATTGAAAAATATTTCTAATTTTTAATAACTATTTAATTTCAAAAAATAGTTGTTTATTATTGTATTATTACCAATAAAAAATATTTTTCTATTTAATAGGTTAAAAAAAGAAAATATATCATGTACGTTTTTTAAATTGCATTTCAAATGGAATTTATGGTTCCATTAATTTACAATTTTTTAAAATACCACTTGAAAAAAATTTTACATTTACCTTAGAGTAACAACATTTTTGCATTTTTTATACTTTTTATTGTGTTTCGTCAGTTATTTCTATATACTTTATTAGGATTCTAATTTTAATATCAAACTTATTTTTATCAAATACTGACCTTAATTAGTATGTCTTCTTATTTTTTCATTTTATAAAAATTCATAAAGAGAAATAGCCGATAAGATCTATGATAAAAAATAATATATAACTATATTAAATTTTTTTATAAGTAAATTTTTTTTCTAATATTATAACAAATTTAAGTTAAAAAAATTCGAAATGTTCAATAAACAATTCAAAGAGTTTGGATTCTTCTGTATGTACATCATTTAAAATGTATTGAATATTTTCTTAGAATAAAAACTTTCACTTGAGTCAATAGTCTTACAAAACTATTGAATATACACAAATCTCTTCTTCCTCAAATAACTAAGTCTTTATTTATATACACAAATTCAAATATAAACATTTAGTAATATTTGAAAAATGTGTAATTATTTATTTTAAATTTTAGTTATATTTCGTTGTTAGAAAATAAAAAATATTTTTGTATCTCGAAAGTAATTGGATTTTTTCATAAATTTCTTAAATATTTTTTATAAAAATATTTCTTATTTTTATCTTATATATACATATATATTATAAGTGAGATTGTCTAGAAAGATACGAGATAAAAAATATTTTTTTATCTTCGAACAAATTCTTATCTTCTTAAATTTCTTAGAAATTGAACAAATAATTCTTGATTTTTAAATAAATCATATTATCTTATAAATATCTCAATTCTATTTTATCTTGTTATTTACTGAAATAATGCTAGTGAGACTTTTTCTTAGAATTCTGGTACAAAAAAAATATTCTATACACAAAACTATATATAATATATATACATATATATATATATATATATATATATATATATATATATATATATATATATATATATATTAGATATACAATTTTATTCGCTTAGAGTACAATTTTTTAAGCACATAGAAAAATGTTTTAATGAACGGTATATTTCATTTTTCACTTATATTTTATCAATGGTGTCCTTCAACATACACAGTGATAAGTGTTTTATCAACAATAGTTATTAAGGAACAACTATTAAAGGAAAAATGTCTGTCGATAAGGCTTATTTACACTGTATACTTTACACATATAAACAAGGAAAGATTACCTCAGAAGTATATAAAAAATTAAAAAAAAAATTCAGTGATAAATATTTTATCAACAATAGTTATTAAGGAACAATAAAGGGAAAATTTCTATCGATAAGGATTATTTACACTGTATACTTTATATATAAACATGGAAAGATTACCTCAGAAGTATATAAAAATTTGTTAAAAAAAATTCAAAACATACGCAATATTTAAAAGGACTTGCAGAAGATGGCTAAGAAATTTAAGATTAGATACTTTAACCTTAAAGATCAATTACATTTTAGAAAAAAATCTGTGATTGATAATGAAATTCTATGTAATACTTTGGAAAATCCATTTTTATTTACATCAGAGATAGCAGAAAAGCTTGATGTAATTCAACAAAAGTTTCAGATTCGACAATTTGGTTTGTGTACAAATATACAAGATGGGCACTACATGAATTGACTGTCGGAAACAGGCAAGATCATGTAATCGTTTATGAGTTTATACTTTTACGAAATAAAAATATATCATTTTTGAAACACTTTGTCACTGGAAATAAAAAGTGGATTACATATGAAAATGTAATAAGGAAAAAAGCATACAGCAAAGCTAAATAACTGACTCTATCAATATCTATACCGAATTTAAGTGTGAAAAAGAGAATGTTATCTATATGGTGGGATATGAGATAACAATTTACTATGAACTTCTAAAGCTACAAAAAACTATCAATTCTAAAAAATACTACCAACAATTGGACAATGTGAACAATGAATTTAAAAAAATATCCGTCTCTTATTAATATGAAGCCAGTTATCTTACAGCATGATAACACAAGGTTATATGTTTCTTTAACAACCGAAAAGAAATAAAGAAATTTGGTTGAGAGGTTCTAAGTCATCCATTATATCCCTCAGATAGGTCACCTTCCAACTATTATTTATTTTTGGTTTTTAACATTTTTAATAAAAAATAATAATAAATATTTAGATATAAAAATATACTAGATGAGTTTTTAGCTTCCAAATATGAATGATTTTATCAAAGAGGAATTTAAAAGCTTCGATCAAGATGGAAGAAAGTTGTTAATAATAATGTAAATTATATTATTAATTTAATATTATTAAGGCTCTAGACCTAATATGTATATATTTATAAAATTCAATATTTAATATTATTTTATAAATCTGATACAAATTTCAAACTAATTGAATGTTTATATTATTATTATACGATATTGAAACATATAAAAAAATATTAAATTATTAAAAAGGAAATGCTCGAATGTTTGACAACTTTTTTAAAAACAATATAATCAGTATCTTTCCGTATAGTTTCAATGTTTCCGAGAAAGTTAAAAATATAATCCGCCTCGAGTTACACTTAAAACCTGTCATTTACACGGTCGGATTTTAAATAGAGCAAGGTAAAACATACTGAAAAAAATGTTGAAAAAGCAACAAATATACCGAACAACTAGGTGGTATAAGAAGACAACGTGAATTATTCACGACTAAATAAAGTCACTAATGAGCATAAATAACAGCCTACAAAAGCGTTTAAGATAAGCATTCACTTACAATTGTTGTAAAATGGGCGTAAACGGGGTAATAAAAACTGAAACATACATACATACATACATATATATATATATATATATATATATATATATATATATATATATATATATATATGTAGGTGTATATAAATGAAGTTCGTTATTTACATCACATAATAAGCTGTATTAAAATTTATATGACTTTAAGAGTCGCACAGAATGAAGAATTGTTTCATATTTTCATGTTATGTTTGATGGTTTACGACTGTTGCGTTTGATAAGAATGGCACAAGTATACTTTTTATGTTTACATTCAAAGAAAATGTATACAATTCGAAAATTAGTTCCGATACAAATCAACCAGGACGGTTTCTTTCTTTATTTTAAATTTTTTTACACTGTTGTTTTATGATAAGGATTTATTATACATGGATATTATTTTATTTCGAATAATAACTACGTTCTGTATTGTTAATTATACTTTATTTGAATATTTTTTAATGAATATTTTCTGAAAGTGATTTTTGAGGTTATATATATATATATATATATATATATAAATTAACTATTAAAATGTAAAAAATTAGAATAATTGTAAATAAATTAAACAATATTTATTTATTTAATAATTGTGTAAGAATGATAAAGATAAAAATGATTTTTTGACTCATAAAAGTTGAATTAATCCTCGAAGATAAAAAGATTGTTATAGGGAATAAATTTTAAAATTGATTCATAAAAAATGAAATATTTATATTAGTATCAAGATTTTAACAAATAAATATTTTTTAAAAAACAACAATGTATATTTTACCAATATCATTAATCATAATCAAAAATCGTTTGGTAAATTATTTTCCGTTCAAGAATTATTTTCGGATGTATTACTACGCTGTCAAATATTTTCATTTTTCTTAGCTTACGCATTTTCAATTTTCCATGGCAGTTGGTTCAGGTAGTCGCGCGACACTGTTCGAGATCATTAAGTTTTAATGATGATTATTTTGACGGTAGACATCAGCCTAAGAGCTTCGACTTATTTGTTTTGACACTTCATTTACTTTTTAGAAAGACTTTATCGAGTAGCAAATTTTGATATATTTTATAAAATTTCGGTTAAGTCGTTCAGTAGAGATTTAATGTACTTAATTTTTTCAAAAATTATTTATCTAAACTTGTCTGTTTCCTTATATATATATATATATATATATATATAAGAGAGAGAGAGAGACTTGTTAAAAATTTCATTATTATAAATGCTTTTAGATATTTATTATTAAAATTTAAAATAACAAACGATAAATTTATTGATTATAAATAATTCAACTTGAAAAAAGAAAAATAAAAAAAATCATTTTAATTTATTATTTCATATTTTTAAGCAATAAATATTATATTTCATAAATTATTTTTCTACATGTATTATCATTGTTTGAAACACTGTACCAGTTTTGATAAATTCGTTTACATTCTGTGGTTAGGCGGTTTTGCGATAAAACCACAAAAGTTTCATTTAAAAAATTATTAAATAACTTTATATAATAGTAAATTTATTATTGAAAAAAATCACTCTGTAAAATCTTTCTCGAAAATAATATATTTATTTTGATATAACGAAAATTCATTTCTGAATATCGTTTATTTAAATTTTGAGATGAAGTATTAATTTCTCATTAAACTTCACTGGAAAATATGCCAATATTGAAAATCAATTCATCAATTTATGAAAAATTTTAATTAGTTTTTATAAATAGCTCTTTTTAATTCAATTTGAGATTTTTTTAAAAAATATTTCCTTGGTTAGTTATCATTGAAAATGAAATTGATTTTAAAAGTTTATATATATATATATATATATATATATATATATATATATATATATACATAGTAAAGAGAGTATGAAATATTGAATGGTATTCTGGACAACAACGTTGTTGACTTATTGAAAATTTGTTTACATAATTAAGAAGTTTCTCGTTTCCTTTTATTTTCGTTTAGCGTTCGATTCAATTTATGTGTACGTTTTATTTAAGGAAATGTATTCGATGCAAATATCTGTCTCTATTTCTGGAAAACCGTATAAATATATATAATTAAGTTTAAAATATTCGATGTGGTTTGGTGGTGAGCTGAAATGAACCTGTCAGTAGTTACGAGTATAGAATATATCAGGAAATTCGTATTGTCGAACGTTAATTTACAGAAAAGATTTCGGAAATAGATATTAATAATCGAGTTTGTGATGATGTATTGAGTGAATTAGATGAAAATGTTAAAGTGCAGTGGTAGATAAATTGTAACTGAATAGGAAATAATTTTTTTTCGTACGGAATTTCTTAGAATTATTTTCAATTATAATCGAATAAAATCAGATTGCTTTTAAAATTATTGAATATATTTTAAAAAAACTCGATTTTACATTATCGTCGTTTGTAAATTTATATTAGAAAATTTGAAAAAATTAATACCTGCTAATATATGTATGTATGTATATATGTAGAGAGAGAGAAAGAAATCAATTTTTTTATTAATAATTTTATTAATGACTAATAAATTTTAAAATATTTAGTTGATAAAAAGAAAATAAGAAGTATTAAATATATTTCTTGATTTACCTAAGTAAAACTATTTCTTTTGATTTCCATTTAATTGTTTATTGTATTTTTAATTTTGATATTTTTTTAAAAATAATTTAAATGGATAAATATTCTTACACTGCTTAAAATTCATCAGATTATTTTTGATAAAAAACATAGTGAATTGTAGCAGACATTAAGAAATAATTGAAAATATTAATTGCCTTAATTAAGACAAATAAATAACATTAGGTGTTTCATATAAGGTTATATAACACACATAAGTAAAAATAATATAAGGTTGATCAACATTATTCTATTCTTAATTTCTATGTTAATTTGATTAGAATATCTCCTTCCTCTAATTGTCTACACTAATAATAATAACAAATAATGTAATATTGCATCAATAAAAATATTATTTAAATTTTTAAAGCAGAATTTATTAACAGGATTATTTTAAAAAATAGTGATCTCAATTGGTTTCTGTGGTTATAAAAGGTAATGGTTTTTGAATTTTTCAGTTAAAAAATATACCTTTTATTATTTGTGAAAAAAATAATGAAGATAAAATAAAAATATATTTTATATAAAAATCTGAAAAATATCTACTTATATGAGATATTTTTATTTTGTTAAATAATAAAAAAAATATGCAAGTTATTAAATTAGCGCTCAATAAAACATAATAGTACAAAAAATTACTCAATTATATAAAAAAGTATAATTTTTGGGCTATATTAAATGTTTATGGCCTTAATTTCAATTAAAGATTTATATTTGAATTTAGTTCATTTTAATTCTGCTTTGAAATCAAATTGAACTCATTTATTAATAACATTTTTTATTAGGAAATAAAAGTTCAATAGCTCGTTTAAGTGTTAAATTTCTATTAATTATTTTTTTTTTCATTTTATTTCTATCTCAACAATATAATTAGACTCTTTTATTGGTAACATTTTTTCATCAACAGATAAAAGGACAATAGTTCTTAAGTGTAAAATTTATATTTATTAACTAATTTATATGAAAAGTTTAAAATAATTAACATGATTAAAAAAATTCTCTAAAATGTTATAATTAAATGATGAAATGAGAGTTTCAAAACTAATGTATATAAAAAGTACAAAATAATTAATCTGATTTTTTACAATTCGCTAGAATTATAACATTTAAAAAATATAAAATAAAATGAGTGTTTAAAAAAATTAACACAACATAGTAGAAAAAAAAATAATTTATGGCCATATATTAAATCAAACTTATTATATATCAAGATATTAAAATACCATAAAAATTTAGTTTCACGGACAGAAAATCGTTTTAAAAAACCTTGTCAACACATATGAGTAATTACTAACAATAGCGAAATTTATGAATTTTCATGAACATATTTACGTTTTCATTAATTTCGAACGTCTCATAAATAAAACAATTTTAAAATTTATTATACGTGAAGATACGTACAATTTTTATAACCTTCAAGGTAAATTCGTATATAATTATTTATAAATTTGAATCATCAATTTAACTAAAAAAAACCTTACTATTCAAATATGCAGAAAAATTGTACACGGCCTTCAATATCGTGCCGTGTCTACCGTACATTCTAATTGATCGAAACGCATTTAAAATAAAACCTATGTATTTTTTTATATAATAATAATAATTTCATCGATAAAACATTAACGAGACAACAAAAGACCTTTTTAAAATGAAAACGATGTCGATTTTTAAGATACAATCGTTATTTTAAAACTGAAACACTGTAACTACAGTTCAAATGATTCGTTTTGTAATTATTTAACAAGGACGTTCGTACGTGCATCTAATCATTCGTTTTTGTAATCGTTATCAGCGAGGAAAAAATACAACATTAACTTAAACTGTTTCCGGATTGAATCACGTAAATGTACGTGACAGAATTTCTATTTGTCTCTGTATATTTTTTAATCCGGAAACAGATTTTATAAAGAATTACATTTTAATGTTGGTAAAAAATTAATAGGAATTATTTACATTTATATTTTATATAAAAAATGCGTCTTTTTTAGAATATTATTATTTTTACGTCGGGATTATCGTCAGTTTATTCTCTCTTAAATGATTTAAAATATAAATATTAACTTATTAACAATTCACTTTGATCTTACGGAAGAAAACATTTTCATGAGAACAGCGTGTTGTGTTATCTTTTAGTCTGTTGATTATTAAAGTATGTAAAAAAATATGAGTATAAAAATTAAACACATATACAAAATTTAAAATAAATAACATGTTTATCTGGAAATCAGTTCACATATATATAATTAAAAATTTATCTTTTTGTATAAATAAATGTAAAATTCACCTACAACTTAATAACCTTTTTACATGAACTAATCTAAATGTTTTATGAATAAGTAGGTATTATTTTAACACCATGTATGAGTTTTAAAAATTTTGGATGCTTTTAAAAGATATTATTTTGGTGTAAAATTTTAAATAAGATAAAAATATTTTTAGTATAATTTTTTTATACATTTTTAATTACATATATATATATATATATATATATATATATATATATAATTATACAATTTGATAGTGACCTACAAAAAGAGAATAGATCGAGAATTAAGGTAATATGGACAGCATTTGAAAGAATGAATATATTGAAGAGTAAAACATCATTGAACTTGAAACGAAAAGTATAGAATGGATTAATGAGACTGAAGGATGTAAAATATAAACTATTTTAAATAAAATATTACATTCTGGAAACCAGAAATTATTTTATGGAATTTTTGAATTTCAAGAAAAACTGAAAATTGTTAAAAAATGACTTTTGATTACAAAAATTGTATTTTCTAATAAATGATATTATTTTTAATGAAAAATTATTATTTTTTTGTAAAATAATCGAATTATAGTAGAAGAGATTAATTTTGAATCAATTTTAAAAAATTTCAATTTTTGACCTAAAAAAACGACGACCAATAGTATGGAAAATTTGATAAAAAATCAACATTTTTGAAAATTATTTTTTTTGGTCTAAAATCAAAGATAAGCTGTAAAATAACGCTAAAGTACGATTAAAATCCATTTTTAGAACATAGACTGAACTTTATTCCAGAAAAATCCAAATTTTGGAAATAAGTTACTGTTTTTATTAAAAATGAACAAATATCATTTTTGAGCACGGCTGCTAAAGCAAACTGAATTTTTTTCATAAAAACTGTTTACTATGTATGGTACAATAGATATTTAATAGAAATTTTATATTATGACAAGGAAAAAAATTTTTTGGGATTTTTTTTGAATTTCGAGAAATTTGAAAATTATTAAAAATTGACTTTTTGTTACAAAAATTATATTTTCTAATAAATGATATTATTTTTAATATAATATTATTATTTTCTTATTATATAATCGATTTCTAGTAAAAAATATTGTTTTGTTATCAATTTTAAAATTTTCAATTTTTTATCAGAAAAAAACGACGACCTATAGTATGTAAAATTTCATGAAAAATCAACATTCTCGAAAATCGATTTTTGTAGTCTAAAATCAAAGATAAGGTGTAAAATGAAGTTAACATACGATTTAAATCTGTTTATAGAGAATAGACTGATTTTTATTTAGAGAAAATCTAAATTTTGGAAATCAGACACTGTTTTCATTAAAAATTAACAAATTTCATTTTTGAGCGCAGCTACTAAAGAAAACTATTTTTTTTCATGGGAATTATTGACTTAATATGACACAATAAAAATTTGAATAAAATTTTATATTATGACAGAAAAAAAAATTTTTTTAAAAATTTCAAGAAATTTTAAAATTGTTAAAAATTGATTTTTATTACAAAAATTGTATTTTCTAATAAATAATATTAGTTTTATCGAAAAATTATTATTTTCTCATAAAATAACCGATTTCTAGTGAAAAAGATTGATTTTGAACCAATTTCAAATTTTTTAATTTTTTACCCGAAAAAAACGACGACCTATAGTATGTAAAATTTTAAGAAAAATCAATATTTTTGAAAACCATTTTTTTGGTCTGAAATCAAAGAGTAAATACAGAATAAAATGAAATAGTTATTAAAACCGGGTTTTTGAACATAAAATGGATTTTTTTTAATTCTGAAACCGAGAAAATAAGTTCCTAATCATGTTGTTACTAGGAGCTTTTTTAACATTAAAATATTGGCTGTATTTTCGTCGAGTTAAAATAATATCCTATTGAGTAGAATAAATAAATTCAATGATTTTTCTTGCATTATTGCACATCATAAGTAATTATTGTATATCTCTAAATAATGTTTTATAGTTTGAAAAAAAGAAAAAAGGAAAATAATTAAGAACAAAAATATTGTAAATATTTAAAATTCTTCAATCTTATTTGGATCACCTGTATATAACCAATGTATATTATATGCTTGTACTTACAGGCCAGAACTTGGACAGTGAATGCAAAAAAAGAAAAAAATATGAAAACCCAGCAAAACATGAAAAAAATATTGGGAATTTCTAAAATTGATTTAAAAATCTATAATAGATAAGAAAACAGACAACTCAAAATCGATGAAAAGGATATGGGTAAGACATATAGTAAGAAGAAGACAACAGATAGACAAAAATGATAATACAATGGTGATTAAGAGACAAAAAGATACTAAGGAAGAGATTTTATTAAAGATAGAGACATTAAATTGTGAAATATAAATGATAAGGGTGGGTGAAGTTAGCTTAGAACATGAAACAGAAGAATCTTGTGGAATCATTTAACAAGAGCTATTGATATTTGATAAAGGTTTCATTTTACAGTGGGCTGATATAGGCTTTGTGATATTTCTAGATTCATTTACTGTGCTAAACTTATTTATAAACTATTTCCATTAACTTATAAACAAAGAAAGTGAAAAGTCAACAATTACTCAAAATTTTTCTTTATTTTATGGGGTGATAGTTCATGTATATTCATACGATTATATTTTCCAGATGGTGTTCTTATATATTATTGTATTAAATTTTTGTACGACTATCCAGAATATCAAAAATTTGATAATAAACAACTGTATCAACATAAATATAAACTCAATTATATTTTGATAATATATGTAAGGATTCTAGAAAAAAATATGCATAGAAGACAAATTGTTTTAACCACTCGAGAAAAAAAATGCGTCAAACATTATTTTGAAGAAAGGCAGATAAAATTACAGTGAGAAAGAACAGATGAATTTACATTTAAGATGTTTATTGATTTTTTTCAGTACAAATGAAAAGTACAAGCGCATTATTCAACTTCAGACAATGATTTTGCAGTATTTCGTAACTTTTAAAGTAGATATAGAATATTTTACATTCCAGTTTATTAGGTGAATGAACTTGAGGTATTATTAATATCTCTTGTTCATAAAAATCATAGTGTGTATGTGAAAATTTACATAAAATATTAAATCTGTATTTATTAAAAAGTAAATTTAATTTATTAAAATAAATATTCTAATTATATTAAATTAATAATGACAGAAATACTGTAATTTTTAATAAATTTTATATTCTTTTTAATAATGAGAGGAAAACTTTACAAAGATAGAAAAATATATATTAAAATGAATCATTTAATATAAATGAAACATTTGCTCCCAATCACAACATTTTATAAAATTGTTCAATAATCACTTCATTTGTATCAAAGTGATTTTGTTAGAATACGAAAACAAATAATAATGAATGAATATTTTTGTAAATACACAGAAAATATAATTGGAGAAGAAACGTGAAAAGAAAATAATAATTGATTATTGTATAGAAAATTATGGTTCATTAAGAAATGCAAAAAGAGAAAAGAAAAAAATATTATTGAAATTTAAAAAATCAATTTATACATTATTAATAATAACATCACCCTCTAACACTTCATAATTTTATAAGTGAACAATCATTTATTGTCACTTTAAATATGCATTTCAATAGTCATATCTTTATCGTTAGAAATATTTATTTCAAAATTAAGAGTTAATTAACAATTTTGAATTTAAAAATAATATTTTTAAATTAACAGGAATTTTAATGATAAATAAATTTTTAGTTATTTTACTAATATAAGAAACAATTATCAATAATTTGAACAATATTTTCAGATAATAACAAAAATTTAAATAGATTTTTTTAAATTAACAGGAAGTTTATTTATTAAAACAATTTTCAATTTCATACTATTTTTTCTACTAATTTTTATCAACAAAGAACTATCTTTTTTAATCACGAAAATACAATTTACTTTTCTTAACTTATAATAAAATTTATAAGATTGAAAAAATGTAAAAATTGAAATCAAGAGGATGTAAATAAAGATTCATTTTCGAAAAGATTCAGAAAGCAATTACAACGTTTTGCATTAGCATAAAATCAAATTACGTATTTTAAAATCTCATTATATATATTTACCGATCTTCAACGCATAATTACGTTCCAGTAGAAATACAAAATTAATATTCATGTTTGAAAACAAATTTACACTAAAAAAATACATACAAAGAATTCCCATTAGAAGATAGACGTGAAGGTTGAACTTGTGCTAAAATCAAATCATTTCCTCTGTGCACAAAGTGTTAATTGAAAAAGAATGAGAAAAGAACGTACACGTGAAATTATTCCCATATTAATTATACTGGGATAATTTCGTGATGAATATCTCACATGGATTATAAGTCAGGTTCAGTGATGGCGGTCAATTTATATGTCAAAGAATATGAAAATGTACAACTGGTTTACATACAGTCATGACTAATGCTCGATAATTATGCGTCTTCGATAAAGTTCTTTTTTTAGATTGTATGCAGGTTTTGTTGTTGTTTGATATGTTGATGGCCTTGGATCATCACAGTTACAAAATATTTATTCCTTTTACATATTTTTTTCATATTTTTAATGTATGATATGTATATTAATAAATAATTGTTTGAATTCAATTCTTTGACGGTTTTTTAAACTGTCATTTAAAAACTTGTCAGTCAGTTCAAGTTTGTCCAGTTTTACATAAATTATTTTCAAATATATCAATTATGAGTGTTGTTAAAGAAAATAGTTTAATGTCAATTTTAATAACTGGAGAGATTGATGAAATGAAAAAGTAGTTTTTACTTTAAAAAAATATAAATGAAATAATTAATAATTTTAAATTTTATTATATTTTAATTGTGATTTCCAATTTTTGAATAAATGTTTGTGTTTTCGTCTTTTATTAATGATCGTTTAATAACTGTTCTTATATTTTTTGCAATTAGTTTAGTTTTAAAATCAAAAAATTAGATAATTAAGTAACTATCAATTCCTCTACTATCAAAAAATATTTTTAGGGATAAAATCATCTGTGGAAAAATCAACTACAGTTAATAAACTACAGACTGTAGAATAAAGTGCATTTAGTTTTTTACTAGAGATAATCTATGAAAAAATTAAGTATTTCATGCTTATTTCATTTAAGTTATTTTTTAAAACAAATTTATTACGAATTTTTTCATAATCGACTTAGTACAAAAAAATATTTTTGTTAATATTCACTTTAATTTATAGTATTTATAAATCACTTGCCTCAACACCACAAAATTTTATAAAAATGTCTAGTAATCCCTTCTGTTCACTTTATTACACTTATTTATTTTTTGAGTAAAAAATGTAATTTATTTCCAAGAGAAAAACTTGAAATTCTTTGCCAATAAATCTATTGTTCGATCAACTGACTAAAGTAAAAGGTTCAAATGCAATAATAGTATTCTTTGTATTATTTTTGAACAATAAATCGATGTCAAAAGTCTCCATTCTAATCTGAAACCGTTAAAAACGTGTAAACGTGGAACAATAACCGCGGTATCGCAAACAAATACTTATCCGACTTATCGAATGCAATTAATTATTTTTCAGTATTAAATTCAATGAGATTATATCTCGTATATAGAAGAGATATTATTAAATCCGTACTATATATTCATTTTAAGATTTAGTCCGTGCAGTGTATGAAACAAGGACGTCCTCGTATACACCCACTGTACATAAAACAAGGATAGGCGAATATCTGTCGAGGCTCGAGCTGTGGGACACGTATATGGAAAGGCATGCGATGCATGCCGGGACACTGCTTTTCCGGTAACTCCGTCGCGGTAAAGCTTCGCGTTTTGTCACGGGCACCGAGGTCCGATTTATAGTGATTCCGTTTATGACGCCATTAACGGATTTGTTTGATTAAAGGCCGAGAACGTGCGAGGTAAATCTGTGAAAAAATCGGCACCACTTTGGTAGAGACGGAGTCGATGTTCCGGATCAACGGTAGAGAAATACGATGTTCATTTATATTTCTTTTCTTCTAGTTCGATGATGAGTGAACAGGAGATTTTCATATAACTGGGATTGTGTGAAGTTTATATACGGAATTCTGCTTTATCGGGATTGGAATTTTCGACATAAACATTAACTGTCATTCGTCTTTTCAAATTATTAATAATTAAAAAAAAATGTATCCTATTTGTTATTTACTCAAGATAATTTAAGTTAAGTAACAAATAAAATATAATCAATTCCAAATAACATTACATACCAATTGGTATATTTTTTTATTAGAGAAGATCATCTTTTTTAACAAAGATATTTCTTTATGATTTCAAATAAAAGTTTAAATTAAAAAATTCAAATAAAAGTAAACAAATAAATAAATAAAAAAATGAAGAATTAAAATAAAAGTTGAAAAACTTGATAAAAAATTATAAATAAAATTATCTTAAATTCTAAAAATTGACTTGATAAATATATATGTTTTGATAAATTTTTAATATAGAATAAATTACAAATATGAAAAAAATGATAACGAATTGTATAGGAAAATATTCAATTTTTTCTTAAGAAATATTTCAATTTTAAAATAATGAACAATTCACATATTCATTAAAATTGAAAAAGTCAATTACCACCATAACACCATTGTAAATGTTCAATGTTTATTTATTGTTATTAATTTATTTATAAGATTTTATAATACAGCATTCTAATGACATTGATATGATCATCGAAATGCACTTCAACTTTTCAACAAATAAAAAAAGAAAGAAATAATTGTAGAATATTTTTACAATATATTGTGGTGTTAAGATGATAAATTATTTATATGAAAATAAATTTGACAAAGTTTAAAAAAAATAAATAAAAAAATGCGACTAATACAAAAAACTAAGAATTATAATTTATTTGGAAGGCTATTAAATATTTATGTAAATAATAAAAATTTTAATATATACATATTTGTTAATTTGTTTAAAAAAGTATTTTTAAAAAATAACTGCAAAACACAAATTAATCTAATAAAAATTTGTATTAGGATTTTAAAAATGTGAAATTAATAAATGCAAAATAAATAGTAATTAAAATTATTAGAATATTAAATACATATCCAATTAAGAAAATTAAGAGACATTTATTATCTTCTATCAATAATAAAATTATTTAAATATTGACAAACTTAAAATTATAAAAATTCAGTGATTAATTATTTATTTAAGCAAGTTTTTAGTGTTAAATATTTTAAAAATAAATTTTATATTAAAATAATTCAGACAAATTAAAGAAATTCTAAATAAAAAAATTCAAAAATATCTTGAAAAATACAGACATTGACGAAGATTTAAGAAAAATTAAATGATAATAAAAAGTTAATATGATAAAAGAATTATGGAATAATCGATATAAATATAAATTGTGAATAAAAATTTATCTAATGAAGTTGTAAATATCCGTAAAAGAAAAGATAATTTATTTTAAATTCTATTATATAAAAATGATTATATATTTTGCTACCATGTTTATTTTTATTTAGATGATTTGCTTCACTTACCAATGACATTACAGCATTTTAATTTCCAGAAATCTGAAAAATAATAAAGAAAACTATTAGAGAAAAAATTTAAAAAGCAACCAATATTTACTAGAAAAATAATTTCACAATAAGATTAATTTTAAATGCACATTAGTAGTTACAATGTTATATTATAAACAATGTCACTTTCACAAAATGAATCACTACCCCAAACACTCTGGTATTTCGTCATTATTCATGTAAAAGTAGCCAATTCATTTATAAATATATAAATTAGTCATTCTCTCTAATATCACAAAATTATACAAAATTGTTTATTTATTGTCCATTTTTGTTAATAGGTACAGTCAATATTAGCAAACTCGAATTATCATCATTATTGACACTAGAGCCCTTATAGGGCCTTGATTAGTGATAATTCTAGCCTATTAAGAATTTTCTTATCAAAGTTCTATGAAAGTTATATTTTTTTAGGAAATGAGGTTGTCATTTACATGGAAACATTTAATTTGGTCAATTTATTAAATTTTAATAAATTGATATAATTATAATAATTATTAATTATTGTACAGATTAAAACAAATTAAATGGGATTGAGTGATTCATTTATCGTAAAGTATTTTCATTAAAATTGAATGAATTTAAAATTTATAAAAAAGAAAAAATAATTTATTATTTCAAGTAAAATAAGTTATTTGTTACACAAAAATTATTATTACAGAAAATAATATATGGAAATAATATAAAGATTTTTTACACAATGTATTTTATAAATGTAATAATATTTAAAACAGAGATCTAATTTCAGAGTAAATTAAATAAATATTGAAATAAAAACCAGTATATATAATGTATTTTTTGTATCTGTATCTGTTGAATATTCTACTAACAATTTGAATTCGCTGTATCGTTATGAAGCAAAAAATAATTAAATAATAGTTTTTGTAATACTAACCACGTTTTTACACATTTATTACTTGTAATAAAATCCAAGAAATGTATATTTTGATATAAATAAAATTATACTTTCATATGAAATTGTTTTGTGGATGTTTTATGCAAATGAAAATTTTATTATAATTAAAATATCGTATCTTACATGTAATAAAAATAATAGAAGGTAGAGAATGGTGATTAAAGAACAAAACATTAATTTTATTTAATGGATATTCCTCGCGTAGAGATAATATGAATAGAAGTTCTTAGCCGGACATAATTGCAATTTTAATGAACCAAAACGGACTGAAATGGCGTAGAAAATATTTTTAAAGCGTGTACATCTAATATAAGTAGTAAAAATATTTACTAATCCATTAAAGTGGAATGTTGTGTTTTCTGAAAAAGGATAACGTGGAAGTAGATGCGGTGTCCACCAGTGACGTAACTGCCATTTGTAACAGAACTATTTACACTGTTGGGATAGGTAGGACAGGAAACGCCGTCACTTTTAAATAATACCTTTAACGTCTAACCACACTACTATTTCAAATAGGTTTTCCGTTTTAGATAAAAACAGGTATGTGGAATGTTAATGGCCGTCCATTATGAATGTTACACTTAATTATTTGTGGCGATTTTATTGACTAACCTAAATCGGTTGAATTTCTTACGCATTTTTAACAACACTGAAAATTTAGTCCAAATTCAATTTTAATATCTCATAAGGTAAACATCACTTTTTAGAAAAAATATATTTTTTAAATTATATATATATATATATATATATATATATATATATATATATATATATATATATATATATATATATATTTACCACTTAGAAGTTTATTCAATAATGTAATAAAAAATAATATATAAATAAATTTATGTTTTTTTTTCATAATTTTTTTATATCAATTTTTCAAATATTTATTTCATTTTAAATGAAACAAAAATATGAATGAGAAAATTTTATAAATAATTCAGTAGATGTTAATAAAATTATCTCTTCTTCATGAAAAATTAAACATGCACATTTTAAAGAAAAATGTTGTTTGAGAGTATAAAAAATATTTGTTTATATTATAAATCGCTTTTAAAGGTATAAAAATACATACATACATATATATATATATATATATATATATATATATATATATATATATATATAAATATGTGTGTGTGTATGTGTATTTATATACGTCTTAAGTCTGTCGATGTTTTATTTTTATTATCGTTATATGAATAAAATCAAAATTCTGACTTATATTCTTATAACTCTCTTAAATAAATTAGCACATTTTTATTCATGTTTAATTACTTAAATTTATTCAACGAACAAGAATTCTTAATGAATATTCTGTTTTTTTTATTCTTTGGTGAATTTTTATATAAAAGATGTACTACATACAGACATGAACAAAATAAAAAAAAACGCTAAGTACTTTAGTAATAAAAATGTTTATATATCAACATTCAAAAACATTAATCATGTGTTTTTTAAGATCACTTTATTTGTTTATATTTGGCAACGTTTTTAATGTATTACAGTTTATATTTATAAACTAAAAAGGATAGGGTGTTGGCGTGCTTTTAATGAAAAATACATTACTAAAAGTGTTTTATTCTTGAGTGTGTTTAGAGTAATATTAAAAAAATATGATAATATAAATTATAAAAAAATAACATTTTTAAGAGAAATAATAATCGAAAATGGAAATTGAAAAACAGTGATTGTATATTAAAATGAATTTTATACAAAAAATATTAATATTATAACAAATGGACATCGAAATCAATAATTATATTAAAAAATATATTTTTATAAAAAGCTTTTTTAAAATTTAAAAATGGAATACGTGAGAGTTGTTGAAAACTCGCAAATAATTTGCTGAATAATTAAACCTTTTCAGAAAAATATTAAAAAAATTCTTAAGAATCACCTGAGTTATACCAAGAAAGCTGGTTGTTTGGTACTTATTTTTATTTGAGTTCTCTTAAATTTTTATTCATCTTACATATATGAAAATATACACACATAAAAAACTGTTCAGTTTATTAGTATTTTCATTTTTCTGTTCGGCCTTTATATATACATAACTGAATAAAAAAAATTTAAAAATAATACAAATATTACTTTTATTTGCTATTCTAATTTTTCATAAATAAATTATTATTGTCAAAACAAATAATAAAAAATGACACGTTAAAGGTTTCACTTCCACCAGGATACCGTTGAGAATAAATCAATTTTATACTTCTTTTTTTAAAAAAAATAAATTATCACATAACATCTAACATAAAAATAAAAATGTTTTACTAAAAATTATATACTCAAAATGTCAATAGTTCAACACTCATTACAGATAATTATTGAGTTTATAAAAGTATATTTAACTTATCAGTCTATAAAATCGTTTTATGCTCATCACCTTGAACAAGGATGAACTTATTTTTTACTTAAGAATTACGTCACCATTTTCACATAATGCAATCACTATAATTATAACACATTATGTAATATTTATTTTTCGCATATATGAAAAAATGGAAGAAAAAACATCGATTAAATCTAAATTTTAAATTATATTTACATTTTATGATTGAGTCATCTCACCCGTTTTATAAAAATATTACAGTGGAATTACAGATGCTGCAATAAATACCTTCTTAAAGATATATATATATATATATATATATATATATATATAACAACATTGAGAACATACAACAACTTAGTTAATTAGTACCTTATTTAGTTAAGTAACATTAATTGCGTTCTTGTAAACAAAACAGACTTTCATTACCTGATAACGATATAAACGTAAACCTTGAATTATACCCGTTCCTCACTGTACTTGTATAAAAATTGGCTTCTTTTTTATTGCACGTAATTAGACAATTCGGTGTATTCGAATTTAATTAAACAAGGATCCGTTGGATATTTATCGAATTTTATTTGAACCAAGCCGCTACATTTTTTTAAATGCTCGATTTTTAGTTTTTGTATTCCTTAATGAATATAATTCTAGGTCAAGTGAATAGTTTCTTAAAATGTTTAAGTGATTGATTTCGTTTTTTTTTATTTCTGAATAGTTTTTTTCAAAAGACATGTCTGTTTTTTATACGTTAGAAAGGTGTATGTATAAACTTAAAAATGATAAATTAAATAAATATATACATACAATTAAATATATATATTAAATATATATATAATATTTGTAAATAAACAGGATTTTACTTCAATTTTTCTATGAAATAAAAAATTCTCTCATAAAAGATTGGATGAAAATCGGTGTTATTACACATATTTCAAACATGTAATTGCATTTAAAATTATCTGGGAATAAAATTAAAATTAACAACAATAAATATCAAAGAGAAAACAGAACAATAGCAGTTATCGCGCTGATCTCATCTCTTGTTAGATAGGGGCGACATCAATTAACCGAACGATAAATGTATTAAAACAGCTAATACTGATTTCCTGTGCACATGAGTACAGTGATAATATAAACAATAACAAAAATCAACCATAAAGATACGAACGGCCATTAGACATTGGTTTATCTTTAAACTTGGAATACATGTTACAGGCACGAAATACCAGAGATAAGCAACAGTAGGAAAAAAACATAGAACATACATTACAAGAAAACAAATAAGAATGTTGTTTTCTTATAGCCAACACTAAAGATAAATATATCTATATACTAGGAAATGATACAGAAGAAGTTATGAAGTTTTACTTCCAGTCACACAAATATATGTATACATATATATATATATATATATATATATATATATATATATATATATATATATATTTATATATATATTGTATTAGATCAGCGAACAATAAATAAATACTTCAATATTATTTGCAAACTAAAGATTAAATATAAAATCATTTTTAATACAGAATACTACTTTAATTGTGTTTTTTACATTATGATATCTATATTCTTTCCAAAAAATAATGTTCAATATAGAAAAATAATATTTACAGATATAGAATTAATCTTTAAATTTGTAGAACAATAAACTGATAAAATTAACAGAAAAAAATATATAAATTATATCCTTATTTCTTATGTGCAATAATAATATTAGAAATTTGTGAATTCTGAGAATTGAGAGTAAAAAAGATTGTAAGTTATAAATCACATGCTGAACATATGTGGGAAATTTTGAAAGGTAATATATGTAAATAAAAATGGTAATCATAGAGTGAGGTAAAAAGCAAAAAAATTACAAAATGTTGGAAATTTAAAAAAAAATTCTCTGTACTTTAACTTCATAAATTTTATTCTCTGCACTTCATAGTTCATAGAATATTAAAATATATTAGTGTTTTTATAAATTTGTTTAATATTCATTCTTTCAATACTGCTCTTTAAATACTGTTCTCATTAAATACTAATCAAATAAATATAACATACTGATCAGATTTTTTATTTCCGTTGTTTCACTTATTTCCTAATTTTAAAGTTTCCTGTTTCTTTTTATACTTGTATAGATGATCTAGCATATATATATATATATATATATATATATATATATATATATATAAATTTAAAAAAATTTAAAGGAGTATGAAAAATGTAAGTTATAACAAAAATCAATATGAAGAAAATAAAATGGGTTCCAAAAAAAACGAGTCATACATATGATAAAAGAAAAGTCAAATACAATATTAAAAAGTGAAGATATATCACAAGAAGAAATAATATTCGACGAACAAAGGAATTTATTGATTGGAAATCAACAGATTTAAAAATCACCAGAAAAATATTAATGAACTATCAAACAAGCATATTAGAAATTTTATTGATGGATTGACAGAAACAAATTGTATTTAATATGTATAAATATATATATATATATATATATATATATATATATATATATATATATATATATAATATGTATATATGTATATTACATTACGGATGTTTTAATATTTTGTAAATTTCTGTTACCTGAATAGATTTCAAGGATCTTAAATAAGTTATATGACCTTAAAATAAATCTAGTGTCGATATATAAATCTCCAGGGTTGTTCAAATATCTTACAAAGGTTTATTATCTGTGCATACATGTTATTTAGTTTATCTGTTTGAATTGGTGTAGCCATACGTCACGTCACTTAAGAAATACTTGTAGTATTTTAAAATAAAACACTTATTTACAGTCCATTAAAGGTATTTATTCAGTGGGTCGGTGTAGACGTGATTAAAATTTAATTCGATACATTTATCTTCAATTAATTAAATGTAAATTCTTTGCTTTTATACACAATCAAAAAATAACTGTGTAATTATATCAAATCATATAATTGAAATTCGTTTATAAAAAAAAATGTTATATATATATATATATATATATATATATATATATATATATATATATATATATATAAGAGAAAATTAGTACGTTGCACGTATCGCAGATTGTTCGCGTTGCATCAATTGGATATCGGATATCCGCAATTGAAAATTAACAAATTTAATATTACTTCATCCTGTATATAATACGTGTCTAGTCACTAAATATAAACTATAATCGTTTTGGTTTACTTTACCAATTAACTTTCATTTCGTGTCAGTGAACAAACATCTGAAATTGTACAAGTTATGAACGATATTTGAACCAAATAAGTTTCTCATAAATTCGTTCATTATTAGTATATTATTTTATTTACTCTAATAAGGATCTCTCTGTAATTTATATATATATATATATATATATATATATATATATATATATATATATATATTACCACTAATCTATTTCTATCTACTCTCTCCCAATACTTTCCATTCCATCCAATTCAATGACTTTTTCTTCCACTCCATTCCAATGAATTTTCTTATATCTCTGACTTATCTATCTATGGATCTCTTCTAGGACCTTTTTATGTGTATATATTCCCAATCAATAATTCATCTTGTCCATTAGTGATCTTATTTTCTTGCTATACTATCGGCCCATTAATATTACAAAATTTACTTATGCAATAAAATCAGTAACTTGTGTTTCCTTTCTGATTCATTCTGTTCTGTTTTTACCTTTTTTTCTTATTTTTAATGCACATTTTCCATGTTCTTTTGTGTTATTATGAGCTGTTAAATTATTCTAATACTTAAGATCTATATTTCAATGCTATCAATGAGAACAGGTAGAATATATATATGAATGTATGTATGTGTATGAACATATTTATGGAATTACTCGTTATATAAATTCAAATATATTTATTTCTAGCTTAATTTGGAACATTTAACTATATGTAAATTAATTCAGTATTATTATAACCTATAAAAAGTTTTAATAACTTCACACCATATGTGTATAGAATTAATTTCACTACCTTGAAATCGATTAATCGTATACAGATTTATATACTAAAGTTAACTATTTTATTATCAAATTTTGATACAATCAAATTAATTTAGTAATGAGTCAGTAAGATATAAATTTAGTTTGTATTTTATATTCCATTATAATTTTTTTTGTTAATAAATTGAATTTTATTGCTTATATTAAATTTGAATTATATATTTTAAGAGCATATGGTTAAGTTTCAATTAGAGATCTTGTAATTTTAAACGATAATAACTATACTTTTTTATTATGAATTAATTGTTTCGAATTTAATTTATTATTTTTATTATTTTAAGTTATTTTATCACATTGTTCATAAAAATTATATACCTGAATATAAAAGTTATTTGTAAATATAATAAAATAATTCTGTCATAAATAGACTTCTATTATACATGATATCTTTTTTTTCTTTTTTTGACAAAAAGTATATATATATATATATATATATATATATATATATATATATATATATATATATACACACTTTAAAAGAGTTACGAAAGTAGATCAAAGAGTAAAAAAGTTTTAATCATAATTTATATTCACTTATTGACATATTTTTTTAATTATCATAGATCAATATTGCATATTTAATTTTTATTTTAATTAAAGTAAATATTTTTATTTTTTCGTACTGAAACAATGTTGTAAGTTTATTAAAATAAATGAAGTTAATTAAAAAATAGTCTAAATATTTATTATATTATATAAATGTAAGAAAAATATATTATTCTTATTTTTTGTGATTAAACAGTTTCATAATTTTTTAACTATTGTTTAATCGATTTTAATAAAATATTTACCTTTGAGTCCAATAAGATTTTTTATAAATATTGAACAATTATTTTTTAAATCCATTTTTGGATTTTGATTAGAATGAAACTTTATTTTATCGTGAAAACTTTTTTTATAGTAAATAAAATTTGGTTTTGTTACAAGATTAAATGTACATATGAAGCCGAAAAATAAATGAATGAATGTGTACGTAGAAGACTGAACAATTAAAAATATTAATACGAATTTATTGATATTTAGGAGAGAGATAGAAAAATATAATTTGTAAGATAGGAAGAAGTTGTGGACATTTAAAACTTACAGACAATTCAGATTAAAAATCTGCTTGATGTCGATAAACAGAATATTTGATTTGGTACTAAATCAAATTTTCTTTAATAAACTAAATCACTAGTTCCAAACACCACAAGATTTTTAAAAAAGTAATTAATAATAATTTATTGTTCATTTTAATTATCGAAATACATTTCAATAGCCTAGACATAATTTTCAGAACACTGAATTATAAAATTGATTATTGAAATTTTTTTATAAAATCTCATGATAATAAGCTAGTAATTTATTTATATTTACAACAGAAATAAACACTTACAAAATATTTCGTAACTTTATAGTTTATTTTCAAAAATAAATTCAGAAAAAAATTCTTGTGTTAGTAATTACAAAATAAATTAAATGTTGAAACACATTTAAAATACTTTAATTGTTTAAACAAATTATTTAAATTAATTAGCTTTTATTTATTCCTGTATGGATTAAATAGTTTAGTATTCACATTTCTACCTTTTTATTGAATAATTTAACTTATTCTTGAATGTACCTACTATTATAAAAGTTCGCACCAAAAAATTTCATTTCCATATATATTTAAAGACGATGATACAATTATATATATATATATATATATATATATATATATATATATATATATATGTATATAAAACTGTAGATACAAAATATACTCTAAATAATTTAATACTTTTGTCATTTGTATTTATCCATCCATGTTTAATATTCAAAAAGGTTCGAAAAGGTATTCTAAAAGTGGTTTGAATAGACATATGTGGATATATATATATATATATATATATATATTATTTAAAATTTAAATCGAAACGTGCTAAATAACACGCGCGTACATAACAGAATTTCGAATTTAAAATATTTATAAATGTGTGTTCATATACATCTCAGTTACACGCATCGTCAAATTTACTCAACAAAATGTGAAAAAGAGACACGTTTATAAATACTTTGGTGTTAATTGTGCCAGATCCAGTGCAGCCCATCAACTGTTATCACATGTTGGAGAGATGGCGGACGCTACTCGTAGATTGACAGCCGCAGATATGAGATTTATTTATATATATATATATATATATATACTTAAAACTCGACCGAATGATCAAAAGATGATACAGTTAGTAATGAAAAATGGATGGGTTTGATTTAACACTCAGAGATTTACGTGTATACCATTTTCTGTTTTTAAATTTATTTATATAAATATTTTGTTGCTGTTTTCATCAAATTGTATTCGATTCCATGCTATTGTAATGTATGTTTGATTTTTTTTTATAAAAGTTTACAAAAACATTTTAATACTAAAATTCAATTATACAAAAATCTAAATACATATACTCTTTTATCACCCAAAATTAATAATTTCCAATAAGTATTGCAAAGTGTCTTATAATTAAGTTAATAGTCGATATTTGAAAATTTTGATTTATTCTCGTACACATTTTAAATGAAATTTAATTAAGTTTACAACCTTGCCGTTTATTTCCGAAATGTTTTATGTATATGTGTGTGCACGTGTACGTGTGTGTGTGTTCGTGTATGTATATGTCAAGTCATAAATTAAAGAGGTATTAAGAGATTTTACAGGTTTCGGTTTAATGCGCTAATACAATTTTTCATCGTTAATCTTACAATAATGTTACGGCGTCATAATGAAACATTGCGCTGGTTTATGGACGCCGCAAACCTTGAACGTCTCTCATAACATCTTTTATGCGTTGGAAATAGTTTCATTTATAAAATATATATACACAAACATACATTGCATAAACGCATATATATATATATATATATATATATATATATATATATACAGAGTGAAATAAATAGATACATAAACAAAAAAAATAAAAAAGAGTTTATAAAAAGGACATTTGTAAAATTGAATTGAATAATAAAAAATATATGCATTAGAGTTTAAATAAAATTCATAAAAGATACATAATTATAAATAATTCAAATTATCATTCATACAAGTATATTATATTTATAATTATGTTTTATTATTTGTGTAAGATTATTCTTGTAAGTACTGAAGTGTTTGTAAGATCTTAAGTACGAGGAAGGAAAAATCCTCATCTACACTTTCATGTAGCAGAAGACGAGCAATATTATGTGGTTAATTTATAAGGAGACTAAGTGAATGTTAGGATAGGTATATAATTTTAAAATCTGATTTAAAAACAGTATTTTTTCTCTTTTGAGATAAGAAATCAATTTTAAAGGCAAATAAACAATCGATTTAATAATGGTCAATGGTATAGGTGTGTTAATGGTAAAGACTGGAAGAATATCTCGAGTGACAACAGCTTAATGTGAAAAAATTGTATAAAATTGTATGGAAATAAAATAATCTCTTGTTCGGATTTCCAGATAGAGTTTACATAACAAGGTGTTTCACTGAGAAGTACATATGAGAAAAAATTGCATTATCGAAGGATGTTTAAAAGGAAAAACAACACAGGCAGACTAAGATTTCAAAATAAACTATGCATAACTAGAATTGTAGAAGTTACAAGAAATTAAAAAGGAAAATATAAAAAAAAAATGAATAGGAAAGTTGCTACAAACCAATTTTAGGATTGAAAATCGAAAAATATGTATAAATACTGCTACTTTTATTTTTTTCTCTATTACTGTAATAATTATAATGTATGTATTTTTTTTAAAAAAAAATAGATTGTACTTAGACTGATTTTTATTACACAATACTCGTATATGATTTGAGATTTTGAAATTTTATACTTTGATAAATTAAAAAATTTCTAATTTTCAAATAATGTATTATTTGGATTTATTCATAAATTATGTTTTCTATTATTATTTTTTTAAAATTCAATTAGAAAAAATTATTCAATCAATGAAATTTTCTGGAATTCAATGAAAGTTTTTATGTGAAAGTATTTTGTAAAAGGGAATTGTTAAAATTAATTTCTTTCTTAAGAAATATGAAATGTACAGACAAATATATATATATATATATATATATATATATATATATATATATATATATATATATATCATTAGTCAATGTAATCCATTTATCTCGTCAAAACGACAGGAAATTTTTCATAATTACACAAGTTCATATATAACAATTATCTTAGATATGTGTTTTCCACGAGTTCTCGAGTTTTTCACGACGACCATTGCACAATCCTCCCCCCATTTGCCCGTTTGCCGTCGATGCACGTATCCGTCGAGCGAAAAAAATATCTTGGCTACATCCCTTCTGACCTAAATAACACTCACACGAGAGTTAATACTTATAAATTGTGTAGGTGACGTAAAAAATTGAGAAAACTGTATTGTTTCACATTGATTTTTCTTATACGATTTTTTTTCTTTTACTCGCCAGTCTCAATACATGATTTTTCTTTCAATGTACAGACGTGTGAAAGTGACATTTTTGACAGTGGACAGTGTTTTTTTTCCACATTTCTTTTGTGTTATCATTTAATCGAAACTGGTCGGTTTCTATTTTTAAATAAAAATATATTAGGTTTATTTATAGAAATAATACCCTTTTTCTATTGTGGCTATCATATATAAAAGATCGAGAAAGGTAAAAATAGTTTTATAAAAATGTTTTACTGAAATAATTTTAAGATTATATCTTAAGAAAAGTTTGTTAAGCTTTTTAAATAATTGATCTTTAGTGACTTGCGAAAATTCATTGAAGATTAATTTTAAAAAGTCTTTCTGACAGTTTAATAAATATTTTAATATTAGTTTGAAATATTTTTCATTAAAAATTAAT
>CP092088.1:53641268-53721268 GCA_029203775.1 Neoneuromus ignobilis
AAAAATATTATTTAATATTCTCAAGATTTTAAAAATTATTAAAAAAATTGACTTTATTCAAAATTTATTTTTAATAAAAATAAATTTTATAAAAAATATCTGAAGATATATATTTCAATATACTATAATCTCCTTTTTATATATTTGTCTTAACAGAAGAATATATAACAGTCATTTTTATTAGAAAATAATATAATTATGTGAATCTTATATAAAAAAATATTTAGTAATTTTCCTATGGCAAAAGATCCACATTTGAAACAATATTTCATTATCATTTTGAAGCTATTAGCTTTTATAGAGCTTTGGACTCCTTGACAATTGAACAATATTTGTTTAATTAAAGTTAATATTTTTATCTGTATTTAATAATTTTTATTCGAAAAGGTATTGGTTTATAATATTGTAATAAGGAGTATTCCAAGCTCAAACACTTCAATAAAAAAACATTTTCCAACTTTTTTAAAATTTTATCTCCTTAAAATCAATTATCCCCCCCTTCTCACAAACAAATATATTAACCCTTTTACTGTTGACCAAAATTTCTTTGTATATTCTAACAAACTAACCTGGCGAATAAATCGGCCCATCCACAGTAAGAGGGTTAAAAAGTGTTTAATTAATTATTGTTCATGCACATTTCGATGGTAACTTAATCATCATCAGAGCATTTTGTTATTTAATCTTTTTTTCCATCAAAATAATCTTATATTAACATTTTAATTTAATAAAAATATGAGAGAAATTCAGATAAAATTAATAAAATTTCCTTATATTTGTAATTTACTACGTAGATAATTGCATTATTTTTAATACTTTTTAAATTATTTCTTTTATTACTAGAATAGCACGTCATATAAAATTATTATTTGAATAATTTTTATAGAATATGAAAAAAAATTCTATTAAAAAAATTAAATCCATAAAATATCATATTAGTAAAACAGTTTCTGCTCGTTTAAAAAATTTTGAAAATAATAAAAATTCAACTTTTAGGAATTTCAGTCATTACAAATAATTATTTAATTTATTATTAAGATTAAAATAATATTATTATTGTTCAAATATAATATCATAATTTGATAAAATTTGTATAAAAAAATGGAATATAGTAATAAAAAAATTCTAATTTTCATTAAACATTTCTTATTGAAGAAATAGTTTTATAATAATCTTTATAAACTAACATAGAATATTAATTTGTTGTCATACACACCTAGAGTTGAATAATAATGACAATTGTTTATTGTAATTACAAAAAACTAGTAATGCTAATAAAAAAATAAACTAGTCGGAATGTTTATCTGTCATTCAATCTCAAAATGTTAAATAATTCAATATATGATTCTAGTAACGTACACAACGTATTGTTTTAAACAAGAGGTTCAAATGAAGATATCTGTGTTTCGTTCTTTGGCCCATTTAACTACTTTTTGTTTTGAACTTGTGGTCCACTTAATCGATATTAAAACTATATCATTTGGTAATTTTAATACATTCATAAATGAACAAAAATATGGAAAATTAGATTTTAAGGAATTAAAAGTTGTCTCGATTTCAAATGAAGTTAGTAATAATTTCCTATCTTTTTACACACATACACACACAATTTTATGTCAAATTAAAAAAATATAAAAACTATTTTGAAAAATTTATTTATTTCGCAAAAAGAATTTTTTATTTTAAAAAATACTACCGAATTTAAAAAAACGGATTTTAATACTTTTTATATCTTTTAAGGTTTAATTTTTCTTAAAATATTTTTCATTTAATAAGGCTTATTATTTTTTTTTTACCCATTATACAATGAAATAATTCTCTCGGGAATTTTTTTATTTTATGAATTAAAAAAATATGAGAAAATAAAGAAAAGAATGAAAATCACAAAAATGATTACAAATGAAAGAAATTCAGAGAATAATATAAAATTAGGACAGATGTGCTTAAATGATAAAATGAAATCTTTGAAGCGGTGAATTTTTGTGTCTGATGATTGTTTGAGTCTTGTAATTTTTTATATTTATTTTTTTTATGTCTCGGCTAAGTTTTTTTTTGAATCTGATGATTTTCTGGGTCTAGTGATTAAGTCTGGTGATTTCTGAATTTACGTAGAATAAATAACAATCAATCTTAATTAATCTGACTAGAAACCGGGAAATATAAATAAACTATAAAGAAGAAGTCATTGACAGGAGATAATGATATAAAGAACTTTGTTTAATTATATGAAATTTTTTAAAAGTATTCTATTGAATGTTTGTGGAAAAAGAGAAAATAAATAGATGAAATTGGATCGTTCAGGTTTTAAAAAAAATGTTCTCAATAATGAATTGATAGAATTTAAAAATTATATGTATCTATTTATCAATATATATATATATATATATATATATATATATATATATATATATATATATATAAAGTATAAAGTAATTATAGTAAAATAAATTTCAAATTAAATACCTCGTACTAACAATTCATTTTTAATATAATAAAGATAAAAAACCGTCATCGAACTCGCATTACTCACAAGTCGTATCTTCGAAACTGATCGTTTGTAAAACTTAATTCATAATTTCGAATCGGGAAAATTGTTGTTCGGCGGCCCCGAGGCGAATGTACTGATGTCCACGGCGCGAATCGATAGTCTGGTCTGTGCGTAGAAAACGCCCCTTACTATCGAGAAAATAAACAATATAATCATGCCAACAACAATACGTCGCTCGTATCAATACGTCAGTACTGAATAATAATTATGTATAAATTAGCCTATGATTAAATCCCTGCTCCAATGTACAAGATTTAATACGATATGATGAAATGATTGATGGGTATACGTAGAGGTATATGTCCATATTAATTTGTCTGACGAATGATTCACTATTGCATTTACAGGAAATACATGCATATATATATATATATATATATATATATATAATTTTATTTTGAGTTACAATTCTCATTAAATCAAAATTGAGTTATAAAGATATGCGATCTTTTTTCATACTACAACATAATTATCTTCATTATATTAATTCCAAATTGAACATCTCAGTATTTTTTAATACAGAATAAACATTTATTACAAATTTGTAAATACATTTCCTTAATCAAACGCAAAAATACGATACAAGCATTTAATTAAAAAAAATGTTTACTCACTTCCTCTTTATTACACAATTTGAATAAAAAATGTAATCGCTCATCGATTTTTTCCAACGCACAGGTATTACCTATATTAATATAGCTATATGGATTTATTTTTTTACAATCAAACATACATATTTATATATTTACATATAATTTACAATTAAAATCAAAATTAATTAGTCATGAAATACGTAAATCGTTAGCAATTTTATATTTGATTCTATGTTTTTTTCATTTGAAATAAAATAATACCAATGTCAATTTTTATATATTTAAATGTAATAGTATTTTTAAAATGAATTTATAAAAAAGAAATAAAAACATAAATTAAACAATAATTTGAATATAAAATCATCAAAAAAATGTTAAGATTTTTTTTAAAAACATATCAATCAATTAATTAAAATCAGTTTTGGATTTAAAAGAGTTAATTGACGTAATTGGTCTTCAATAATTAAGATATAAATATTGATATTTTTTTAAAATACTGTATTTTGGATTGCTATTATCGACTGTTTAAAATATTTTAATTATTTTTTAATAAAATAACCACCCTTTTTAAAAGTCAATATTTATTTTAGTACTGTAGAAAATTCATATTAATACAAATTAATCATTCATTTACAAGATTTTTTATGATAGACTTAGTAGACTATATATGGTAGAGTATGTCTGTTTGTCAGATTCAGTCTTTATATCAAAGCACAATAAATAGTACTAGAAAAAAAACGACCAGTGAGTAAATCTTACTTTAATTGATTCCATTGTTACAAGTGATTAATAGCAAAACCAGAACAATTGTGTGACTTTTTTTAATTCTTCTGGAATTTTTGAAACAGAATTCTTTTCTTTAAAATATCGAACTTGCTCATCTGTATTCATGACTGTATATAATTATGTCATAATTTAATAAATTCTCTTATAAAAAAATAAAATTTAAAAATAAAACTTCACTTCAAGTAAAGTAAGTAACACATTTTTTATAAAAATATCCAATAATATTTTTAACTATATTTTTCTTACATCGTCGTCATTGGTCTCTTTCTATCCTTTCAAAAATTTCCAATCCAGTGCCTTTATAATCCATTTAACTTCAACAAATTTTCTACGTTTCTCTTCCATCTATCCATGAGTATTTTCCTGAGCCATTTTAATTTCTCTTGTCCATCAACAGTTATGCCTTCTTACAAAAATGATCGATTCATTTTCATTTTTTAAATTTTACTTTTGTTATGATATCCGTATATTTATTTTTTCTAATTTACTTATTTCTCTTTTCATTTCCACATGTTATTCCTAACATACATTTTTCTTATATTGTCTGTAGCTACCCAATTATTATGACATTTAAGACCTATGTTTCACTGCCATAAATAAGAATAATTAGAATATTCAGATCAAATATATATATATATATATATATATATATATATATATATACATAAAAAAATAAATAAAAAATCAGCTCGGATATTGTTCATCATTTAATTACTCTTTTCTCTTTGTTCTTTTTCTCTTACTGAATATTTTCTACTTTTAAAATATCCTTATACAAAATTTGCTAGAATTTTCTATTAATTTTGATACTGCATTAAAGTCATTTTAACACAAATTAATCAATGAATTTGTCACTAAATTATTTTATAAATATATTCATAATCACATAATACAGATTTCTGATGATAATAGCTGATGATTTTGAAATGTACATCAACGAATAAAGCAAAAAATGAATGATTATTGAATTTGTCTGATTCACTGATGTCAAAAATCTTGTTATATTAAAATGAATAATTGATTTTGGTAAATTTACAAACTCAAATCAAACAATAAATAATTTAAGATTAAAATCCCAATATGTAAGTAACTAAAGTTGTAATCAAACTGTAAATATATTTAAACACATTCAACATTTATATACATTTACGTTCAATAAACTACAAAACCAATATTTACGTAGTAGTAGCAAATAGTAATCCTCGAGAACGTAGTATAAAATTGAAATAGAGGAAGGAAATAAGGATTTATAGATCAGCTAAGAGACAAACAAGTCGAGAGACATTTTCGATAGTGTGAGAAGAATATCTGACTTTCCTAAATAAATATATTTCGAGAGAAGTACATGATATCCGTGTACACGTACTCGACAATTCCTCTAGCTGTACGAAGACAGCATTGGGTTACGATTAGCACGCATGCCTCCACGAAGGGAATTTATCGTGTCATTGGGATGTAAGAGATTTCTTGATTCTGAGATGTATTGCAACTCGAACGACACACGCATGCTTTCATAACTGGTATTATAGGAATGCAGATTGACAAATATATAACACGTCACAAAGCATAGTGTAGTTTAGGTGTAGTTACATATATACCTATGCCTATATATATATATATATATATATATATATATATATATATATATATACATGTGTGTGTATGTATATATGTATAAACATATATTCAACATGTTACCTGTCACTTTGTGAGACTGTGAGTCAGTCACTGAGTGAAGTCAACAGGGACACCGCCTACATGATAGCCTGTCCCCAATAGCCCATGACAGGTCCGGATCACACAATATACACAGTAAGGAATAGATGTATATAGAATGTAGTTGCTGAAGAAATGGGGAAAGTCGACTGTATTATGCATGCATTAGAGATGAAAATCTTGAAAAGTTGTACGAGACTGACAAGTTCGTTAATATAGTCGTCTTTATATTTTTTATCTTAGAAATTTTCGTCTGGATTTTTAAGAAAATTTTGTAAACATATAGATAAAAACCGATTTTCGTATAAGAAAAGTTATATTATAACTAGTTAATTTTTTTATTATTATTATATGAAAGTAAAGTTTTACATAGAGATAAAACTTTATTATAACTGAAAAAAGATATTTATATGAAATTATTATAAAAAATACAGTAATTTTGTATTGTTATAAAAAAACATCGCTGAAATTTATAATTACTATAATTTTTATCATAAAAATTTATTGTAAGAAAATTTTTTTTAGTCTATTTTATTATTAAATTATTATATGTAAAATTTTGACTTTGTATTAAAATTTAATTTTTGGATTTTAGGAACTTATACAAGATGACAAGTTAATTAATATCATCTTTTTTGTCGTTGCATCTTAAAAATTATCATTGAGATTCAAAATAAAATTTAATTTACATATGTAAAAAAAAATAATTTACAGATTAAAAAATAATTATGACTTATTAAAAAAGGTTCTCTTAAATTGAATCAAAACAAAATATTACATAAACATTTTTATAAAAAAATTTTAGATATTTCATTTGGATTTTATACAGGAATTTAATTTTTGCATCTTTTGACTGACCATTAATATTGTCTTTTTTGTATTATATATCTTAAAATGTCTCAAGTTTTTTAAAAAAACAATAAACTTATACTGGAAAATTAATTTAGTATTAAAAATTATCTATATTATCTTAGAATATTTTTCTAAAATTAAATTAACCTTACAATACTAATTGTTTTATTTTAAAACATAATTTATGTATATTGATATAAAATATTAGATTAAAAATGTGAAAAATAATACAAAAATTTTTTTCGTTTAGTTTTTTGAAAAGAAAAATAATGTTTTGTTGAATTTTTTACAAATTACATATATTTGGGCTATGCAATTAAAATTGTTACATCTCAATCAAATGGAGTTCTACACTAAAAATGATTCGATTTTTTTAAAATCATTACAAAAGAAAATAGGCCGAAATCACTTCTAACACTTTATTTTAAAAAAACACATAGGTTGTAATTTTCAATTTTTGTCGAAAATTTTTATTTTTTTTGTACATTTTTTAGCATAGTTGTATTGTTGCCGTATAAGCATCAGAAAAATATTTATATCAGGAAAAAAATTATTAAGTACTACTACTATATGAAAATACCAATTTTATTTAGCTAATCTTATGTAAAGAATTAATACAATATTTATTATTTGCTATTAATTAAATTTTATTAAGAAGATTATTAAATACTGAATTATTAAAGTTCATGTTGCATTAATCCTCTAATGCTGTTACTATATCAACCCTTCAAGTGTAAAGTACTATAGAATTAAATACTTACTAAGGATAAATGCGACCTGTGATTGCTAAGGATTTAATAGTTTCTGATCCAGGAAAAAGATCAAGAAAATTAATTAGAATTTAAAGCCTGCATCGATGATATTTAGTGCATAGCACTTAAAGGATAAAAATTGATAGTTAATATCACCACCACTCTGGTTTTTATATTTTTTATATAAGTTTAACAAATAATTATTATTTACTTTATTTGTTGATATATATTTCGATAAGTATGTCATGATGGGAGCACTATGTCATAAAATATAAAAAATAAAGATTTTATAACACAATGTTATAATAATGAAAACATGGCTACCAAAATTTGTATGAAAATGAATTAGTCATTGAGTGAAAAATTATTGAACACATTAATTAAAGAACTGTATTGTTTTTAATAATAAATATATTTTGTAAATTGTTTTATAGAAATTATAATAATGAATATAAATATATTTTCTTAAAAAATAAATATTATTAGTGAAAAAATTATATTGAGATTTGATATGAGTTTAATAGGTGCTAATAAAATTGTTGAAATAATAAAAATGTTAGAAATGTTTACATACAGTTATCAAATAATCAGAATACATGTAAATGTACTTTTTTGTTCAGTACTTACATAAAATAAATATTTACCATAAGAAAATAATATACGTTGTATATTAATCTCAAGCTTCCAGTACTTGGCTACATAAATTTTATTAATTGTTCCCGTTTTCATAACAGAGTTCCACCTGGAGAATATATGGTTGCATATAAAAATATTATACATGCGGTTATAGTAAGTATATATTTTTTTAACAAATATATAACTTGCTATTTTAAACATTTATGTTTTTATATATAACGTTTTATGATCTTTCTAATACATGAATCAAAATAATAGTTTTTTACTAGATGAAAAATTTTTTTTATAGATAGTAATAAAATTATATTGCAAATATTTCTTAAATTAATTTATAATGAATTTATTTTAGTAAGTTAATTTCATATTTCCAATATTTTAGGGTTAATACAAAATTTTTACTTTAAAAAGAAAACCAATAAATCAAAATGAATCTAGCGAAAATGTTGACATACACATACATACATATGAAATAATAATATTTATTTTATGCATATATACATATGTATATATATATATATATATATATATATATATATATATGTATGTGTGTGTGTGTGTGTTAAAAAATATCTCCTTTATCTAAGAAGTGGAGATAAAATCGTCAAATGAATGTAAATACCTGAACATAGAACTAAATTCATCTATCGTGGGAATGTCACTTCTGTATGATTATTACTAAAGTACATAATAGTTTAAACTTTTTAATGAGAACGATTAAGCGGCACGATATAAAAGAAAGATTTTACTTAACCCAAGTGACACTATTATTGAAGTATATTGCATTAGAGTGTGGGATTAAAATAGAACGTATAAAACTGGATATAAAATAAAACTACCCGTTTAGTTTTGAATAGATTTTATAAACTCAATATCCTAATAGAAAAGTTTGAATGAACTATGATTGATTAGTTCAATAAAAAGAAAATAACTTGTTTTTTTAATAACTTAATGAGTGATATAAGGAAATTCATTAAAGTTTAGTCGTTTTATTTTACATGAATAAAAATGAGCATGAGCAGGAAATTGAAAAAAATACGGGGATAAATATAATATTTTATTTTTCTAGAGATACAAAAAATTAAAATTAATTTTAGTATTAATTGTTTTAAATATTTAATTTTTTGCAATCGATTTTAGCACGGTATTAAAGTTAGAATTATATTTCACATTTAATATTTTTGATCATTTATAAGTTAATTAATTAATTTAATATTTCTTTAATTTCTTTCAATATTTTTTTAATTATTATTAACTTTTCTAGAATTTATCATGTATTTCTTTTCATTAAACGTACAGTAAATCAGAGCGTTAATACTAAATAAATAAATTATCAAAAGACATTCTAAAAAAGATTTATTAAAAAGAAATGTGTGCTAATAAAGTACTAACTTATCATTGTATACTAATAGAACTATATATTAATTATTTATTAGAAATAAGTAGAATTAACACTGTATAATAATTTTAATTGTAAAAATTCTTTTACAAGTAGATATAAATTATTCACTCGTTAATTAAAAAAATATCTATCATTACTAAAGATTCTGTAAAATATCTTTATCTACCGTTTTAACAAAAATGGATTACTCAATTCAACACCAAAATATTTATAGAAATGTTCCATAGTCACTCATTGTTTATTTTATTCACTAATGATAATTTCAATGATCAAAGCACTGCATTATAAAATCTGAACAATGAAAAAATATGAAATACAAAAATGTTTGTGATATGAAGATGAACGATTAACTTGTATTAAAATGAATTTAAGTGTAAAAAATGATAATAGTAAATAAATGAGTTAGTTTTTAATATTTAATACTAAATTAGATATAAACATGATCTTTTATGAAATAGAAATATGATAAATTATCATCCTATTTTCTATAAATAATTTAATGTAGTTATTTCCAATTTTATTCCAAATAAATTTCAGATAAATCAACAATTGCTAATAATAAGAACAGATGTTGAATCCATTACGGAGTTGGTAGTTGATTAAATGGTATTTTATTTATGTTTTTTATTATTAAATATATTTCATATTGTCTTTTATACTTGTACAGACAATATAAAAAATATTTAATAATGATCTGTTTTTTTAAAAAATAATATTGTTTTTATTATAAAATATAAACAAGTTATAAACTTTTAGATTCCTACAGACTATATCTTATTGAATTTGTAATACTGTAATTTGTATGTTTTGATTAAATATTTATATTTCCAAAATATTTTTTCAAAATCAATTAAACTACATAAATAATTTTTATAATGATCTCTATTTAAATAAATATTGTTTTTAAATGCACTTTCATAAATTATTTAATAAACTTTATGATTTTTTTTAAAAACTTATAAATTAATAAATTTCAAATTGGTATTACATTTATATATTTTCATATAGTATAAAATTTTTCAAAAAAAAATATATAAACTTAATTAAACCACACAAAATATATTTAATAATGACCTCAATTCGAATGAATATTGCACATGAAACAAATATTTATGCGCAATAACAAGAATTGAATATAATTAAAAATTAAATAGAACTAAATTGGCTAACGATAAAGAATTTAACTATGTGACAAGTTAATAAAAAACTAATAAATATTCAAATATGCATACGTTCAATAAATAAAAGTAACCATATAAATTACCTATATATATATATATATATATATATATATATATATATATATATATATATATAAATTATAATTTAAAATTAGAGCGATTATTGTAAGCAATCACAGTAGTTATAGTAGTGGCGGGTAACATAGTATTCATGTGAATAACTGTCAATTGGTAACCATGAACTTAATCGTTTGCATACTATTAATTCTACAGTACGTATTACTCAATTGTGTGGAGTAATATGCACACATTGAAATACTGTTACCACATTTTTAACGGAAACATAATATGTAAAATGTGACCAAATTGTAAATAACTATGGAGTTAATAAACACATATTTATATCTACCAAAATACACTCATATATATATATATATATATATATATATATATATATATATATATATATAAATTTTATAGCATTTAATAATTTATCACAACTTGAACAAAATAATAATTTATGTCATATCATAAAAAAGTAATCAACAAGTACATAAAGATAAACTTTTCTAGATAATTAAGTTTTTATGTTATAAAAATATTCTTAATTTAATAAGAAATCAAAAAGTGACAAATAGAAAATAAAAAAGAAAACAAATTTTTTTCGAAAAATGCAGATTTTCAATTCATATTACTTATTTTTAATTCAATTAGTTATTCTCAAATTCTGAAATTATTAGAGATATTTAATACAATAGGTATAAAATAATATGAATATAAATTCTAAAATAATTATAGATAGATAATCAATATACATAATTAATACACAAATATTTTCAACTATAACTTTTCATGTTATCATTTTATTTTTAAAAATCTGTACGAAACTATATTTAATATTAGAATGTCATGTTCAAAATAAATTTATTTTGAAGATAATGGAATTGTCATTGAAATAAATATGAGCGAAAGTAGGTAAAACGTAAATATAACTTTTTTAAATTAAATATGAATGTTGTAGTGTTTAAGTATATTTTCGTACAAAATAATAACATCTACAAAAAATATATATTAAAAAACTGGTAATTTCGTTTTTACATATATACAATTAAATAATAATCGTTACATTTTTAATATTAGAAAAAAGATAATATAAAATATACGATTTAAATTTATGTATAAATAAACGAAATTTTAAATATTTTCCACATACCAACAAAATAAATTTATATAACAAAAATGTACTAACTTTTTTAAATGTTAAATTATAAAAATTTGACTGGGTAATATGTAATTTTTATTATAAAAAATTAACAGAAAGTACATTACATAAATTTAAAAAGTCCGACAGAAACCTAATATGTTACAAATCCCAAACAAACAAAAATTAATTTTAATAAAACTTTCATAACGCGTAGATTAACACGCTTTATGACATGCACAATATATCATTAAAAATAGTCTGGTCTTTGTAATTCATCAAAAAATTTAACAATAAAATATTTTGTAAGAACTGTACTAAGTGGAATAGATACACTTGTTTCAAATCAATCTTTCTCAGACTTTCTCAAATGAAATATAAACTTAATATAAATGTATATATATATATATATATATATATATATATATATATATATATATATATATATCTTCAAAAAATGTTTTTTTTAAAAAATGTATGTAAATTCAATAACAAAATAAAAATATAAGAATTATAAAATAAATAAATTATAAAAAATATAATAAATTTATATTAACCTTTTTTTAATACTAAAATATATAATTAAATAAGATAATAAAGTAAATCTAGATGAACAATTTAATAAAAAAAATCCGTTTATATATTCAACATAACAAGATTTTAATAGAGGATTTAATAATTTCTATTTATTTATTATTTCTTGATTATTATTGATAACGAGGACAACAAGTACATATAATACAACCCTGACTAAAACATAATTAGAATCTTTATTTTATTTATTAAGAAATGTATTTAATTTTTCACATTATTCAATTTAATTAAAAATATATTTAATGCTCCTACGTACAAAAATATTTTTTTCTTGCTCTGATAAAAATATCAATGTTACAACAAATATTAAGAAATAAATATTTTCATTTATTTTTCGACATTTTATTTATTTAAATAAATTAACTACAGTTTGAGATAAATTAAAATAAAAATATATTTGCAAGTGTATGGTAAAGACCAATGTCATTTTTTAATGAATAATTTTCTACTTTCAATAATTGTTTAAAATGAAAATCATATAGAATTTAATAAAACATGTAAACTAGTTATAATTTTTTCTAAATATCTTGAAATGACAAAACTGTAAATTTTAAACATCAGTGAAGAAGTAATTTTCAGTAGTTTATGAGTATACATTACAATTCGTACTATTTTTATATTATTTGTTTAATTTATTCTATGACGTTCGATATTTTGATAAAAAAAATAAGTTACTGAATTGATTTTGTCAGTTAAATTATTTTTGTGTATCTTCAAATCGAACAATAATTGTTTGGTTGAATTAAATTTTTAATAAATTAATTGCTATTGTAATTATGTTTTATTTAGTGTTGTATGTACCTGTTGTCCTAATTATCAATAATAATCAAGGAATAACAAATAATAAGTAATTACTAAATACTCTAAAAAAATTGTTGTGTTGAAAATATTACTATAACATGAATTATTTTATTGAATTTTGTATTAAGATTTGTTTTATTATTTCATTTATTAATATATTCGAGTATTAAAAATATAAATAAGTTTAAATAAACTTACAACATTTTTGTAACATATTTATTTTATAAATTCTCATATTTGACTTTCCGTTCATTTAAACAGGGTGGTATTAACCATTAGTTTGGTTTGATAGAAAATTGATTTTAACACAAATAAATCACTCATTTTTAAAAGTAATTAATAATCATTTATTGTTCAGATTTGTAATTAAACTTCTAATAATAATAAAATAATTACTGAAATGCATATCTGAGAATAAATTCAACAATAAATAATTATTGAACACATTTATAAGTGTCAAATCTTAATGTGAGTAAATTATTTGTGGTTAACTAAATATATCCAAAATTTTGATTACCAAAAACAAATATGATATTTTTTTTTGTCTCTTATAAATTTTAAAAACTCATAGCTTTATTTTTCGTAATAAAATTGCTACTGTTTGTTTTAAAATAAATATTTTAATTTTTAGATATAATAAAAAATCAATCTTTTCAAAAGTAATTGAAATCCTTTTTCTAAAAAAGTAATGAAATATCTGAAATCGTTTTTCTAAAAAATATTTCGTTTCTTTTGTATCTACTAATTGTTATATGAATTTGCGGAACAGCTGTTTGAGACAATTTGTATATATACATACACACACACATATGTGTATATATATATATATATATATATATATATATATAAACGAATAGCAAACCAGATTTAAAATCTATCAAAATCTGTAATACGTAAAGTAAATGTAAAAAAAATACCAAAATTGAATTTGAACGAGTGTGCGAAAAGGAGTGCAAGTATTATTAAAGTATATTTCATACTTGAAACGTGCTACAAATATATATATATATATATATATATATATATATATATATATATATATATATATATGTAATATGTTATTTAAGAAAACCACATTGTTAGACTCCTACAGTAAAACATTAATGATCCTGTCAAGGGAATTGTTTTTTCATTTTAAAAGTATAACAGTAACTGACATGTGAAAAATATGATGACAAACTGAACGCTTGTTATAAGTGCTGTCAGATTTAAAAACGAAATTTATATATAAGAATGTGAAACGTGTATTATTCGGAAATAGATCGGTCGTCAGTCGTGCGCCGTCCACTATGCCAAATATTTTTAGTTCCACTCACGAGTTTTTATTCTCTGTTCATTAAAGTTATGTTGTTTTCATCAACAATGAACATTAATCATATTTTCATAACTGTATCTGTTTTCTTTCATATGTGTAAAACCAATCAGAAAAGCGTAATTGAGTTTTGTACGAAATGCTATTTTTTTACTTGGACGGCTTTCAAACGATGTCAGAATTAGAAATATGACAAGTGGTTACAAAAAATTACTATAAACGAATTTAAAGTACAAATACTTCAAAGATGACAGGTATTTTGATATACTGGACTGAAAAATGGTCGTATATAGATTATAGCAGAACTGGTTGGTTACTTACACACACGAAAGCTTATAAATTGAACAAGTAATGAATTTATATATCTTTACTACTACTGTTTTTTACATTTTATTAGCATTTATGTATTTACTAATATGTTTATCTGTATTTGTCATAATTTTAATTTTTTCCTTCCATCAATCAATTTAGTTTTGAATATATTTAATTTTTTAATAAAATAACCTTTTTCAGTCAAAATATAATTAATTAAAATTACTTTCTATTTTTTATTAATGAATTTTTTTTTAAATATATATATATATATATATATATATATAAATATCTCATACTTTATATTAAGAAAATTAATTAATAATAATAATTTTCAGATATTAAATTAAATAAAGAATTATTTTTATTTGCATCGTTGGATTGAAAAAAAATAAAATAATGTTTAAAATTCAATAAAATAATGAGTACTTTTGTTAAATAAATTTGAGAATTTATGAACGAACTCATTTAATAAATTCTATACAAGACATTTTTTATAAATAAATCATTTTAAAAAAATCGTAAATTATTGTAAAAACAGATTATAACTTACAAAGTGTTTGAAAAGTAAATAGAAAAATAATAATAATAAAACTCTAAATTAGATTTCATTGCAAAAACTTAAAAAAATTAATAAAATGATTTATCTATTTAAAAGTTTGATAATTTATAAGGTAAAGTGGAAACTTGTATAACAAGTTTATAGTCTTTTTGATTGAAAAAAAACTATCAATTACATACAAAAACGACTTAATAAAATTACTTACAGCTATTAATCATTTTAAGAAATATCGAACGAGAGAAGAATTTTGTTAAAAATTAAACACTTCTACGTAAAGCAACAAGTAAACTTTTCAATAAGTTAACAGAAAACTCAATAAAATATTGAAATATTAACTGAGATTTTGTTAAAAAGGAACGAGAATTTTAAATGAAAAGTGTTATTAGAAATTAATATAATTAATAAAATATGAATATTTTTGACTTACAAAAATTGATGATGACGAGGACAAAATATCTGAAAAAATAAAATAACAATTATTGAAAGTTTGGATCAGTTATAAAATAAAGAAAGAAATATTTAAAATTTATTCTCTAGGATATTCTTTAATGAATGTAGTTTAATAAAAAAATATTAATTTTATTACAGAATATAATATTTTTAAACTTTTATAATTTCATAGTGTAATTTCATATATTTTATTATTTTGTTTTCCTTTTTCTAAACTATTAATTATAGTTTTCTTGTGAAAGAATTAAAACAGTTAAAAAGGATATAAAAATCTACTCGATTTTTAATATTCTTCACTTAATAATTTGTGAATTTCATAAAATTTTATTTTCTTATAAGCATTAAACAGATTTTTGAAGATGTTAAAATTATATTTTCAAAAATTAGTATATTTATTTTTGTAAAAAAATATTTAAAAAATAAGAGTAAGATTTGTGTAATTGTAAGGAACAGAAACATAGATACTCAGCAAAAAACAGACAAGAAATTATTAGCTTTTAAGAATAAAATACAGAAAAAATATAAGGTCTGTCTAGAGAAATAGAAAATATAGAGTAGAAAAAAGTAAAAAAATCAAGATCTTTTTAAGGAAGGCAACATAATAAATACTATAAAAACCAAAAGAATAGATCAGCTGATTTATGTGTTGGAGGAAAGATAAGATAATCAAAAAATATTTAAATGGAAGTTTAGAGAAAAATGACCTAAAATAATCCAACCTGTAATAATAATTCTGAATAATTATTTATTTTTTTAAAAAATACTAATATGTCATTTTAAGAAGAAAATCAATTCATTGGTTTTAAAAAATTTAAATCCAAATATATTTTTGTAAATATTTTTAGATTTTACAAATTATTTTCTTTTCACAATTAATCAAGAAAAAAAACATTTATAAACTAACTGATCACATTTTCAATTATGAATATAATTTTTAATGGATGATTGATTAAAAAATTGTACGAATCGTTTGGAATCGTACGAAATATGTCATCAACCTAATACCACCTACATAAATCTAAAAATATATCATTCCACGTTTATCGTTTTCGATTACCGAAAATTTTATACATATACATTTATTCTAAAAGCAGTAGATAATAAACCGAAAAAAATTATCCATTATGTTACAACAAACACGTTCCGAGAAATATGTCGAAAAAAACTGTATCCAACTTTTATGTAAATTGGCTTTTTATGACGTTGCGTTACGTAACACGCGGATTCACCTCGTATATTTTAATGGAATCCGCGGCGCTCGGTCTGATTTAATAACTGCAACTTTTGACGATTATTATTTAGTTTTACGACATCAATATAAATAATATAATGTGCTTGCTATGTATGTGTGTATGTAAACTAGAAACACTATTTTAATCCAAAGTGAGTTTTTAGTAAAGTTGTTAATAAATCATTCTAATGCGTTCATTTGTAAATACGTTCATTATTTTTCGGAGACGTGGTGTCTGTGCTCTTTACTACTTGTCCGTTTAGACATAATGTTTATTTATTTCCATAAGTGAATGCAGCAAGTCTAACGGTGAAATGTTTCGAGTAGCCGTTGTTTCAAATAAATCAACTTTATTTTCAAATAAATCAATTTCATGAACAAGTAAAATTCAACCATCTATATACACATAAAAAGGGCACATGTTCAAACTAAGTGATTTATTTTTTATAAATTAAAGATCAATACATCTTTCATACAATTTTTTTTTATTTGCAATCAACTAAAAGATAAATTGTGTATTTGTTTGATTGTATTATTAATAACTTTTGGTTTAGAGCTATAATAATTTTTAAATAAACATAAAAAAGTATTCACAATTATTTTTTTATTATATATATATATATATAGCACAAAGAGAAAACCATCAATGGATAAGAAAAATTATTGAAAAAAATCCAGAGATTGAAAAAGCCTAAAATGAATTCATGAATAGATGAGACTGAGATACAAAAAAATTCGTTAGAGTAAAAAAAGACACTGGGTTGCTGGAAGTGGAAAGTTTTGGAAAAAGTTTTAAAATATGTGAATGGTTTTTAAAATTAAATTTAATTTTAAAATGGTTAATATTTTAAAATTATAATTAACAATTTGAAAAAAATATCAAGATTCTCATTGAAAATCATACACCTACTGTAAAAAAAATAAAATAGAGGAAATATTTATTTAATTGGTACGTAATAATGAAATCTATTTTCTTGTCTTCAAACATAAAATACATAATTTTTATAATAATTTGTATAAATATAATCATGTATTGTTTATAATGACACAAAAATACAGTTAAACGATTAAATGATACAGACTTTAGATTTATCAAAAAAATCTCACAGTTCCAATTCTTGAAATAAATATCTTTATAACGGACTTTTTCTTTCAAGTACATTCTTATTAATTTTATTCTTTAGTACTCTAGTTTATATTTATCACATAATTGAATTTTGTACAAATTTAAAACGGAACGACACACAACTGAATAGAAGAAATGGTAATAAATTACAGAAGTACTACAAGTGAATGAGAAATTGTTGAAATTTACAGAATCACATGATTTATAATGCATTTTATAATATAAAAAAGAAAAATATTATAAGCAACTTTAAACTAGAAATTTTTTTTGGAAGAATGTAAGTATTAGTTTATATGGAAAATAAAAAAATTGCAAATTCAACATTTTATAATAGAATGCTGAAAATGTGGTTTAAATTATTTAAAAAAATAAGATAAAAAAATTTTTAACAAAGTTTTCACGATGGAGCAAATAAGAATTTTCTTATTAAAAAATGTTATTTTCATGGATAAAAAAAAATTTGATCTTATTAATATGAAAAAATCTTATTAAAAATTCTAGGATAATCACATAATTTTTAATTTAGACTCAAAGAAAATTCAATAATTATTTTATCACAATTATAAATTGTAAATAAATAAATAAAACTCCAAACTAGTTAAATTTACAAAACAGTTTTCATTATTCCATTTTGTGATTAAAATAAATAACGACTATTAAAATACATTAATTTATATTTTATAAACAAACATGATATGCACATTTTATAAGATTTTTTTTAAAAATCATTATGCAAGTCTCATTCAACCATTAATTATATTCATGATTTGATTTATTGCTTATTCATTATTGTATTGTAATGCTGTGATACAGCATAAGCGTTCAATTTAAATATTTTTTATTTGAATATTTTTAAATAATATCATATTAAATTGTCTTAAATATTTGCGTTAATCATGTAGCAATTTTGTACACGCATAAATATGAAATTTCAGCTACGGTCAACATTCCAACCTTGATCTACCTGTATGAAGGATGAATCTTTGTCTTCGTATGACCAATTGTGCACAAAAGCGTCCATATATATATATATATATATATATATTTATATATATGTTTATATACATTATATAATGCACTTGAATGCTATTGAACAGGTACTTCTAAATGTGTATAGAACAAAAGACCAGCAAAGGACTGGAAGTTCTGCACATGCCTTATCATAAATTCACAACAATTAATTTCCACATTGGAAACAGTTCTAAGTCAGCATTGTATACAAACACATATAAACATACATAGACCCAAATACACACACAAAACATTCACATTTATAAATTTTCTTGTATGGTACGAGCACGAAGAATTGTCGTACATGGAAAACGTGTTTAATGAGAAATAATATGGATATTCATGTGACAAATTAACAACATTTACGTATTTTAATCTCTTTATGCATACATAAGTATATATTGTTAGGGAAAACATTTCTTGGAATGTAATTTACATACCCAATATAAATTATAAATTTATATAAACAACTTGACTGGCGTGTTACACGTTCACTGCAGAGGGTATGTACGTTTGAGAGGGATGTTGGGTTTGTATCGACTTGTTGCGGAAGAAAGTCATAATTATTTTTATATATAAATGTATTTACAATTTAAGATCATAGTTTCAAAATAAATAATACGAAAATAATCGAAATTTATTTTTCTCATTCTTAAATGTTAAATAAGAAGGTCGAATATTTAATTGAGTAAAAGTGGATATATTTTCTCAGAATTATAAAGTTACACTGAATGTAAATTGAAATAAATTAGTGTAAGTTTCATGTATACTCGTTTCATTGCATTCTTTACTTAGTTTCTCTTATCTATTATCTGAATAAAACCATAAACACGACTATACGAAATTTAGTTTTGTCTTATTGAATATTACTGAAGTATTTTGTACACCAATCATTTTTGCCAAATGGATACTTAATCACATGATTCGAAAATATTTCGTACATGGTACAGAATCAATTTCGTCGATAAAAAAAAACGCAGAAAACACATCATTCAAAAACAGTTTCAATGTATAGACCAAGTCCGTAACTGAAAACCTGCAGACGTGTACGTTTATATTAGTAATTAACTGAATACAATTATTAACGCTCTGTCGAACGCAGATACGTTACTGATGATATATTGTGTTACGTAACATAATTCAACAGACCGATACTAAGAATAATACCTGTGAAGTGTGTTGTGTTTCATTATTGACAGGTTTGGCAACGGCGACGATCGTTATCCGGTAATCAATATTTATCTACAATATGTGTACGTACATACAAGCTTTTCTGAAAAGATATTCCGGATTTAACTACATATGTATCTATTGATTTATGTGACACAGATCGTTGTATATGAGCAGAGAGTTAAAAAAAAATTGAAAAATATTCGCGTTCGATGCAATAATTTTAATGATATACTACTCTACACAGTAAAAAGAAATTCAATTCTTTTTTCAGTTATTACAATTTTTAATTCTTTGATTTCTTATGTATAATATTGAAATAATTCTTGATAATAAATAAAAATTGAAAAATGTGATCACAGAAAATTATTGTATTTTATTATTTTGTTTTATTCGAGACTCAATGAACAATGATTATTTTTATTAAACAAATATTCGATTGAATTATTTTTTCAAATCAATAAAATTCTATTTTTTTTTATTTACTATTCACTTATTATTTATATTAAGTAGCTTATATAATAATCTACTATCATCTCTCTATCCCAGATATATAAAATTTGTTATAAACCAAAATATATATTAAAATTATTTTATTTATTTGAATAAATTTACACTAGACAAAATATTGTAGTAAATATGAAATTACGAATATGAATTATCACCCCAAACACTACAAAATAATATACAGTGTTCAATAATCACTTATTGTTTACTTCGTTTTTAATAACAATAGATTGATGTACATTTCGATAGCCATGCCATCATCGTCAAAACATTGTATTATAAAATCTAGTTGTGTTGTAAAATCAGATTTATTACTTTGTGCTCTGATGATAATAGAATCTCTATCGAAATGTGTATTACCCTATTGTTGTTATAAACAATAAGGTGAACAATAAATGATTATTGAACACTTTTTAATATTTTATAGTATTGGGGATGATAATTCTTTTGAAAATCTTGTCATAACTAATTTCATTTCTTGTACTAATTTTTTGTTTTGAAATCATAATACAAGAAATAAAGACGTAAGAAGAATCAAAATCAATTCAAAAGTCTTTATTTTAAACTAACCACAAAATTTTACAAAGTAATGAAAACAAATAGCTGAAAATATAAATCAAATACAACATGGCTATTTTTGGTGAAATTGAATGATTTTTATCTTTTTGAAAGTATTAACGTTTGTTTAATCATTTATAACACTTCATCACAATGTTTTCTGGTATGTTTTTTGAATCATTGCTATTTTTATATTTAAATGAAATTCACAAATGAATACAATCGTTTTATAAATTTTGTACCAGTAAACAGGGTAATAAAAGGGTAAAAATGCAATAAAATGATGCGTACTTGTGTATCATAAAAATTTGAAAAATTTTACAAAAATATTCCACTACAAACATATTTTTCATATAAGAGTATGTTTTATAGTAATATTATAGTAGAATTAGAAAGATGTTAACAGGTTTTTGTACTTTCAAAAAATTGATTAGAAACTTAGGTCTATATAAAGGTCCAGGAAAAAACTATGGTAGATGGGACAGACATAAGAAAATTCGTTGGAATGAATTGCAAGAGAAAGTCATTAAATTGATCGAAATAGAAATTTTTTGGAAAGGCCTTTATCCAAAATTGGGTAGACAGAAGGTATATATATATATATATATATATATATATATATATATATATATATATATATATATATATATATATATGGAAAAATAGAAAGATACATATAAAATTTTACATCAAAGAAAATGACAATAAAATTTAAATGTACAGTTTCACTGTTGTCGCATTGATTAGATTTTTATAAACAACAATACACTTTCTAAAAAAATAGACTAGTCACAAGACGAGCACTTATATGAATACATGATTTGTTTAGAAATGAATTTCTGTAGGAAGAGAAATATTACGGTCATTTCACTACGGTCATTGCAATGCAAATGTATTCTCAAGGTCTCGCCTTCTTGAGAACTCCCATTGTTTCACGTGTTCAATGTGCATATTTGCAGTAGTTTTTTTTAAATACATACTCATAGACTGTATCATTAAGTCTCGACTATATGAAGAAACATGTTTTTATGTATATTTCGTTTATATTTTTTTTATATTTATCACTATTTTCAGTTCTAGTTGAGTGAAATTCTTAATGGACGTCGATTCTTTTATATTTCAATGTTATTCTCGGTAAACACGAAATAATACCACTAATTAGAGGTATTATTGTTTGTAGATATTAGTAGTTTATTGCATGACATTTAATGAATTTGACATTTTAAAAAATAAATATATAATGTCTGTCGTAAATTTTCAGTCAAATAATCATAGTTGTTAACATTTTTAAAGTTCATGATGAGTGTATCGAATAATTATATCAATTAATTAAAAAATATCTTTGTTCTAAATAGAAGAAATAGAAAATGCGTGCGAATTTTTAATAAATTCAGTAATTAAACTATTGAAATTTAATTACTAATAATTGTTTTTGTTACCGATTATTACTTAATTATTTTTTTCAATATTTTGAATGATATTTAATTTTTTATATATTTCTTAACTGTGTTATAAACTAATAACTTTATTCTGTAAAGAATAAGAGGAAATTAATACGATTTTTATATTGTTATCAGATACAAAGAATATTATATATATATATATATATATATGGATATAATAATTTAGTTTACAACACGTTTCATCGTTGCAGATATTATATTATTTTTACAATAGATGTGCTAACCTCAATAAAGGTCAGGTTATAGATAAATACTGAATAAAAAAAAATGCTGTTTGCTGTGTACAGCTATCAAAAGATATCAAATTCATGTCTGTTTGTATCATACAAAAAAATGTTTATTTTTATTTAGTATTGCCATTACTTATGTGCTATGACACATTAACATTTCAATATATTATTTATTATATATGTATTAATCAAAGTTCAGTTTCTGTGAACCACGATTGAATGTTTCTGTGAATTCCCATTTAATTAGATTATGGTTGGTTTTAACAGAAAATGTATTGTAAGAATTTATTTCTAGTTTTGTTTAAATTGTGTTTTTTACTTTGTTAGTTTTGTAATGAGTCAGTATTGTAATGAGTGAGTTTTGTAATGAGTCAGTTTTATTTATAATAAAATAACCAGATTTTAATTCCTTGGATTATTTCAATTCTTTTTGATATTTTTCTCATGTAAAGGAAATTAAGTATGTTGATTATACTCCAACCAGGAAATCGTACTCTGTATGAACTGCACAAAAATCGTTTCCTGTAAGTAATCTCGACACATTTTCGATTGAATGACTAGCAACAACATTAGCATAAAAATGTATGGATATTGTTGGGAACCCGTCTGTTCGAAATATACATTAAGATCGTCTAGGCACAATATTATTAGTATACATAGCGTTTATCCTGCGGTCTGTCATGCACACTCCACAAATGGTTTGCGTTTAAGCATGTGCTTATCGTAAGGAAGCACTTCCGTACACTCCGCAGAGGTTAGTTCTGCGGATAACACTGTTTCAGTCTATGCATTATATACGCCACGGTTTGTGGTTCAATGTGCTTTATATGTTTATAGACGATGTGGTGGATAGGACGATTTCGATTCTTCACGGCGTTTGTTGTCTTGTAATGTGGGTACTTCGATGCGTTCTTGAATAAAATATAAGTGAACAGCCTTATATGTTTTGAACAGTTTTGATATTCGTATTGTTTTTTCCACACAAACACATTTATACGATATATATATATATATATATATATATATATATATATAATTATTCGATCAATAATACCGACAAGAATAAATAATAAATGTTCATTTCAAAAATATACTCATATTTGTATTTTCCAAAACATTGTTGAATGATATTAAATAATCATATTTTTAGCAGTTATAAAAATATTAATTCAACAAATTTTTGATATTTAAAGCAGTATGAGATATATAATAGACAAGTTAATTATACAGGATAATAAAAAACTTATCGCAATTCGCAAAATTTGTTTTTTCATTTGTAATCTTGTTGATGTACTTTTTTCCATTATTCATGTGATTATATCATCAAATAGATAGATATTTGAACATTTATCAATTTAATCATAGATTTACTTCGACGAACGGTGTTCGCAGAATTCAATGTGAGATATTTTTGTACCCTAACTTTTCAATAAATATGAGGATCTAAAAAAATACTAATATAATTATTAAAATCACGGGGTAAAAAAATACCCCACGTCGGGTGACCTAATTTAAGGGACAAAATAAAGAACAAATTCAGAAAAATAATTTTCGTATTTTGATAAATAAATTTTCTGGATAATTCTAGTGAAATTATAGAGAAGTTCGAATAGAACATTTTTTTAAAAAAACAGAAAAGATTCCAACGACTTTAATGTGACTTAAAAGAATTAATAGGATATACGGCATAGAATAATTTTAATTAAAGGATATTTTTTGATACCTAAAATCATCACTTATTGAAAATTGAAGTAAAAAATTAGAAAAAAACAGGTTGATTAAAGAATAATTTTTCACAAAGATTCCATTTAGGAAATCTTTTCATTTTAATATTTTCAAATAACCACCTTTTTTAATTAAGACTTTTTTACACAGATTGAAAAATGAACAAGATTAGTTGAAATAATGATCTTTCTAAAATCGACATTTTGTAAGAAAACTTGCTATCTTAAGCAAGAGTATTATTATTATAAAAGTAATGACATATAGAGGGACAACAGAAAAGATGGTAAATTATTTTGCGGAATATAAATTAAATCTATTTCAGTTGCCAATTTAAAAAAAAAGAAAAGAAAAAACAGTAAGAATATATTAATCCCCCAGCTAAATTTCTAATCGCTTCTCAAACGACTTTGATTTTACACATCATTAAATTTATTTATAATTAAAATAAAAATAGTTTTTTTTCAACAACTCCCTAAAAACATAATCTACTGAAATATATAACTAATAATTAATTTGTTTCGATTTTAAATTGATTTTATAATATGTGTTACATACACACATTATATATATATATATATATATATATATATATATATATATATACATGTATATAATTCATTATTTTTCTCGTTTTTAGCTAAAATACAATTCAATTTTGGTATTATCATAGTCAAAGTGATATATTTTATAATGTATAAAATCTATTGTATTTTCGATCAAAGGAATATTTACAATGATTGAATAGTAATAACAGTGAATATTGTAAAAAAGTGAACAATAAATGATTTTCGAAAATATTTATAAAATATGCAATTTTTTGTATTCGAAAAGTAATTAGTTAGAGTGCTCAATGAATTATGAAAGAAAATTTTAAATTAAGATATCACAATAAATATTCTTTGAAATAAAATCATTGTATTTTTTATTTATAATAAGCAAAAATATTAAATAAATATTTTATATAAAATTTTGAGACAATCCTTACATATTATTAATATCGAAAGGATTAACGTTGTTTTTGTTGAAATTATGTACAATATAAGCAGACATATTTTGAAAATAAATCTTAAAATAAAATTTTATAGATAGAAGTGATATATTTGTTCTTAACTTGTATATTAATATCAACAATGGCACATTTTTTCATTAATTTGTAACATCGCAAACAAAAAGCAACACGCAATTTTTAATATAAAAACAGCTTTATTGTAATTGACAGCGTGTATTTTTTTTAAAAAAAAACGAGTCTATTGAAACGAGTTTCTTTATCGTTTTAAGAATCCGTACGTCCACGCTTTGGCTTTGTATTAAATTCAAAAGTATTTACTGAAACGTTTTCAGCGTGTTGCGTTCGTCGAATTTATCCAACTTTCGAATATATAAAAAAAATCTGTTTTTAAGCCAAACGTCAAGTTGTTGCAAAACATTTATTAAGATAATGGATTCTTTAGTATGAGCGTTTTTAAAAATTACACGAGACGAGGACATGGTTGTTTTCAGCAATGTATACATTTTTTTTCTTCATAAATTAACAATAATGGAGAATAAGCTTTTCGCAATTATGTTTTCGTCGACTGATAATGGAATCTGATCGTCTCATAATTGATTTGATTGAAACTTAACATTTAATATTTTATCGGTTTTAGAATTCACGAGAGACTTGTAATCGGCGAGGGCAAAAATGTAAATCGATAAAACTGAAAATTAATATTTTAATACTCGAGAGATGCAAAATTCAACTTCCCTTCATACAATATTCAATTTGCAATTAGTAGTTTTGAAATTTCAAGAAAACAACGGATGTAGAATCCGTTTTAATAATAAGATTCTTCAGAAAGAATAATTAAACTTAGTAAATAATAAAAATAAATAAACATTGCATATAAGAAAAGATAAAGTTCGAGTATGCAAAAGTGCAACGAAGTTAAGAAATATATTTTACTCGAATGTTCATAAGATATATCTTGTTTAAATAAACATTTCAAACTCAACAGTCAGAGAGAAATGTTAATAAAACTCAGGAGACTCAGTTCATCAAAAAGAATCAACTTTTAAATATTAGTTCATTTACATAAACCGTTTAATCCTTTCTAACGTTCTTTACACTGACATATAATATTTTATTGTTGATACTGTAAATAATTATCGTTGAAATATTTTTTAAGAATTCATTCGAAGTTTACATTATATTAAAAATAAACACTTTTCAAATGTAATTATTTTTTTCATTAAAATAAAGATTGTTTAATATCACAGAACATAATTTGAATTTAATAGGATTTTCATTTTAATAATATAAAACTAATTTATTTACAAATAAAGAAAATAACATTTATAAAATTAAAACATTGTATAATATAGTAAATATTAAATTTGTTAAAAATTAAGAATACAAGATAAAATTCTATTTTAGTTTGAAATCTTTGCTTGCTTTTCGTCTCCACTGACAGTTAATTATTAAAAAAAACTTTGTACGAAATAAATATTATTTTTATGATAATTTTAAAGTATTACTGAAGTTATTTCTAAATATAGCAATCATGAAAATATTGAAATTATTATATTTTCTAAATTATTTTAAAGATACAATTAAATTAATATAGAATAAATTAAATGACAGATTAAATTAAAAATAAATTATAATATTTTTAGTAAAATCTATTTTCATTCGACAGATTTTAATAAATTATGAGGTGAAAGAGAAAACTAATATTAGTAATTTTGTAAAATAAAATTGAAATTATATACGAATTAGAAAATGGTCACAAAAAATTATAATGTGTTTTAGTAGAGATATTTTAAGATTCTGACATGATAAAATCACATTACATATTCAACATAATAATTTTATTAGTAAAAATTGCTTGAATTGAAATTTACGTTATTCGATTAGTCTAAATATTTTGCTGTGAAATTATTATAATATTTTATTTAAATGATTCATTGTTTTCAGGTAATAATTATTAATAATTAGGTTATCTGTATTTTATTTACGTATCAATGTTTTAAAAGAGTTGAAATTTTTAAATATTTTTATATAAGTTTTATAAATTTTGCAATTTTTAGATTTTACAGATTTTTTAATAAAAATAAACTTAATATTATAAATATTAACCTGGTAATAATACTTGCCTTAGATTAATATTTTTCAAATATATTTATAATAAAATGAAATATAGATATTGAAACATTGAAAAATTACTATAAACTAATAATTAAGAATAGCAACTTAATAAAAAAAAATACAAATTACTCTAACTGTTATTCAAATAAAATAATATAGTTTTTAGTGTTAATTTGTTTATGAAAATAATTATTTTTTAAAAAAATATAGATAAAAAAATATTTCGATATAGACAAGAATTTGTCTTATAAATATTTTTATTTTTATATAAGTTTTCTAAAATTATTTAAGCATGTAAAACAAATTTCTTTTTACTAACAATTATTTATATTTTATACAAAATTCTTGAAATTCAAAATCTTTAAATGTATCGAAAACTTGTAGTAACAAAATTTCAAAACGATCATTTACTAATTTTCCACTATTGACTAGCTGATCAAACATGTAAAACATTTAATTAAAATTTCATTTAAAACACAGTCAGAAACGTATCAATTCGAGTGAACCTGCGACGACGACGTTTTCTTTATTCGATATAATTTAATTACAACGTAACACAATGAGCTCGTTTCGATGCAATTATCCGTAAACAAGATGGTCTGAAATAGTTTGATATAATCGTTCAGAATGGCTTTATGGGAGCTATAAATAGGAGTGGCACGAGTTGGAAATCTATTAGAATGTTGTAGAGGGCGCGTGAGCGTCTTGAGATTTTCTCACACTAACTCCAGGTACTTACATACACACATAAATATATATATATATATATATATATATATATATATATATATATATATACATATATATATATATATATATATATATATATATATATATATATACATGTTTGTATACTGTAAAAAATATATCAATCGCTCGAGGAGAAATTCTTTAGAATGATTTAAACCAAAATTGAAAAGCGTGTCGCCGACGGCAAGGTCGTAAGACGTTGGAGCTAAAAATTTCACTCCGGTATGTGTCGTACGTTTTATACACTCGTTGTATGTGAGTTGAATTGAGTTTAAGGCACTATGTCATTATAACATGTATATGCTTTTGTACTAGTATTATATTTACATGTATTGTATCTCACTCTTTACAACACGCACAAAATTTATATATATATATATATATATATATATATATATATATATATATATATATATATAATGTCTACATAAACTTGAACATTAAAAGTCTCTGAAAGTTATAATTTCTGACCTATTTTTGTACTATTCAGTATATAACTTAATGTATATTTTAAATTTTTTATGTGACATTACATTTTTATCATTTTTGGTAAATATTGAGTATCTATTTCAATAACAGTAATTATTTTTTAAAAAAAATATTTTATATTTAATTAAAAGTTAAATATCGCATATGCAAGTATAAATCGAAATGAAATTTTAATATACACAAATAAATAATTTAGAATTTAAAACAATATTCACCTATGAAATGTATACTTATTTAATTTTAATTCCAAATTCAATAACGTTATAATTTTTTTCTTAGAAAAATATTAAAATTCTATAACAGCTTCATCTATCTACTATTTTGTTGAAATCTGAAAGATATTCTTTTATTTATTGAATTTTATAAAGTAACAGCTTAGCTATGTAAATAAGATGAATGTTCAATTACAGTTAAAAATTCATCAGTAACGATTTACCTGAAAAATAAAAAAACTATGGAAAACATAAATATTTAGCATAATCATTATTAAACTTGAAGAAATTACTTCACGATGTACCAGTTAATTTTAACTGTTTTATGTCCTTCTAACTTAATTGTTTCAATTAAATTTTCACTTAAAAAAATTACATAAATATTTTCATTGATATTACAGTTAGTATATATTCTTGATTCTGTTTATGATATTAATTGGAATGTGATGAAAGCGTTTATAAATTCATTCATATTTTGATTTTTTAAAAAATAAATAATCTTTGACAATATATGATAATAAAAATAAGTTAATTTAAAATCAATTTGTTTGATTTGGAATAAAATTGAAATATATTTTCAAACAATTTTTAATCCTTGCATCAATATCTGATTTGAAAATAGAAATAGATATAAAAATAACTTCAAAGCATAATATTTCAATCCAGTTTTTTACGTATTTATTGAAAATTAAATATATATTTATATTCATTCTACAAATTCCGTCATTAATTAATAAAAACTATTTTTGGTTGATTTAAAATGAATTGACTCTTCGATTAACTTTAATACTGAATATTCATTAATTAATTTCTATAAATGCATACAAACACACACACACACACATATATATATATATATATATATATATAAGAATGATAGAACTTTAAATTAAATCTCTATTAAAAGTTCTATTTAACCTAAAAAACACCTGAGGCTCGTTTGATAAGTATGGTAAATTTATTTATTGTTTAATTTAGAAAATTAATTAATTTAATTAATTTTTTCAATTTAGTTTTTCTTACTTTTTTACCATATTTATCAAACTACCCTTATATAAAATGAAAAGTAACATATTTCTAAAAAAAAAACTATGTAATAAATTTATTACATAAACTAAATTATATAAATGAAATTTTTTTATTAACATATTATTTAATTAACACACTTAAAAATACAATGTGGTTTTATTGAGAGAAATTTATGAATAAATTTTTTTTAACACAAATTGAACATTTTGTTATGAACAATTTGTTAAAATATCATTCGTGTTTTTGGTTATTCTTTGGAATGAAGATCAACCGAGAATTTAAAATTAAGTTAATCATAGATTGTTAATTCATATTAAAAATATAGTTCAAAAATACAACAATAATAGAAATGAATTAATTTTTAATTTAAAAATATCTTAACTATTTTTTGTGAAAAAATCAAATCAAAATGTCTATTCATAATTTTTCTATGGACATTTCAATCAGGTTCCAAAATACAAATATATCTGGTTGTGGAATTCCAATATTTGTTTGAATTTTTCAAAATTTTCACTATTTAAATCTTTAATAGATATTATAAATATTACAAAAGTTAATTATAGGTAAATGTTATGGGGGTAAAAATTCAATTATGATTAATGCCTGAAGCAATATTAAAATAGTTTTCAAAACATACAACACATATAATAGTTTTTGAATTTGTATTTGAAGTTGTTATAGTTTTTCACAAAATGTACAAATACTTTATACATATATACATTACATGTTGAAATAATATTAAAAAAATAACAATATGTCAATAAACTAAATATTAAAATACATACGTCATTTGAAAATCATAAAAAAAGTATTGTGTTTTACACTAAATCAATTAAATAATATTAACACAAATGTGCTATTAAATAATTAAACATTATTTACATATATATATATATTTATATATATATATATATATATAAATTTTCGTTATTTATTATTATAAGTATAGCTTAAGTATCTACTTAAACATCGCCTACAGTAAATTAATAAATATAAGAACATATAAATCGTATTATATGTTTTATATGCCTTCTGACGAATTTTTGTTTTATGTATTTATATATACATTTATATACATACATACATATATATATATATATATATATATATATATATATATATATATATATATATATAAATTTTTTAATGTTCTTCTTCAACAAGATGAAAGTAAACAGATTATCTTATTGCTACAGAAGGTATATAACGTGAATGAGGAGATATTTTCGAGATTAACCAAAGCGGTGGCATTAAGAAGATTTTTTCCGACAGAGATTATAGCTCTGTTTGCTGATGATAATAATATGTTAATACAAACATACACCTCTCTCTCTCTCTCCTTATATATATATATATATATATATATATATATATATATATATATATATATATATAACACTGAATATGAAACGAAAATCATTTTCATTGAAGGACAAAATAATTTATTAAAACATGTAATACATTTAGAAAATAATAAACACGATTACAGTCTGTTTTGTAATCAACAGGAAAATGCGTCCGTATTGATTTTTTCGACGTGTGGGGTTTAAATAATTTATGAGGAAATCAATTATGGTAGAATTTTTTCCTGATGATAACATACAAAATTTTAGTATAATATTTAGGCAGATATAAAAACTCGTATTTAGTTGAAAGCAACGATTTTAACACAACACATACACACCCATTATCCACCCACTCGCATACATATACATCCATGCACACACACACACACATACATATATATATATATATATATATATATATATATATATATATATATATATATATATAAAATTGAACATAATTCTCGGAAAATTGAAAAACATAAGCTGGTGACACACTAAAAAGGAAAAACGTTATTAAATTATATTCATTACATTATAATAGTGATTTTCTCTATTCAATGAAAAAGTTACAAATCTAAAAATTTGGAACTGGTAGATAATACATACATACCATCAACAATGACATATCAATGCTCTTATTATTTCAAATTTATCAATAAATCATTCTAATCAAAATATATTAATGTTATTTATGTAATTATAAAAATATTATTTTAAATTATTTAAAAATATAAAATGTTATTAAATTAAAATAAAAACTCTATTACTATGTATGTAAATTTTTATCAAATGAATAATTGCAATTACATCATGAAAAATGTACAATATGCACATCTGTGCGTGTGAAATGTGTATTAAGTCAAGTTTTATGTATTTAAATTAGTTTTTATAACATGTTTTAAGCGTTATCATAGCTGGAAAAAATGTATTTAAGACATTGCTTATGAGTGTGAATATAAAAAACTTGCGTTGAGTATTTGATGAAATCTTTATGATAGCTTGGACACATTATTTACTCCACAGTATATTTTAAATACTGGAACATCTTTTTATAAAATATATATCTTTACTTTATTATTTTATTGGTTATTCAATGTTTTAGAGGAAACATATTTAATTATTTATGAGACACTTTTTATTCTCATTATTTTTTTATGAACTGTTATTTTTTAAAGAAAACAAATATTTGGAAATTATTGAAATAAAAATTTGGATTATAATTCCATGAGTGTTAAGTTACAGCTTAATAATAATTTTAATCTACTAAAAATGATGTTTTTTAGTTTAGTTTTCATAAATAAAACAATTTTATATCTAAAAATATTTTACCATGTGATTAATAATATAAATGTATTAAATATTACATAATGTCATAAAATAAACTTTCATTGTGATATTATCGTTAAAAATACTATTACCATTTTTTAAACTACTTCCTTACGTAATCATAAATAAAAATTGATTTATTTTTAATAGAAACATACAACATTTTCCATGAGGACAAATTTAATCAATGGAAGAAAATTTCACTTAATATAAATTTACCTCCTCTATAATATATGATACTTTATTATTTAAAATCACACACACACATACACATTGTGTATATATATATATATATATATATATATATATATATATATATATATATATATATATACTATAATAAATTATAAATATTGCTTTGTTTACGTAATATTTATATACACAATATGTAGTATATTGTGTAGAAAAACATTCATGGTATTATAAACGACCCCATGTCGAAGTTATTGCATATAAAACAGAAACTTCTTGCGTGCAGGTAATGATACCCGGCGCTAAAAATATTATATATAACATCGACGTACGGAGGTTACTCTAATCGGTTTGAGGATGGATAACAACGTGTACTTCGCAATTTCAAAATTGTTATCAGTTACTTGTAAATAATATCAGTATATTGAATAGTAGATGAATGAATTTTAACAGAGATATTCGTATAATTTCAATTGTACTATATACCTATATATATATATATATATATATATATATATATATATATATATATATATATATATATATATAGAATTCACGAAATTGATACTAAATTCAAGAGAACCAAAATCGAATCCCAATACACAAAAATAATATTGAAAGAGACCCAAGAGACACGACGACACGAAATGAAATAAGAAAACTTGCAGGCGTAATACAGACGACTTATATAACAAAAAGACATGTGGAAAAGTCATATACGGAAAGGGCTTTATTCAGTACTAAAGCAAACACAACTAATATGTGTTTGAATATATATATATATATATATATATATATATATATATATATATATATATAAATATAATTTATTGATGCGATTCGAATTTATATAAAAACTCTGAAAATGTTATTTATGAAGTATCTATTTTTTATATATATATATATATATATATATATATATATATATATATATATATATATATAAATGTGTGTATGTATAAAATAATTATTTATAATTTAACATTGTTTTTTTTTAAAAATGGAAAAACATGAAGATATAAATGTTGACATTAAATCTGTTTTTATATAATGAAATGTTTAGCAAAGAAAAAAATTTAAATAAAAATTGATAATACTAATTTTTCGACGAAAAAAATAATAATATATATTTTTAATAGCTTAGTAATATAAATCATTCTAAACTATTTTTAATAACAATAAATTACTACTTCAAACTCTACAAGATATTAAAATTATTATTCAATTTGATTGTTTATAAAAACAATAACCTAATGTGCATTTCGATGGAAATGCTGTTCTCTTCAGAACATTTTGTTATAAAATTTGGAATAATTCTAGGTGAAAGTTACTTACGTACTATTTTTTGTGTATTTTTTGAACTTGATTTAATGTATCTTTAACTAGTGGTCCACTCTTTTTTATTATGTACATGTACAACATATGTTTATTTATTTGTATCTAAGAATTCTGTCACTTAAATATTGTAAATTATATAAAAATTTTAATTAAAATTATTGTTAGTAAATAAACTTTTTTTTAAAAAAATAAATTTTATTGACTAGAATTAAATATAACTTTTATATTTATTTCAAATCCCAGTTAAATACTATATTATATATTTTTAATTTTATAATTCCACCAATTTAAGATTGTTTATAAGTTATCTCAAATACTATATTTTGAATTATAATTTGTATAATATTTTTAAAAATTATATAGAATTAATTTAATTGTATTTTTTCACAATTTGAAGAAATTAAATTAAAAAAAATGAATTTATTATTATAAATAAGATTTAATAAAAAAATATACATTTTTGTAAATAATTTTTCAAAAGAACCTTCATAATTTTGACGAAAAAATAAAACAATATTTATGTTTATATATATATATATATATATATATATATATATATATATATATAATTTATTATATAAATTATATCTTTCTCATTTTTCTTATTATAAATATAAAAATTATTCTAGATGAATATTTTGTTTTAAACATTTTATTTTTCATATATATTATTATCTAAAGGAAAACTCTTAAATATATCGAAACATAATTTTCACTTTAATCAAGGCATGATTTTGAAGTTTAATAAATGACAAAAAATATTTTTCTATGAAAATAAAATGTTTATATCAAATTTATCCTAGACTAATAATAGAGAAAGAAAAATATGTACGTAATAACTGTATAGATTGTAATATAATATAAAATGTTGAAGAGATGTACGTGATATATTTCCTCCTACATGTGTATGAGTATGTATGTATACACATGTATAAATATATATATATATATATATATATATATATATATATATATATAATAAATGTATTTTTGTGTAAAAGACGAAAGAAACATGCTAAAACTACTGTCTCATTTTAATTTTTCATGTGAAAGAAAAAAAATAGAAACACGACTAAATCCCGGAAATAACGTGACGGTGGCTCGTAATTTCAATTCCCTAAATCCTCAATTACATGCTAACAGATATATGGTACTACTACGTAGGCGTATTGTTATGATAAAGAATCCTATTCGGCTTTAATATAATTCCGAGTGCTGGATACATTTATTTTTTTTATTTCTCTCCGCTCTTAATTTAACTTATTAAAGCTACGTTATTGTTTTTAAAAATCGTATCTTTTCTCAATCTGATTTGTCAGAACTTAATAAAATTGTTTAACAGTGCATGGATATAACGACGATCAATGGTCGACTGTTGTGTAAGTAAGATTAATTCATTTTTAATAATTATAGTGTAATAGTCAGTTGATACCATTATTGCGTTTTTTCGATTTAATTTCATTTAAACTAGTTGATGATGATTAATCATCCACGTTTATTTATACATAAATACGATTATATATATATATATATATATATATATATATATATATATATATATATATATATATATATATATTAATGGAGTTTTTTTAAAAAGTTCCTAGACAAATATTTATCTAGGCATATAATTCATAAAAAACTCTAAATCAATTTTATTATGCAAAATTTTAATAAATTATTTCAAAATGTGTTTAATTAAAAAATATTTTTATACAATTTATAAAATTAAATTAAACAATTGTATAAGAGACGAGAATAACAATGCAATGGAAATATTTTTTAATAAAATATTTAGCTTACATTTAATTGTTTGTATAGTATTTACTTATTTTTTTTTATAAATTTGTTCAACAACATTATTAATAATATGATTTTTGGATACAAAAATAAGTAAATACTATACAATTATTATTTGACATTATTAATAATATGATTTTTGGATACAAAAATAAGTAAATAGAAAATAATTATTATTTGACATTATAACTAAATTTATCTTCAAAAATTAATTACTGTATCACATATCAATATTTTTCTTAACCGAAATATTTATTAATTTTTTATTTTTTTTTAATCATTTTTGCAATGAAAATTTCATTATAGTTAGAGAGTAATAACATATTTTATTGTTTATATGTGTATTTTGAAGAATGATATTAAATATACACAAAATATTAAATAACATTTTCATCAATGTCTTATTTAACAAATATCCTGTCTAGGTTTTTTCATCCATATATAAAAAATAAAAATACGAAAAGTTATTATAAAATTTATATTGTTTATGTAGTAATATTAGAAAAAAAATATGAGTTTAAATCAATATAAGTGTATTAATAATACATGTATTATTTATATTTCTTTTACTATTTGTCAATTTCAAATAAAAAAATATAAAATTAGTTTTAAATTATATATTTTTTGGATAATTTCTTGATGTTTTCAAAATTAAAAAAGAAGTAATTTTAATTTTAAAACTATAAAAAAATAATAACATTTCTAAAAGTAAAAAACATTGAAATAGTAAATTATAACTAATTTTTTTTTATTTCTAATAAAAATATGTTTATTATTCAATTTTATTTAAACTATCCAAGAACTTTTTGAATAAACTTCATACGTTTATAAATTTTAACTATGTTACTATTAAATATTTTCAAATAAAACATATTTTATTAAGTATAATTCAAACAGATTATAAAATAAGTACTTGAATAATTTTATTTGTAATAATTATCCTGGAAAATGTTTAAATAATTAATATTGATTTTGAATTATTAGGCACATATATTTTATGATAACAAATTAATTATATTTTTTATTATTTTATTTACTTATCATCCATATATAAACAAGCTTAAATACTTTGATTCAAGTTTAATATAATGCCATTTTATTTGAAAAATTGTGAGTTATCACATTAAATTCATACTGCAATATATTATAACAAACAAATAATATTCAAAAAAATATATATAAATCATTTCTACAATTAGCATTTTTAACAACTGAACCGAAAAACACGTTTCATTCTCATCTATTTTTGTGCAGAATAATTCCTTACGTGGAATGATTTAAAATTAACAAATATTTCTTAACAAAGATTTAATTAAAGTAAAAATATACCAGATGTATTAATATTTATAACTCGAAGGTATTAATAAATCTGAATATCGCTTTTTCCTAGCCGATGAAAAGACTCTATCTTTTCTCAATTAGAATTGTTAAATTGGTCACGATTCTCTTCCTACATTATAAACAGAACGTCACATAAAATGACAGAATGACAAACGCTGAATATTATGTAACTAATATGAATATACAGTATATAAATGACCGCAAATATGCTCTTATCAAAACGTTTGTGGTTACAGAAGAGTGAACAATGGGAGATGGTACATATGATGTGTATGTCTACATACATGAATATATATAAATGTATTCTCAAAGAGAATAATCAGGGAGATGAATTTATTTTCAGACAAAATTCATTTCACTTTCAATCCAGATTCAAACTTGTGTAATCTCGTAATAAAATTGAATAATGGAATATTATAATTTTTGCTTAATTATTTTTAATTTGATTATACGAAATTATGAGATTGTAAATTTTATTATTAATTCAATTGAAACAACTAATTAAAAGTGAAAGAATGAGGTTAAAAATGAAATATAATTCGAATTAATTTATAAACAATTGTACAAATAAAACTGTAAATAAATTTTCTTAACAGAAACATTTAAAATATTGGTAATAAAACGAAAAATAATAATTTAATTAATTTAAGAAATCATCAAAAGAAATATACATATATATATATATATATATATATATATATATATATATATATATATATAATAAACAAGAAAATAATTACACGAAAATAAAATTGATAATTAATTCTCTTTACATATTTTTAATATTGAAAAATAAGAGTAATCTTCACCTTTTATATAAATATCACAAATGTTTTCCGAGAAAATGATTATCTTAATTCAACAATATTTTTTGTTGTTTTTTCAGCTACAATAAGATTAGTACTGTAGTTAATTCATAATAAAAAAATATAAAATACAGAATTACAATATTATGAAATTAAAATTTATAAAATATTTAAAATTATACCATTTACAAAGTTATGATCGTAAAAATTGTGTGTCTGTGCTACAAAGAATATGACATCGTGGACAAAATTCTCAGCAATAAAAATAAATCATAAGTAATTAACTTTAATAAAATATTGTGGTCTGGGGAAAGAAGTTCAATGATAGAAACTAAATTACTTGCATTACTAAACTCTATTGCTACAGTAAATATATGTTGTAAATTGTAATTATAAACATCAAAAGATGTAATTTATTGATGCAATAAGAAAACAAATTCATTATTAATTTATTTATGTTATAAATGTCGTTTCAATATCTTACTTTTTTTGATATTGTTGTTATATAAAATAAAATTGGAATTATTAGAACTGTTAGTAAGATCATCACGTAATAAATGAGTCATTAACACCAGAATAATAAAGAATGATTAAAGACATTAACAGAAATAAGCACTTAAAAAAATACATAAAAAAAATATAAAAATGACACCAATTTATTCGTTAAATAATTATGTATTATTCAAAATTAAATTATAAACTAACAAATATGGCTCTATGAGATTTATTGAGATTAAAATTATTTTTTTTAATTTTCAGCTATAATGATTTCTGTAATTCTATATATCAAATATTCTGTAATTCTATATAAAATTTATTTGAGTAATATTTTGCTGTTGAATTAAAAAGATACATAACAATTGGTAAATATTTTGATAAAAAATTCATAATATCTTGGTTGGTAATTCATTTAAAAAATAAATTTAGCTTTATTATCAAATTTTCACTAAAATCGAATTTAATGTTCAATCAATTTGGAAATTCAATTCTGAAGACTGAAATATAGTATATATATATATATATATATATATATAAAGATAAAGTAACTAAAAATATTTTTCCATTAATTTTTAATAAATAAATATTATCATTCGGTAAGTTAATCTCTCTTATAAAGATTATTTTCAAATACTTGTTACGACAAATGTTACTTTATAAAATGAAATTGAGCTGGTATCTGAATACAAATATATATTTTTTTCTCGAAAAATGTCAAAGTTTCATCACAACGAATGCATTTATAAATTAAACGGTACAGGTCGTTACACACCATCTACAGCATTGCTAAATATTTGTACGAGTGTACGGAATGAATTTCAAATCGACTCATTGCTAAATATGTTAATAGTACCGTAAAAACCTCACAATGTATTAAAAGTAGTTTTATACATAGATAGACAAACGAATTAAATAATAAATGTATAGATAGACTAAGAGATGGAATGATGTTATAGAAAAGGTAAAAATTATATATATATATATATATATATATATATATATATATATATATATAACTATTATTCAAATAAAGAAAAAATATAATTTACATAAAAAATTATAGAAAATACTTAAAAAACCTTCGTACACAGTATTTTTTATAAAGGATTAATAGATTTATAGATTTTAAATGATGTTATAAATTATATAAATGAATAGACCGATTCAAGAACATACTTCAACAATTTTAGGAATGTTAACAATTTTTATGTTATTTATATAAAAAATGTAGTAAAACAATTTTACAATTAATAAGTATTTTTCCTTTTCAATCAATACACTTTTGTAACATGAAAATGAATTATTGATATATATTTTTCTCCTTGTTCTCTCTCTCTCTCTCTCTTTATTTATATATATATATATATATATATATATATATATATATATAAATAATCGAAAATAAATATTCAGTTTTTCATTTGTGTAAAAATAAATATTTAAATAAAAATATATTTCAATATTGTGTAAAAAACACCAAAAAAATTATTTAAGGAAAAACGTTTTATATATTTACCTTTTTATACAAATTTGATATTATAAATTCATATCGATGTTATAAAAATAGATGTATATGTTTAAAAAAACATTTATATACTTTGTACATAAGTTATAATAATTTTTAATAAAGCTAAAATTTCCAACTAAGTAATAAATATGTATTTTTTTCTCTTTGAATGAATATACCTTTATAGCGTAAAACTGAAACATTTTTATGCATTATTCAACAGATTGTTAAGGCAGTCATTAGACTATGACCGACTCACTCCTACACTGCTAATAAATAGAATAATATAAAATCAAGATTTCAAGAATTATCCTTATAGTATAAAGCTTTAACAACAACTCTAATTGAAAAGTTTATTATATGTTAAACTTGATTAACATTTCAAGATTTCGAACTAAAGATTCTAAAATGTATTAATTTTTTATTTGTAATTTGTTTCAAGTATTTAATTAGTTTTATTTCGATAACAATCCATCACTAAAATAATGAAAATAATTATTGCTCCATTTTATAAAACTATTTGTAATAGAATAAAAAGAATATAAAAATTATTTTAAGAATTCTGAGAAACTGTTAGTTAAATTTTACAGATTCGTAATTAAGATTTGAATTTTTTGAGAACATGTCAAGCTGTCAAAAAGAAGAAAACTTATTAGATGTTTTTTACCAGTAAGACAGTCACTCTCTGAAAAATGACACAAGCCGCAAGACGGAATACGAACTTGTGATATATTAATCAACATCGCAACGTGTTATCGTTTTTATACTTTACTGTTCAAATATGTATTATTATTATTTTAAATAAATATTTCCTTGTATTTATTTCCTTTTTTGAGCAATATCTTATTTAATTTTTTATATAGTTCATTCGAAACGATTTAAAAAAATTAAAATCAATAACATATTGATAAAAATTTGTATTAGTCGTTTAAATATTTATGTAACATTGAATGGTATATATGTATATAAATTTAATTTGTACTTTTTGGTATAACATAACGCTTTATTTTCACCCTGACACGATTTCTATTTTGTGTTGTATACGCAGAGCTTTCAAAGCTTTTGTATACAACGTACATTAAATGTGTTTGTGTATATGTCGTTGTACAAATAAAAAATCGAACAGCCTACATCACTGTTCGAACAAATCGTCAATTATTTCCATCGTCGGCCTATTTTTAGCGAATACGCATCCCTTAAATTAAACTGCCAGTCTTTGGCAACTTGAAAATGCGGCATGTGTAAAAAGCGTGCATGGTAACAAACACGACGTTGCCGCCGTCACCCCGTAAATAAATCGTTAAACGTCAAACAGCGTGTCCGTTATACGAAAAACCTATTCGATAGTATACATCAAATCGGAAATACACTCACCTGTGTGAACCAATGACAATGACGACAAAACGCTGCACAACTACAACACAACACAAACCGTATAGAACACACAAGAAGTAAATCGAAATGACATTTACAGGGTATATATTATATATGTATGTATATACTTGATGTGTATATATATATATTTGTAAAAAACACACGTTGAGCGGAGTCGATCACAAGGCAACAACCAACCAACACGGTCGCCAGCACTGCACTGTCAAGCGAGAGCCATGTGTCGTGTAGGGGATGTGTTTGTGCGGCCATAGTCGAATATCAGTGTACGAAGAATCTATAGAGCTGATTCACACACGGATATAGTAAAATGATTAAATAGATCTGTTTGATGTTTCTTAATGAATTAAAAGAAACACATGTACGTACGTAGAAAAGCAATAAGTTAATATGTACAAGTAAAAAAGTATATACATGAAATGGACGAGTGCTTAATAAAATTTGAAATAATTGTTTTTGTCATTACAGTTAATTTACTTGTAAATCAAACATTTTTCATTATCATAAAATCTTACAATGCTAAAGAAAGAGTGATTTTTTATTACAACTCACAGTATAATTTGATACAGTGGCTAATTCACTGTAAATTACCCTCAGAACTATTTTATATAAATAGCTTTGATATTGTGGCTAATTTATTTTAATACAAATATGCCACTATTCAACATCACAACTTTCTGTTTGGAAGTGATTCATTTTTTAATATTATAATTTCTTATATTATTTGATACTAGAAATAATTCATTAAGAATTTGACTCATAGCAATATATATCATAAAAATGGATTTTCGATAAACACGACTAAATAAATATTATAAAATTAAAAATAGTATTTAAACAATTAAATTAGAAGCTATATTTTAATCGGCGTTAAAAAATATTTTTATATTTCAAAAATTAAAATATATAAAAAATGTAAAAATACCTTGTTAATGTAAATTATACTCAATAATTTACGAATATCTTTTTATTTTTTCTTCTAAATTCATTAAGTATATTTGTAATATTTTCATTGATGACAATGCCGTTTTTTTATACTGTAGCCCATTTCTCTTGTACATTTATATTTCTCAGAACTATAAGCATACAAAACAAATATAAAATTAACAAAATGTGACAAATTAAAAATCAAATTTTGCACAAAAATATATTTATATTTTTTTTTATTTTTCATTCCTATAAATCCATTATTCTTTATTTATATTATTTTCATCTATCAAAATTAATTTTTATTTTAATCTCATATTTTATCAATATATTCTTAAAAAAATAATATTTATTGAAATATTCAGGAAAATTTAATTAAATAATACACTTTACGTTAATAATTTCATATCTACGATTTTTCTATCTATATCATTTTTATTTATGATTGAATTGTATGGTTTTTAATACAGAAATCAATTTCTGTTGTTAATCCCTATTTCACTAAAATTTTGTCAACAATAAAAACATATCCAAAAGTATAAAAGAATATTATATTACAGAAAAAAATAATTCTATCGACTAAAATTATCCTTACACAATAATATACTAATATAGTTTTGATTTCATACCTAACATCCAATCAAATGAATTTATACTATTTTTCCAACATAGTTTTTTTTCTTATAACACAAACAATTTTCACTATAAAATTATCTACATTTTATCTTAAGAATACAATTTTAATTTGTTGTTTATATTTTAAAACTGCAAATATATGTTCTATAGAAAATTACCTGCAAAATGCTAAATAGCTAAATCAGTCATAATAGAGTAAAAATACACATAATGAATATAAATAAAAAATATATAAACAAAACACTAATAAATATATATACATAATTTTGGATTATAACTATAAATCAATCCCTTATAATTATAATTGAAAGCATAAAATTCTTAATCAATACTAAATATGTGAATAAAAATGATTAACATATTAAAATAGAAACTAATAATAAAAATAAACTGGAAAAGAATATAGTTAATTAAAATACAGAATACAAAATATAAACTGGAAAAGAAAAAAAGATATTTTATGAAAGTATAAATTGTTCAATAATATTATTGAAAAATGTCATATACTAGTTCATAAATTCAATAAACATATGAAAACAATATACAATAGCAATAAAAATATAATAAACTAGAAAACAGGCAGTTAGAGAAATTAAATAAATTTCTTTAAAATCTGAAATTGGGAAAATAAACGAGAAAAGAGTAGATTTTATTAAAATGTAAAAAATTAGTAATGATGTTATCGAAAAATTTCGTATGTTGGGCAATAAATCAATAAATATATGGAAACAATTAATATAGAATAGCAATAAAAATATGATAAAATAAAAAATAGGCAAAGAAATGGAATAATAATACTAAATAAATTTAATTAAAATGAGAAATATATTTAAACTGAAAAAGAGTATATTTGATTAAAATAGTAAATAACTGTTCAATGATGTTATTGAAAAATGGCATACGTTAGTCCTTATAAACATGTGAACATAATATATAATAGCAATAAAAATGATAAAATAATGGACAATTAAAGAAATTGAATAGTAATATTAAGAAATTTCTAAATTTTGATTCAATTAAGTATAGACAATGTATATTTACAGTTATTTTCCAAGTTGTTCATTTTCAATTTTTCAATTTTATTAAATTTCTTTCACTCAATATTAAATAAGATTTATAGTAGACTATTTTCAAATATCTTGATCTTAAATCTTTTAGTGTTTAATAAGAGATATTTTAATAATAATTCTACAATAAATCCGTGTATTTTCACTCTTAATGTCAAGCAAATTCAACAATCAACAACATTTGAACAAAAGACGATTCGCCCGATAACTCGATCAAATAAATCAATTTTATTTAATCCAGTGACATACATCGACGCTGATGCACTTATTCCAAACCTGTATTCGCATATCAACAGATCTATGGTACCGACAACAGACTGTTCGACGCATGCTCCGTCCACACAGTCCACCGTCAGTCGACGCGGTTTCTCGCGCTCTGCCTGTTAAATATGGATTTTTTATAATCCATTTCTCCGTACACATTCGCACGCACACACGTACGAAATGCGTATACGTACACACGTACGTGCACGCACACACCGTCGCACGCGTTTCTTTCATTCGTACCTGTACGATGTTTAATGTAAGGTGCATGTCAGTCGATTCGTGTGCGTGCTATACTCTTGACAATTTCTGCTTGCGTTGAAACAAATCGTGACTTAATAAAGCGTTCGTTTATTTATTCATAACAGTTTAAACATTTGATATTTGATTGTTATATCTTCTTCGTCTTCTAGTCGAAAACGACATTAAACAAGCCGAATCTCTTACAAGTGATTGCGGTGTTCGACGTTAGTCCCTTTTTCATATCTACATAAAGAAGAGAACGATGGAAGGAATGTAATTGTAGTTTCGTAAATGAAATGCTATACCAGATACCACGGAAGTTGCTTTATTGAAATGTTAAAGAATTTCATTAAGATTCATTTTGATTGCTTATGCGGTTTGGGATAGCGATGATAACATCATTATAAAACAGACAATCAGTGTCTGTTTGTTCTGGTACTGCATCAAATTCACTTTAACACAGATGAAAATCATTCCTCCAACAATAATCACTTATTGTCAATTTCTGTGACTGTCATCATAGTGATTTTATAATGCAACACTTTGATGATTGAATACATCAATGAATAAATTAAACAATAAGTGATAATTGAACATTTTTATATCATTTTGTATTAAAATTAGTAGTTGAAAAAATCTACACCAGAAAATCAAAACTTGAAATTAATATTTCAATACAAGATACATCAAGTTAAGTAAACTTTGTTAATTAAAGAGTTAGAAAAGAAATTAAAACAAATAACATGAAAAAAAAGATTTAAAAATTGTTCAGTCTTTCTGGTGTCTATGTATATTAATTAAAATGAAAAATACTAAATGGAAATGATACACCTGTCTTTATATTTATTTTCATAAAAATTATTCAACATTCTTGGCAACTTATTTTAAAATTAATTTTTATTATTTTTTTTAAATTTTAATTGTATGTATTTATTTTTAATTATAATTCCAGGAAATAAAAATATATAAACTATTACTTCAACTTTTTATATGAAAAAGAGATTTTGTTTAAAAAATTAAATATGATTTTTAAGGCACTTAAATTAACTTTATTTTAATATTCAAAAAGTAGTTATCTTTAAATATTTACAAATACAATTTTTAAGTAATTTCTCTGTCTGTCTGTATATATGTATATATATATATATATATATATATATATATATATATATATATATATATATATATATAAATATAATCATCAGTCTCTTCCTATCCACTGCTGGATGAATGCTTCTCATAAAACTTTCTACTTTGAGTGTTTCGAAATCTTTTCTCTTTCATTCCACATCGACAAATTTTCTTACACATATTTCTTTGTCTCATCTGTCCATAAGTTTCTTCTGAAACCTTTTATATATCTGGCTTCCTAATCAATATATATATATATATATATATATATATATATATATATATATATATATATATATATATATAAAATTTGTAAAAAATAATAAAAATTATCAAAAATATTTATATACGCAAAAAAGATATTTGTTTGTAATTTATTTAGCATTGATTTTTTTGTAATTATTTACTTTTTTATTTTTCTGTACTTATACATAATTTAAATAAATAAAAGTACACAATTTAATATAAAAAAATCTCATATCAAAAATACATTTTTATATAAAAATAAGAAAATTAAATATTCAATTTTATTTTTTATATTTATTTAATAATATTAGTTTTAAATATTCATAAGATTAATCTCTTCAAAAAAAAAAAAAACATTAATACATTTTTTTACGTAATTTCTCTCTTTCATTTTTTTAAATGCATAATAGATATATTTATTAGGTCATGTAATGAAAAATTCGGATTTTGATATTATTTCCCATATTCCGACATTTTATATAATACATGACATAATATATGGTCATCCAAATGTGACGCCTAGATTTTTGTTTTATCAATCTCAGTTTATATCCTTTAGTTTCATTTGAGCCACTGTATATATATATATATATATATATATATATATATATATATATAATATATATATATATATATATATACATATATATTTTTATAAATATACAAATATAGAATATATAAATTATTATTATTATTTTTAATTGAACTATTAAGATTGATATACAAAATTATAATAAAATATAAAAGTCCACACTCAAACATAAACACAATATGTATGTATAGATATGAAAATATATATATATATATATATATATATATATATATATATATATAGATATGAGATATATATATATATATATATATATATATATATATATATATATATATATATATATATATATATATATATATTTAATATATATATATATATATATATATATATATATAATTTAATTTAAAATTTACAGTAATGGTATAGAAATAGTTACGTACAGAATATTTAAAACATTTATTTAATTTTCTTTGAATTTAAGGAATTGTTTAAGATTTATAGACGTGAGTGTATGTATATATATATATATATATATATATATATATATATATATATATATATATATATATACAAATATTTATACGAACAAAATTGCATTTCCAAAAATATACAACTACAAAAAGAAACGAAATTAATCTTCTCTTGCTTTTATATCAAATTACTTGAAAGTAATTTACATCAGAAGAATATTTAAGTTGGATTTTAAATTTAATTAGAGGGTAATTAAATACATTCATTTCCTGAATAAAGGAAGAAAATGTGTTCATATGTATATACGTATATATATATATAATTTAGCAATAAAATTTTTCTTTAAAATTTTATATAATAGGATATGTTTTCTTTTACACTGACATTATTTCGTCTTTGAATACATTTTTTTTTGCTTTGTGCCCGTATAAAAAATGTATCTCTCTACTGATATCATCATTTTTCACTTCTCCATCCAAAATAATCTCATTCAATTTTCTTTCAGCTTCAACGTATAGTCATTTGAAGTATTTGTCATGTTCTTATGTTACGTTTTATACCTATGGAAATCACTGTTTGGTAATAATATTTCAAATAAATTCTCTCAATATATTACTGAAAGAATTATTTTGACATCGTCTATCGTGTCTTGGATTTTATATTATATATTTTTTTATTTTTCAATTTATATACATTCATATGTGGATTTATATATATATATATATATATATATATATATATATATATATATATATATATATAAATCAATAATTTATAAGAAAAAAATTTAATTTATTAAAATTTTAAAACAGTATTATATTTTTTACACAAAAATCATCACCCAAATATTAAAAAAATGTTCAATAATAATTCATTGTTTACTTTCTTTATTTATAAGTTAATGAGAATTTGGATGATGTTGATATTGCCATTGAAATAAACATCAGTTTGTTAATAAAGAAAGTGAACAATAAATAATTATTGAACACTTTCAATATTTTACGTTGTTGAGTTGATAGGTCATTTGTGTGAAAGTGAATTTGTTCTAGTTCTAAAGCAAATAGTTATTTTTTTCATATGTATTCAAACTTTGTTGGCCTTTATTCAAATTTTTTTTTATGAAAGTACAAGTCAGAACATTTTTAAATTTATTATTATATTTTTATTTTTTATTAGAATAGTTATTCATAGAAACATTTCTCTAAAAATATAAATCTATTCATAATAAATAAATAAAATAATAGTAAAATCGTTATAATAGATTATATTCAAAAATATTTAAAATAAAATAAATGCAGATTTGAAAAAAAATTCTTTCTAATTTACAACTCAATTAAAAATCTACATTTCTTGAAAAAACTGTTAAAAATTCAGTAAGAGTGTACCAAGAAACGTTATAACTTCATTAAACCTGAAATTGATATTTCCATTCGTTCAAACAAAAAATAAATCAAATTAACACAGTTACATTACAAATTTTTGATCACATGTTGTATTATGCAAGAATAGCAATTAAGTAAGTGTATATATCTGATCGAAAATACGTAATATGAAGTCATTAGTCTCATGAAAAAAAAACTCATTAAAATGTAACACGATTTGTAACAAATATAATCAAGATCACAAGCAAGTATTGTTTTCTTTATTTGAACTACATGTGTGTTGTCAATATACAATGAGTTCTTGAAAGAAAGGTATTTTTGAATGATTTTCTCATAAAACGTATTGTTGAAGCTTATGAAAATCTCTTATTAAAAATAATTATATGTAACGATTTGGTTTCAAAAATAGTATAAAGCCTTGTATTAATTACAAAGCAATAAGATTGTATTGTGATAAAATCTTTTTAAGATATCATTTCTTCATATAATTATAATTAAATAAATATCAATAGAGATAATTGTGTAATAATTAAAATAATTTTGGAAATATATATATATATATATATCTTGATCAGAAAATTTGAATCAACTGATATGATTTCTATGTATAATTCAAAAGAAAATTAAAAATTCTTCTCAAATGTTAAGTATATCATATTATTTTTTTAAATAAAAAATGAGATATTACAATTAAAAAAAATATTATTAGAAAAATATATACTTTTTATTATATATTTTTAAAAAACTATAAGATTTTTTTAATATAATCCTGATTATTTTCTATCTATAAATGTGGTTATCTCTTAATATATATCTAAAATTAAATAACTCGAATAATAAATCAAGAAAAAATTTAAATAATAAAATATTCATCAACTATAGATAATAAGTGTTTTCTCAGTAATTATTTTGCAATTCAAAGAAATTAAAGCTATTAGTAACATTAAATAAAAAATACAGCAGTAATAAATTAATACAAAATACATTTTGAAACAGTGTTGTTGGTTTAAAATTATCGTATAGTATTTCAACTAATTATGAATAATTATTTTCTTAGAAAATAATTTATATGTACATTTCATTGTCAAAAGTGACTATATTCTTTCATAGTATCGATTAGTACAAGAAAAACCACAAGGAAATATCAGTATATATATATATATATATATATATTATATATATATATATATTTGAAAACATTATTTATATATAAATATATATATATATATATATATATATATATATATATATATATATATATATATTAAATACTGCATTTGGATGTATCAATAAATAATGATAGATATAAACTCTTTGTGTTAAAACATATTATTATCTATATTTATTTTTTTAAGAATCTTCAATTTTTATTATATATGAAAAATATACAAATAGGTATAACACATTATTATAAACAAAATATGTAATAAAAAATATTTCTGAAGAAAAATATTTCTGAGGAAAAATATTTCTGAGGAAAAATATTTCTGAGGAAAAATATATAGGTAATAAAATATCTTAATAACCAACTAATTTTATTTATAATTTTTCTATAATTTTCCTATTAAATAATATTGAATATTTAAATTATAATAAATGATTGAATAAAATATAAAAAAAATAATAAATTATTATATGTTTAAATATCGATTAGTACAAAGAAAACCGTAAGGACATATTCATAGAAATATGCATTGGAAAACAATTTTTGGAAAACATATATACCCAAACGTATATAAACATACACACACGCAAATATATATATATATATATATATATATATATATATATATATATATATATATATATATATTAAATACTATATGCGGATGTATCAATAAAAAATTACATATATATTATTTAAGTCTTAACTTATTTAAACCTATTTTATTCTTCTGAGAATCTTCTATTTTTTTATATATAACAAATATACGAAACAGAATATAACATAAGAATATAAATAAAATATAAAATAAAATTATTATTTAAGAAAAAATATATAAATAATACAAAACTTTAAAAATAAATACACTTTATTTGCAATTTTTTTATTATTTTCTTATTGGTTAATATTGAAATATTTAATTTATAATAAATTATTAAATTAAATTTTATAAAAAAGATAATAAATTATTATATATTCAAATGATTTTGAAAGACTGGGTAATTTTTATGACTATAATAGAGAAAATTATAGTTAATAATAATTTTAAGAAAATATCCTAACACATATTTTTTTAATATAAAAATTTACAATTATTTTTTTATATTTAATTGAAAAGTGGTACTAACATTTCCACTGATATATTAAAAAATTGAAAAATGTACAAACATCAGTATTTATATATGTAAGTATAAGAGAAAATATAAATTAATATTTAAAATGTAATTATAATTTTTTTCAATTTTCAATATTACATTTTACAACTTTTTTCAGGCTACCAATGAGAAATAAGTTCAACATGGAATAAACCTGTAATATATCAAGAAGGGATGACCACTAATGGATAAGAGAAATTATTTTCAATAACTCAAAATACAAAAATTGCAAAAAAAAAGATTCATGGATAATTAAAACAGATATAAGAAAATTTATTAATATGAAATAGAGAAGACATTGAATTACTAAAAGTGAGAAGTTTTAGAAGGTCCATTTATTCAGGAATAGAGACAAAAAAATTGATGAAAATGATTTCTATAAAATATTTGAATAACAGAATACAAATAATTCAAGTCATAAATTATTTAAAAAACTATAAATAGCACGATTGTGTTTAATATTAATCTATATTTCAAAAGAAGTAAAAAATAAGTTACAGTAAACAAAAAAATGACAATAATTAATAAATAGAAATAAATATTTTAAAATAATTTTATAGATAAAAATTATTATATGATATTTCAACTAAATGTAGATCACTATCTTAGTAGAAAATATTTTTTATTAATATTTATAGTCGAAACGATTGTATTTTTGACTGTATTTACGATTGTTCTATTTTAAAATAATTTCCATAAAAAAGATATAACTATAAAAAAGAATAATATAATCATTTTTAATTAGATTTTATAACGCAACGCTTTGATGATAATGCATTGTTATTGAAATGTATATCAGCTTATAAATAAAAAAAGTAAACAAAAAATAATTATTAAAAGTTTTTTTAATATTTTGTGTTGTTGAGTAATAATTTATTTGTGTGAAAAAAACTGTAAATGTATTAAAAAAGAGTTTATATAAATTATATTATAAAAATATTATTTTTTAAATAAAGAGTTTAGATTTCTTACACTTCTGTCAGATATAAATCATTTAAATTTAACAACTAATAATAAACATAGAATTATTCTTAGCGAATACGAGTTTTAGGTCACACGATATAAATATAAAAATTTGCATCAAGCACAGATTTAGCTTAGTATATATTTGTCAACGAATGTCAAGTATTAAAAATGAACTTGTAACTGTTTTCTTCGAAAGGAAATATTAAAGGTTAAATATTTTCACCTGTTAATTCGCGAAACGGAATACTACTGTATAATAAATGACTTGTACAAGTAGACACGTAATGATTTCATATTTAAATGTATATATTTTTTTAATTTTCAGTTCGAAATACGTTAAAAATATTTCGTGATTTATAATACATATAAATAATAAAATAGGATAATTAAATCGGATTTTACAAACGGCTGCTATTTAATATTACAAGTGAACAGGAATCTTAAAGCGATTGAAAATCGATCGACTCTTGTAAGTTATAATCACGAGTTTCTGTGTAGAATCTTAATTTTCCAGATATATATATATATATATATATATATATATATATATATATATATGTAGAGTATTAAATCGATGGATAGGAAATTAAGAAAATAAATTTCAAGAAAACATTGTCGTGGAGTTAATGGACTGAATTTTGTACGTATAAATAATGCATCGATGTAATTACACGGCAATCCCGTGATGTTTCTACAGAAAAAAGTACTTTTTTCTGCGGAAATCAATTGTAGGTCATAAAGTATAGTTTGTAGATTAGTTAATTAATGATATATCAATTTGTAACTAAACATCTTTATTCGAAAATAATGGATCTTGAAGTAAGTAATTCGACAGATAAGATATATTGATTTTTAGTTAAACATAGTTTTTAGTAGAATAATTAATCAGCTTTATAATTATTTTAACTTCTAATAAATCTACTCGATTATTTATTAAATTTAGCCATTATAATCTATTATTAATTAAAATTCTAAATAATCTATATCTATTGATATATTATTTATTGTATTTTCATAACAAATTATAATTCCAATAGAAACATTTTAATAAAATGTTCAGTAATTGATTATAATTATTTTTTTCTGTAATACTCATTTTATGACCATTATTCTCAAGTATATATATATATATATATATATGTATGTGTATATGTATATATATATATATATATATATATATCATATTTCAAATTAACTATATTTTATATGAATGAAATTCGAGGATAATTAATTTCAAAGAAATAGCCATTAGAATTTACTGTTTATTAAAATTTGAATAATCGATTTTAATAAATGTTATTTATTTTCATAACAAATTATAACTCTAATTTAGCTACATTTTATTAAAGTATTCAATAATTGATTATTGTTTATTTTTCTCTAATAATAAATTTTATAAACGTAATTTTCAGAGCTCAGGTACATATTTTTATTTTACTATATTTTAAATTGACCATATTTTATATATCTGAAATTCAAGGATAATTTAAACAATTATAAAATAAATAAAAAATATATAATTTTATAGCAGCAATTATTTTATAAACAGTCAATTAGTTAAATTAATAATTTGTATATATAAATCTATTTAGAAATGGATGCTTTAATAATTCTTAAAAATGTTATCTTATAAATAAATCCAAATAAGAAATTTATAAATAATTAACTTCTTGTTTACTTTATATTCACATTTCATCCTAATTAGAATTTTTTATTTAAAATGTTTATAAAATGTAAGCAATTTAATTATAATTACTGCATATCTCAATCAATTAATTATTGTTACTTTATGAATTTTTTACTAATTTTGGATTTAATATCGATGTTGTTTCTTTTCTTTAAATAATAAAAACAAATTATTATTTATAACAATATATAATATATAAATAAGAAAAAATATTGTACTTATGAATCAGTCATGCAAACAATATAATGTTTTATAATTTTTTAATAATTACTCATTGTTTACATTATTCACAGATGTGCATTTCAATGACATCAGGTCGTTGTATTATAATTTCTATAATTTAAAATAGCTATTAGGTCTTGTAATATGAAATGTCAGATTTCTCATCAATTTCTCTTTGAATATTATGACCTTTTTATATTACACAATCTAATATAATGAAAAATGAATGAAAAGTTTTTTTAAAAAAAATACTGATTGAAAAAATAAATTAAGCTTATGTTTTATTATATCATTATTTAAAAAATTGTGAAATATTTTTATACAGTCTAACCTAAATAACATTGAAGAGTAGTATAGCATAGTAATTTTTATTAAGCTAGTTAATATATGTCTTAACTCTTTAATCTCATTTGGTAAACCCTATATAATAATTTTTGTCATCTGCCTTAAAGACTACATACCTCAAAAAAGTTTTCTTTGTATTAAACGATAATTTTGTAAAGGATAAAATAGTGTTAATAAAAACATATTGTAATTTTTTAAAAATAACAAAAAATATTCTGTTTCAATGAGTGGATGATAAAGAAATCATTATACAAACAAATAAATTCAGTTCATTCAAACAAAACTTTTTTATAAAAATATTTAGAGAAAATGTTTTTTGATCAATGTACTCTATTTGTTTTTATTAATGATTAGTGAACATGGACCATAAATTCCAGACTAATTTATTAATTATAAATAATACAAAGAAGTATAAAAATATATATGTTAAGAATAATAAGTAGAGATAAAAAGAAAACAGATTTGAAGGGAAATAAAAATAACGAAAAGTTTAAAATGAAAATGAGTCTGTTTTATAATAAGAATAGAAGACCGTTAATGAAAAACAGAAATCATTGCCTGAAATTCTAAAAATATAAAAAGGCCTAAAAAGAAAACCATAGATAGGTACAATAGAAATATAAAAATGATTTTTGGAGTTTACTGAAAGTAAAAGATATATTATTTAAAATGGAAAGTTTTGGAAAATATTTTTATACAACAATGAATAAAAGGAAAATTCTATTACTGATATATACATGTATTTTTTAATATTAAGCTATTTTTATATTATAATTTTATTTTAAAATATTTTTTAACGCTTGCAGCTCATTTCTTAATAATGTAAAAAATGTATTGATTATTACATTAATATAATTTATTTTATTTATTACAAATTAAATTATATATTTTGATTAATACGTTTTTCAATTTGACTTTATACACAATCGTTACTTATTTTATAAACATCTATGTCATGATTCATATTATAAATGCTGGAAATCAAATTGTGATTTCAGACATTCACTCAGTCAAATCTCTAGCTTTGTATAAAGACATACAGGCATATATATATATATGTATGTAAATATGTGTGTATATATATATATATATATATATATATATATATATATATATATATATTACACACATATATGGGAAGAATAGAAAATAGAATATATGTACGTTTGTGATTGTAGACGTTTGTTATCTTGCAACGAGTATTCAGACATTCACTGCATCAGTTCCATACATAAAGGATTAATAATTAACGTGTCGAATTAATAACAACAGATGCATTTCCGCGACAAACATTGAAACGACATTGTCTGACAGTTCATGAAATCCACAAATTGTCGAGATATCTGTGTCTGCTATTCTTCTCTTCTAGTTAATTTTCTCTAAGAAGATTAAAGATTACCAGAGATTACAGACTTTTTCTCTATCGAATACGTTTGTTGAACGAATTAAATACATGTTATCCTATTTGTTTTACACTACTTTTATTGATACTAATACAATTCGAGTTGTTTTATATTATATTTATTTTACTGTATTTTCTACACTTATAAATTTTTTCAGTGTATTTAAGTAGTATTTAATTAAAAGAGAAGCTCTGATATATAAAGTTTTTTTAAACGTGATAGAATTTTAAATTCAATCCGTATCAAAAGTTCTATCTAACCTAAAAAAACTTATTTTTTGTTATTTATTTATTAATATTATATATTATTATTAATAATATTAGTTCTTTCTTTATTCATTTATTAATTAATTAAAATATAGTATCATTATTTATCTGAGTTCTGAAAATTATTTAAATATAATTTTCTAGTAATCAAAAATTACCCTTTAATGAAACTTAAATCAAACCCATTTTGTGGTATTTATTTATGACTTTCCTTTCAGTTTTTTGCCACACAAAAAAATCTAAACAAACAGATATAAATTCGATAAAATATAATGAATATTTCATAAGTATTCCTATTAATCTTCGTTCAATAAACATGCAACAAAGTTGAAAACTACTTCATTATCAGCAATACCCTCCAAGTAACGTTCACTGTTATGCTTTCTATTGACTCCAACGGATATCTAAGAACATTATATTAACTCCCGGAGAGATAGTAACAAGCTTTTCTAGAGCTAAACACAACGTATCGGTTTTCGATTAGCGGCTCCACTACTACTTGCGCAGAATTAGTTTTGGAACACTGCAATATAATAACTTGGTTTTATTAAGATTCACCATTAAGTGACCTTAGAGGCACGGGGTCCATTTATAACACGGCTATTAATTTTGTGTTCATGACATCTGTAATTTAAACTCGTTTGCACATAAAACTTACTATGAACGCACACATGCGAAAGTACATTCACTGACAATGTATAATGTACACTCATATATATATATATATATATATATATATATATATATATATATATATATATATATATATATACGCCATTAATTCTGTCAATAAAATCGATACAGAACGTAATAAAATATAATAATGTATTAAGATATAGGACAAAAATGAATACATTAAATAGATTAAAGTCGTCAATTTGAAATGTACGCATTTTAAAAATATAATATTAAAAAATAAACGATCATTTTCGAATACAAAAGTATGAAAAAGATAAAAATAATGTACATAAAAATATTTGAAAGCATTTTTAATATTTTAAGAATGATTTTCAATATTTTATATTTTTAATAAAAATTATTATATTTTCAAATTTACTTCTGAATATTTTTTATTACGAATAAATATGTATATATTGAGTCATGTCTTTTATACAAGTTATTGCAATTTAAGATCAATTTATATTTTGTATATGAAGGAGTAATGTCGTTTCCAATTGCTGTCATGGATTTTACGAAGGTTGAAAATCGTTCTATGATTAAATTTTATACATTATGTTATATATTGAATTTTATTTATCATTTAGATATAGTTTTTATACAACAAAAAAATGTTAAGTGATTAGTAAAATCTATATGTTATTTTTTCGTAGAAATGTTTAAAAACAATTATTATGTGGAAAAGTATATTTTGATATAAATAATAATTCACATGCTATGATATTTTATGATAATAGAGTGAATAATTCAGTAGTGTTAAAAAATATAGTTTAATAAAAAAATATTCTGAAATAAAAATCTAATATAAAAAATAAATTAAATTGATGAATTTTAAATTAAAGATTTTATAAAAAATTATCAACATGGAAGAATAAATATAGAGTAGTCATGCAAAGTTAACATTTTGATATTTATTATAAAAACAAATTAAAATATAATTCAGTTTTGAAAAAACACTGGAATTTTTTAAAAAAATCTTTCTAAAGAAAACAGCATTGGAATTAAAATGTTCATCAATAAATAAATAAACAATAAGTAATTATTGAATAATTTGATAATATTTTTAATTGCTTGTTTGTATAGATACTTAAATTATTATCATTTATAACGAATTGAGAATGTTTAAAATAAATAATAAACAATCTGAACAAAAATTAATTAAAAAACTAGAAAGTGTAAAGTCATTTATTAAATATATTTTATTAATAAAGAACAATCTTTAGATTTTAGTTTTATACATTTAATTAAATATTATATATTCATTAATCAGTTAGAAACTTATTGCAATATTAAACTAATTATCTATTATTTATAATTATTGCGGTAAGAAATTAATAATTATATATATATAATAAAGAAATATAATTAAATATTAATTCGATCTTTAAAAACTAATGAGTGCATTCTTTAAAATTCGACTTGATAATAAAAATTGATTATTTTTCTATTGTTCATTCATTTATGATGTGAAGTATGAGTAGACCACCTATTGATTAAAATTAATATATAATACAAATGTGTGTGTGTTTATGTATGTGTGTATTTGTTCTTGAAAAATATATATGTTGTATATTTATAAAATATACTCTTAAGTACAATTCGTTGCGAGCGTTACGCGACGCAAATTCCATTTTAAAATAGTCGACGCGCAATCTAGACGTGAATGAACCCCGCGTCAACGTTCATAAAAGCAGAAACAAACTCGACGAAATGCGCGCCGAACAAGTTATGTTCTTATTATTTTAGTAAAAGACTTGCTTTAAGAACATAATAATTCCATAATTAAATTTCCCTGTTCGGCGATTGGTGTGCGAGGGTGCGAGTTTTGTAATAAGGCGGTGAAAATTTAAGGCCGTCAGAATTCTTGTCGGCAACCGCTTATTATCAGTGATAATTTGCGAAGCAGTAAAACGCCTTCTAAGTAGACACCACTCCATTCCGGCGTCACGCCGGCCTACGCTATTTCCTTTATTTCGTATTAACGATTCGCAATTAATGCATTTTTCACCGTTATATACTTTTTTTCATTCTTATAACATGTACTTTGTGTTAATGATTTATTTTTCTTTCAATGAGATCGTTTTAACAAAAATCACAGATAATAGGAAGATTAACAGGGATCTGAATTTACTCTCTCTTTAACACACACTTATAAATATTTACATTAAGTCCTAATTACATTCCACGTTAATGGATTCACTTACTTTTTTGGAATTAAAATAAACACTGTACTTTTTTCATTTTTTCGAAGTTAATCAAGTCAAATATCCCATCATCCATTTATTAATTTTTTTAAGAAAATATAGGAATTTTTCTTATCATTTTCTGTAAGTGTATTAGTTTTTTGTGAATTTTTATTTATAGGATTCAAAAAAATATTTCGAACATTCAATACATTACAATTTTGTGTTTGATTTTAAAATTGAATTTTGCATTTTTGTTATTAATTTAAATTTTGTATTTTAATTTTTATATTGAAAAAAATTGAAATAAAAAAACATTCAATCACTGTTTGTTTTCGTACTCTGTCAAATTAATTTTTGACACAAATGAATCACTAGTCTCAACACCAAAAAATATTTTATGAATGCCACTAATTGTTCATTTTGTTGGCTGATTTGAGTTTCGATGCTTATATCATTTTCAAACATTATATTATATTGTAAAATATCTAAAAAAAATAATTGAGATTCTTTGTAATTGCATGTTTTTGATGTATGAAAAATAAATGGAATAGAAATAAAATTCTAAATGTTACAAATTGATTATTTTTTAAAAAAGAAATATTTTATTAATACACAATTATATTATTATAAATTGATTTATTTAATACATATGATGTTTTCAGATTTTATTTTCGAATAATAATTCTATATAAATTATATACTTATATAAAAAATATTTTGAAATCAACATTATTATTTTTGAACTGAAAATAGTCTATAAAGAAAAACTAAAAGATTTTTTCAATCAGAGATTTTTTTAAACAACGATCTGGCAATGATAGCATTGCCATTTAAATGCTCATTAGCTTATTATTGTTATAAATAAATAAAGTGAACAATAAGTAATTATTGAATACTTTTTCAATTTCTTATAGCTTGGGGATTATGCAAAATTAATACGTGTGAAAAAGAATTTCTTAAATTTTAATTTCTTGTTTCTTACTTTCTTCATAAAATCATTTTAAATTAAACTGAATTATTAACTATTACCTAATTATAATCTATGTATTTTTTCTATACAAATAATATATTTTTTTATAAAATACTTTGTATAGATTTTTAATATTTTTTTTACTTTATATATTCAAATTGTTTAAGTAATTACTATATTTTTGAATAAATTGATTTATTAAATATGTATTAATATTATTATTTCTTATTTATACATAAATAATGCCTAATATTATTTAATTATAATACAATCAATCTGTATCTGATTAATTATTAAAATGCACATCAGTGAGTAAAAGAACAATAAATAAATGACTATTGGACATTTTTGCAAAATATTTTGATCTTTATACATCTCATTTATATGCAGTATTTTCAAGGGTTTGATTAATTCTTCCTGATTATTAATAAAAAAAAGAATTTTTAATTTCTTGAATTACAATTTTATATATTTAAAAATTTACGATATTTTTCAATTTTTTAAAATAATAACATTTTAATTAATTTCATTTCTTTATCTTGAATAATTAAAATGTAAAATTTTCAATTATTTGAAAATATATATTATACAACTCTCGTATACAAGTACGTACTCCATTCATTTCATTTGCTAGAAACGTGTGTCAGTATACCAAGTTCTATATATTTCTTTCCTGACCTATTTTGTATAAAACATATTAATCTTCTGCATAACAGAATAAACGATCGTATTTTCATACAATATCTACAACTAAAACACACATGTGATATAAAATGATTTTTTCGTACTAATAAACTTTAATAAGATAACCACACTCAATTATTTATTCGTATTTTAGTATGTTTAATATTCTGTTTATATTTGACAATACGGCTGTTCTAGAGAATATGTCAAATTACTGTCGTTGTTGATGATATAAAAAAACTGTCGTGGCAATAGTACAATAACTGTCAGAGAGCGGGTCGTGCGTTCACGTCTGATAGAAGTGCACGAGGATAGCAATCATATCACTAATAATGTCAAGTGCGTACACGACATAAATGTGTGTGATGAAAAGCCACTCGGATGTAGTGTTTTTGAACAACTTTTCACGTTCTTGAAATGGTGAGATCAAAGAAGAGCATGTAATACTCGTATATAACGTTTATTTTTTGTTCGTGTCGATTGAAAATTTTTTTAATACATTTCATGGTATTTTTAAAGTAATGTTTATTTACATTATTTATTTTTACTGGAGAGGAAATATTTTTATCTGTATATTTTTTTTAAAACCAAAATTTTAATAATATATACAAATTTCAAGTAAAAATATGAAATTTATTCAAATCAGTTTATTTGAAAAAACTCAAAAATCAGGTACGTTAAAAATACAATAATTATACAAATTTGAAAAATTAGGCAACAATTGTATATTAATAAAACTAAAAAAATAATAATAAAATAATTATAAAGTTCATGAATTGAAAAATTAGATTAATAAAAAAATATTTTTTTTATAGAAGATGAATTTATAATATAATGTCTATTTAGTTTTCTGATGCACATTACAAACACAATTTCTATCATCAAAGGGATGTATTATAAAATCTGTAATTTCATAATAAATTAAAAAAATATTTACAAAAAAATTCAATATTAATTTATTAAAAACATTTTAAATCACTCTTCATTTTATTAAAATAAATTACTATCTGAAAAAAATACTACAAAAATTTCTTTAATAATTAATTGAATAATTAATTTTTTTTATATCTTATCTACTTATCAAGATTATTTTAATATCAGTAAATTCAACTATAAACAAAATTATTTTTCATTATTGGTGGTTGTTTTTAGAAAATACAGATTTTATATAATTTATGATAATGATATGGTCATTGAAATGTGTTTTAGTAAATAAAATTTAAAATGAATAATTATAAAATATTTTTTATTGAATCGTATATTAAGATAAGTGATTTATTGTGTAAAAAAATATTAATTATTATAAGAAATGAATTTAATGTAAAATTAACTTAGAAGATTTTAAAAATGTTTGCAATCAAATATATGGAAAATATTATAATTTAATATAAAAAATATCATTACTTAATACGAAAAATGAATTCAAATAATATATATAGAATCATTTTAATCACAGATTAAATCTTAGTATAATTATTAATTCGAAATTCAAATTAAATCCAAATGTTTACATTTTTCTAAAAAAAACACACAAAAATATAAAATTGAGTAAATAAATATTTTTATATTCTCTTTTCATTTACAAATTATTTATAAAATAATTTTATATATATATATATATATATATATAAATTTATTTTGTATGTTATCATACAAGAAAATATGTTTTACAGAATAATATATTCGAACGAACAACAGAATCTGCGTTTTCTATCACAATGGTCTTTCGTCGCTATTATAATTCTCTTCGAAAACATTTCCACGCTCTTTTAAAATTACACAAACATTTAATATGATGAATTACCATGACGGCAGCGCACGCCGTTCCTCTTTAATATAATCGATATCAATAAAATAATTCACTGTTCACCTCAGAACGGATCTCAATATATACATATTTATATGAACATTAATTTTATAGAAGACATTTATAGGAATTTCAAAATCGAGATGTTGGAAGTCGATTGTGATTTCTCTACTTCTTTTACGACCAGATTTGTTTTAATGTTATTTTTTAAGATCTATAAAAAGTTTAAAGTTTGATAATCATTGGATATTTTGAATTACTTTTTAAAATACATTGAATTATTTCACTTTGCTCTTTTTTGAATATATATATATATATATATATATATATATATATATATATATAACTTTTTTGAAAATTAAATAATAAATATTTATCACCTGAAATATTTTAAATATTAATATGTTTTTAAAAATATTTAGAGATAATAAACTTAAACTCTCCCACTCAGAAAATCTTTCAAATAAAATAATTTAATTATCGCAATTCCAGATGAATTTTTAATCAAAAAACGAACGTAATATCCCACATATTGGTCGTTTTATATAAAAGATTAAATTGAAAAAAATAAAATATACATATTTACACTTTATACAGTCTGTCAAGTATTTTATAATTAAGCGATGTACACAGCGTACATCATTAATGACCTATATATGTAAATTCCATTTAAAATGAATAAAAGCGTATAATTAAACAGTTTACAAATTGTGAATAAACAGATTTTGTGTACCAATATATACAAATATTTATATATATATATATATATATATATATATATATATTTGTGTACATTTTACTTTCATATATTATCACACCAACAATATTCCAACAATAGCTAAATCGTATGCAAACAATGAAAATATTCAAACGAACAGAAAAAAAATCACACGTCCAAAACAGACCAGCATTGTTTTCTCAATAATCTTTGTATTTATTAAATTGTATCGTGGGATAATTTACTCGTCGAGAACGTTTTGTTCTAATGTAATATGGTTTAAGTAAAAATCGTTTATTTCAATTGGATCTTGTTGAAACGAAAAGTTGTAATACGTTTGTAATGGTTTACGGTTTATTGACATTTTCGCATATAAAATAATAAAATCTTGAATGAAACTCCTCAACATATATCGAATTCTTGTTTTCAATCTTATTGAATTCTTGTTCGTCTGAAACTTTTATTGCGAAAGTATCATGTTTCTTTTTATAACATATTGAAATGAGAATAAAATAACTATTTTTCTATAACCACTTAATTTATTTGAATAGTAAAATTTCTAATGGAAATTTTTTTAAAGATTGAATTTGAATTTTCAATTTTTATTAGGAACTCTTATACTTGTTTTAAAAATATAAATGAATTAATATTAATAAATATTTTTGTTTCATTTAACACATGTAATTTTTTTCTGATAATTAAAATTTATTAATTTTAATAGAAAATTATCTTATAAATTTCAATGGAAACAAAATAATTTAAGAGCAAATAGAAGATTAATTAAAAACATGAAAAATCAAATAAATAACTATTATTCTACGAGTACAACCATTTAATTTATATGATTTAATATGTGATAACTTTTTTATTTCAAAAGTTAAAATTTGAATAAAAGAAAAATTATTTTTAAAAAATAGATAATATTGAAAAAAAATATACAAAGATCCAAATAAGGATTATGTGATATAAATATGATAATGAATATAAAAAATGTGAAATAAAAAAAATCTATTGGTTTGCTATTTGTTGAATTTTCTCTTATAGAATAATAAAACAATAAATATTTTTTTTTTTGAAAATGTTAAATTTTAATTTCCAGATTTTATTAGCAAAGCTGGTACTTGTTTTTAAAATATAAATGAAAGAATAATAATAAAAAAATCATTATTTTATAATTAATATTTTTATTTGATTTAACATATGTTAATTTTTCTCATAACTGAAATTTTAATAGAAAAAAAATAATTTTGTAGTAAATAGAAGATTAAATAAAAACATGAAACAAATGTATTTTTTTTATTGAAAACAGAATTAAAAACATTGAAAAATTTATATCCTCTAATAATTTTGATTTTATTTTCTCCATTAAAAATTAAAACATTTATTCAGAAGTATTTATTTCTACACAAACAAGATATCAGATAGATCAATAATAACTTATTGTTCAATTTATTTATTTAGAAGCTTATATTAATTTCGAAGGTCACATCACCATCGTCAAAGTATTGTGTTATGAAATCTATAATTACACTTATTATTACATTTATCAAGAATTATTATCGAGGAAAATAATTTCAAAATCGTAACAGAAATTATTTCTGAAAAAAATTACAAATTGCTACACATTAATATATATTCAAATTATTTTAATAAAAGTAGATATAATGGTTATTATGTTTAATTGCTTTTTTTTATAACATACTTGTGTTTATGTTATATAACATGAAATGGTATTAAACTTTATATTTTTATTTAATATTTTGTTTGTTTTTAATTATTAAAGGTTTTAATTATTAAAATGAATCAATTACTTTAAGACAAGATTTTATAACAAGGTTAAATAATAACTTATTCGTCGATGCACATTTCAACGGCTGTGTTATCAACGTTAATGTGCTGTATAATAAAACCAAGGTTTATCAAATATGGAAAATGATTCATTTATATTAAAGTTTATTTGCTATAGTTTAAAAAATAATAATTTATTACAAGTATTTTTTTATCAATTTTTTCAATATAAACTTTATCATCTCATATACTATTTTGATTAAAATAAAATACAACATATATTTTTTAAAATAGGGTCATTTATTTAACCAAAATTTAATATAGAATAGAATTTGAATTAGTTTATAAAATATGGAAAATTTTAACAAGTGATTTATTTATAATATTTCTAATTAATATTATCATTAGTAATAAATTCTATTTAATAAAATGTCAAAAATAATAATTTATTACAGGTATTTTTGATGATTTTTTTCAATAAAAAATTTAATGTATTATACCTTTTTGATTGAACTAACATATTTTACAATATTTTTTTAAAAAACGGGTTCATTTATTCAAACAGAATTCAATATAGAATATAACTCGATTTAATAATATCATTTGGGACTGAAATTCGAATCTAATGAAGGATCGTGTTACAATTCCGATGACGTATCATTAATCAATGATCGTAAACATCCACTGAACAAATATGAACGTGTATGAAAAAAGTACACATCAATTGTGAGCGCGTTTAAAAAAAATATATATAATAAAATCAGCGTTCAACGAGCGCACTGCAGGAAGACGCGAGCCGAGTCCGGATCGCATCGCAACCACTACTGCGCATTCAGCGTTTTTTTTTTATAGAATTTTTTTTCGAAAAATGCAACCGCCGCAGAATTTAATTTCGAAACTATGCTCGCGCGACTGTCGGCAGAATCAAATATTGACGGTGTTTTGGGCGTCTGTCTAATGAGTCGCAATGCGGGCGCTTAAAAAGTTGACGCGCGCTTCCACGTACGTACGTGAGTGTACGTGGTTCTCAGGCGCGCGTAATTTATTATTAAAACATTATGGAATGACATACGTGCGCGAATACATAATTGCGACATGTATTTTTAGTTACATATATGTACGTGTTGTCTTCTGTAAATATTTACAACAGGCGCTGTTTATATAATTATTACGGAAATTTACAGTGTCGCATTACATGTACATACCACGGATCATCTCACTCTATTATTGGTTTACGAGAATATAATGTTTCTGTCATTCTACGTTTTTTTTCATTTTAAAAACTTTGCGCAGCGTACGACACGCCGAGATGCAAACTCATATTAAATATATACACATATGTAAAATCTCTACTTATAACTTTTTAAATATACATATACGAGGATTACGGTCTTAAATCTCACATTCTTATAATTACTTCAATCAAATTTTTATTTTTACTGCAAAAAAATCTTATTTTTTTAATACTATAATTGAAAAAAATAATATTAAATGGGTTTTTCCACTGAAACAAATAAAAGCAATTTAAATTTATTTTACAAAACATAAAATTGTCTTAAATATGTAAACAAACAAATATGTATATGTATTCTTAAATCAAATATAATTATATGTTAAATCAAATAAAAATATCGATTATAAAATAATGATTTTTTAATTTTATTAATTCATTTATATTTTAAAAATACCTGTAATAAATTATTATTTTTGACATTTTATTAAATCAAATTTATTACTAATGATAATACTAATTAGAAATATTACAAATAAATCACTTGTTAAAATTTTCCATATTTTATAAACTAATTAAAATTCTATTCTATATTAAATTTTGGTTAAATAAATGATCATATTTTAAAAAATATATGTTGTATTTTATTTTAATCAGAATATGAAATGATAAAGTTCATATTAAAAAAAATAATAAAAAAATACTTGTAATAAATTATTATTTTTTAAACTATAGCAAATAAACTTTAATATAAATGAATCATTTTCTATATTGGATAAACTTTGGTTTTATTATACAGCACATTAACGTTGATAACACAACCGTTGAAATCTGCATCGACAAATAAGTTATTATTTAATCTTATTATAAAATCTTGTCTTAAAGTAATTGATCCATTTTAATATTTAAAACCTTTAACAATTAAAAATATACAAAATATTAAATAAAAATATAAAGTTTAATACCATTTCATGTTATAAACATAAACACAAGTATGTTATAAAAAAAGCAATTAAACATAATAACCATTATATCTACTTTTAGTAAAATAATTCTAATATATATTAATGTGTAGCAATTTGTAAATTTTTTTCAGAAATAATTTCTGTTACGATTTTGAAATTATTTTCCTCGATGATAATTCTTGATAAATGTTATAATAAGTGTAATTATAGATTTCATAACATAATACTTTGACGATGATGATGTGGCCTTCGAAATTAATATAAGCTTCTAAATAAATAAATTGAACAATAAGTTATTATTGATCTATCTAATATCTTGTGGTGTTAAGGTAATATATCGTTTGTGTTGAAATAAATACTTCTGAATAAATATTTTAATTTTTAATGAAGAAAATAAAATGAAAATTATTAGAGGATAAAAATTTTTCAATACTTTTAATTCTCTTTTCAATAACAAATCCACTTTTTTCATGTTTTTATTTAATCTTCTATTTACTGTAAAATTATTTATTTTCTATTAAAATTAAAATTATAGAAAAATCTAATATATGTTAAATCAAATAAAAGTATTGATTATAAAATAATGATTTTTCAATTTTATTAATTCATTTATATTTTAAAACCAAGTTCCAGTTTTTCCAATAAAAACTGTAAATTAAAATTTTACCTTTTGAAAAAAAAATATTTAATGTATTATTATTCTATATAAAAAAATTAAATAAATACAGACCACTAGAATTTTTTTTATTTCACATTTTTTTCATATTCATTATCATATTTATATCACATAATCTTTTCAATATTATCTACAATATTTTTTTAAAAATCATTTTTCTTTTATTAAAATTTTAATTTTCGAAATAAAAAAGTCATCGTATATTAAATCATATAAATTCAGTGGTTGTAAAATATTAGTTATTTTATTTGATTTTTTATTTTTTCATTAATCTTCTATTTGCTCTTAATTTATTTTTTTGCATTGAAATTTATAAGATAATTTTCTATTAAAATTAATAAATTTTAATTGTAAGAAAAAAATAACATATGTTAAATCAAACAAAAATATTTATTATTATTAATTGATTTAAAATTAAAATTCAATCTTTTAAAAAAATTCCATTTGAAATAAGTCATAACATTATATATATATATATATATATATATATATATATATATATATATATGTATATATATTATATTTTTTTATTTTTTTTTTTTGTAAGAAGCAGAAGATTTAATGAAAGAAAAGCTAAAAAGGTAGAAATATAAGATATATTGTATTAGGGATAAAGGCTAAAATCTTTTAATACATAACAAACCTGAAAAAAATATCGTAAATAAAAATCAGTTGAAATCTTGAAAGTCTCCTAAAAAAATGTCAATTCCAAAGAAGTTCCTATGTTATTAAAATATTATTAAATAACATAGGATATTTTTTTATGTTTAAAAAGAAAGGTTCTTGATCAATGTATCATATCTGTTCTTATTTATGGCAGTAAAACATGAATTTTGAATTCTAAAAAAAATCAAAAGCTCCAGATAACACAAAAAACATGGAAAGATACATATTAAGAATAACATTAAGGAATAGAAGTAAGGAAAATTTTGATCATAAATAAAATCAAAATTAAAGATAATGTAGCAAGAATAAAAATTTAAAATTGTCATTAATAAATAAAAGACCATTGATGGACAAAATAGATTATTTGAAACCTATATATATAAATAGAGAGAGATATTGGTAGATGGGACTTTTATATAAAAAAAATTGTTAAAAAACATTGGAAGAGAAAGGCATTATCGGTCGAAGTGGAAGATTTTACAGATGATTTCAATTAAAGTTGAAGGAATAAAAAAAAGCTGATGATACACACACCTACATACAAATATATATATATATATATATATATATATATATATATATATATATATATATATATATATGCTTGTATGTGTATGTATGTAAAAAATCTCTATTAATTATCTGATATTTCTTATTTTTCAGTTGTGTAACGCATTTCAAAATAATAATTTAAATATATTCATCAAACTGGATTTATTGTATTATCAGTTTATAATGAATATTTATCAAAAATAATTATTTTTCTTTACTACTAAAGACTAAGTTATTAAAAAATATCATGTCAAATGCAACACGTCAGATGTTTAACAATAGTGAGACGTTAATTAAGGTTACGAAAATGAAACATTATAGAAATACGATCTATAGAATAAGTGCTTTATCATCGTTGAAATTGTAAACATGTCTTAACCGGATCGCATTAATTTTCTATGTTTTGATTAAAATTCTAATTTGATAGGTATATTTATTTTTAATGCATATACATAACACACACACACATATATATATATATATATAATATGAACCTAGAAATATAAAAAGGCCCAAGAAGAAGAAGCCCATGAATAGATAGGACAGAGATTTAAGAAAATTTGTTAATATGAAATGGAAAGAAAGATATTTGATTCTTTGAAAGTGAAATTTTTAAGAGATAAAATAATATATATATATATATATATATATATATACATATAAATAATATAAGATCATCCAAATGTCACGCCTAGATCTGTGTTTTATTAAAAAAAAACTATATACAGGTTTCTTTTTGATAAAACATAAATCTAAGCGTCATATTTGGATGTCTCTGTATATATATATATATATATATATATATATATATATATATATATATATATATATATATATATATATATATATATATATGAAAAGACAGACAAAAAGATAATAAGAAAGTTGTGTTGTATAGGTAAACACATTTATTAATTTTTTTTAAATATTTTATATTATATTCTAAACAATTTATTATGTTTGAAAATTAAATATAAAACTCAATGATTTATTTCTTAATAATACTAAATTACTCTATTTATATATATACTTTAATATAAATGATTTTTTATCCCCAACACCACAATGGTTATGAAGTGATTATTGAACACTTCATAACCATTGTAGTGTTGAGTATAAAAAACCATGTGTGTTAAAGTAAATTCGCCACAGTTGCAAAACAAACAATATATATACTTTTCTATATTTTTTTTTACTTAAATAAATTTAAAAACTTATCGAAATTCAACTTTTTCGAGATTTTCAATTAAATATTTTTTTAAAAAAAATATATTTAAAAAATATTATTATATTTTATTTTTGAATAATTTATTTGCTGCATGCTAATTTATTATCTTTAATGAGCACCGATCAATTTATGACTTATTGTTTATAATAATAATAAACTAATATGCATTTCGATAACAATGCCACCATCATCAGAATATTGTGTCATAAAATCTATCTACTATCTTGTTGTGTTAAAGGCGATAAATTCACTTGTGTGCAAGTGAATTTGTTACAATTTCAAAACAAGTCGTTAATATACATGTATTTTTAATTTAATTTCATTTAGTAATTAAAAACTGATGGATTTATAAAATTAATTATGAAATGTGTCTATATATACACATTTACACATTAGTATTTTCATTTTATTATCATCAAACAACCTCCACGCGTGTTTTCTACAAATTTACACAATTTCACATTCGAGCAACTGTACTCAGATCCCACACATTAAACACACAACGATCCTCAAACACACATACATACTTATTTTTATATTTACACCGTATCTTCCAGACCGTATTTTTACATACTTTTTTGTAATCAACGAATCGTACAAATTTAATTCAAAACCGGGCGTTAATTGAAACGTTCAATTATAAACAAAATGAGCGTGTATTTTGCTGGGACACACCGACGGACACCTGTACAATGACATCGGCGAATATATGACTCACAATGGTTGGTACGATGAAGCGAAACTACCTGTATTACGAACTCAATTACAATGCAAGTCGCGTCACAATTCTAGCATCAGAACGCTGGCTCTTGGAAATTAGATAGATGTTGGACGTGATAGGTATATAACCTTAGTGACCGTAATATTATATATATATATATATATATATATATATATATATATATATATATATAAGTGTGTGTGTATGTATGCGGTATGGGTCAGATTTGATGTTCATTACTGCGTTCATTCGAACTATAAAATCAGAATGGAACGGTGATAATTGTACGATGATAATTGTGTCACAGTGTTGTTTTAATTCTGAAAGGATTTTGACACAAATATATGCTGATGAGTAATTCTCAACAAGGTGACTAATAAAAAAAAAAAACGATTTCATACATTAGTAATTTAAAACATATGTTTTTAAAGTTCATTACAATTATAAGATTCATTTAAATATTTAAATTACATTTGCTTTTATATATTTTTGTAAAATAAAGTACGTTTTATTTTATATGATATTTACAAAAATTACAAATTTACACTATATATATATATATATATATATATATGAGGTCATCCAAATGTAACGCCTAGATTTGTATTTTATTAAAAAAAAAACTATACAAATGTTTCCTTATACATCAGTCTATATACATGTTTCTTTTTAATAAAATACAAATCTAAACGCTATATTTGAATGACCCTATATATAAATACGTAGAGATTGAAACAGAATCAACTGAATCAGAAAGGAAATAAAAATTATGGCCGTTATAGTAAAAGTGAGAAATTTTGAATGGAAATCGATCAGTCATATAGCAAGAAGAGAAATTCACTGATAGACGACAGAAATTATTGATAAAAATACCAAATCGATGAAAATATGAAACTATAAAAATATTTTATAAAATTTAATGGAAAAAAAATTAATGAAAATATTCCATATACAAAAAATTATAAAAATAAAAAAAAATAAAAAATCTATAACAATATTATATTAAATCTGAAAAAAATATGAAACTGATCTTATTAAATATATTAGTTGTTTTGGAACTGTGGCTGATTCACTTTACACAAATGAATTTTCACCCCAACACCACAATAATTTACTCTTACAACACTTTAAATTGTTGTGGTGTTGGGGTGAAAATTCATTTGTGTAAAATGATCTTATTAAATATTTTCTAGAAATTATTTTTGACGATGTTATAACTGTATAGACGTTATATATTTTTTGGTCTTTTCGATTTTATGAAATATTTTTTCCATTAGAGTTTTATGTAATTTTAAGAAATATTTTATTCAATTTGATATTTTCATTGAATATATTTAAAAAAATCGAGTTTCTGTTTTAAAAATTAAGAATTATTTGTGTTTTTGATGTTTTATGAAATTTGATTAAATATTTTCTACAATTAAATAATTATATAGGATTTTGTCACAGATTTTTATCCATTAAGTTTTTTATTTTATTTTAAGAAATATTTATTCGATTTTAATTTGAAGAAATATGTAATTTTTAAAAATACTTTTTTGTATCGAATTTTAAGTATGTTTTTTTTCAATTTTATTTTTTTATTGATTTTTATGATATAATATTTTGATTTGAAAATGTTCTATTAAGTTAATTTTTCGATTTTAAATTTGCATTAGATTTTAAGAAAAAAAATTATTTTATATTTTTATGAAATTAAGAATTAATTTTTTTAGTAAATATTTGTTTCCAAGTTATATTTTTATCATATATTTTTTTGATTTTAAAATTTTGCTAATTTTTATAAAATATTTATTTTATAACTTTTTTGAATTTTACGAAATATCTTTCTTATTTCAATTGGTGTTTGATTTCTTTTTAAATTAAATTGGATAATAATTTTTTGTAAATTCAATATAATATTAACATATACATTTCTTGAATTATTACAACAGATTTTATAATTGAAGTTCGTTGATTATTATTAATTAATGTTTATAATTGTTAAAACTATATTACATGGCAGAATATTAAAAAAGATAATTTTATATAATAATTATTGAAGTAATGTTAATGTCAAAAATTTAGTATGTATATGCTGTCATCTAGAGTGTAACTTTGTGATTATAACTGGAATACAGTAACTGTTAGAATTTTAGTAAAGATATAAACCTAAATTAATGGAACGTTTCGATACTAGAGTTCACTGTTGAGATATTGATTATACGATCATTTATATATTTTTCCCCTTTTGAAAAAGGAATGAAAATTAATAAATATTTTTTTTTTAATAAATTTTACGTTTTTAGAGTAAATTACCATTTATGAAAATTATATATTTATATAAATATAAGAATAAAAAAATATTTCATAGAAACCAATCCACAAGTCGAATTTCTGTTCAATTTCGAATCCAAGTTTTTTTAATATTATTTTCTTCTAAAGAAAATATATAAAATATTGAATTAATTTTGATTTTGGAAACTTAAAATATTTTTCAATAATTATATTTTTTTTGAAATATTTTAATTAATCATTTAAAAATTAGTTACATTAAAATTGAAATTCCCTTATATAGAATATATGTTTCTTTTGAAAGTTACATTTTTTGTTTGAGTTTAATATTTGTTCTTGAAATATTTTCTCAATGTTTGTATTATTATAAAACTGTATTGAATATTTCTTTCACTTTTATATTTTTATTGGATAAATTGTTATATATTTTTAATATGCCATACAGAGTAAACGATATGTATAAAAAAATATAGATTTGCTTTCGTAACTATTTTCAAGAATAAAATTTGTTCATTTTTAATCAAAACAGTAACTGATTCCCAAAATTTGAATTTTCTAGAATAAAGTGTGGTCTGTGTTCTAAAAATGGGTTTTAATCGTAATTTACCTTTATTTTATAGCTTATCTTTGATTTTAGACCGAAAAAAATAATTTTTGAAAATATTGATTTTTCATGAAATTTTGCATACTATAGGTCGTTGTTTTTTTCGGATCAAAAATTGAAAATTTTAAAATTGTTTAAAAATCAATCTTTTTTACCAGAAATCGATTTTTTTATAAGAAAATAATAATTTTCTATCAAAAATAATACCACTTATTAGAAAATATAATTTTTGTAATGGAAAGTCAAATTTTAATAATTTCCAAATTTCTCGAAGTTAAAAAAAATTCCAAAAAAATTTTTTTCCGTGCCATAATATAAAATTTTGTTTAAATATTTACTGTATCATGCATAGTAAACAGTTGTTATGAAAGAAATAAAATTTGTTTTAGCAGAAATGCTCAAAAATGAAATTTGTTCATTTTTAATGTAAATAGCAACTGATTTCCAAAATTTCAATTTTTCTGGAATAAAGTTCGGTCTGTGTTCTAAAAATTGATTTTAATCGTACTCTAGCTTTATTTTACACCTGATCTTTGATTTTAGAGCAAAAAAAAATATTTTTGAAAATATTGATTTTTCATGAAATTTTGCATACTATAGGTCGTTGTTTTTTTCGGGTCAAAAATTGAAAATTTTAAAATTGATTCAAAATCAATCTTTTTTACCAGAAATCGATTATTCGAATTGAAAATAATAATTTTCTGTTAAAAATAATATCATTTATTAGAAAATATAATTTTTGTAATGGAAAGTCAATTTTTAATAATTTCTAAACTTCTAAAAGTTAAAAAAAAATCCAAAAAAATTTTTTTTCATTGTCATAATATAAAATTTTGTTTAAATATTTATTGTACCATGCATAGTAAACAGTTTTTATGAAAAAAAATAAAATTTGTTTTAGCAGAAATGCTCAAAAATGAAATTTATTAATTTTTAATGTAAATAGCAACTGATTTCCAAAATTTCAATTTTTCTGGAATAAAGTTCGGTCTGTGTTCTAAAAAATCATTTTAATCATACTTTAGTTTTATTTTACATCTAATCTTTGATTTTAGACCAAAAAGAAATATTTTTTAAAATATTGATTTTTCATGAAATTTTACATACTATAGGTCGTTGTTTTTTTCGAGTCAAAAATTGAAAATTTTAAAATTGATTAAAAATTAATTTTTTTCACCAGAAATGGATTATTTTATAAGAAAATAATAATTTTTAGTTGAAAATAATATAATTTATTAAAAATTACATTTTTTTAATGGAAAGTTAATTTTTAACCATTTTCAAATTTCTTGAAATTTGGAAAAATCCCCAAAAATTTTTTTTTCTCTATCATAATATAAAATTCTATTAAAATATTTATAGTCTTATTACCAGTAAACAATTTCTATGAAAAAAAATAAATTTTTCTTTAGTAGCTAAGCTCAAAAATGAAATTTGTTAATTTTTAATGAAAACAGCAATTAATTCCTAAATTTAGATTTTCACTGAATAAAGTTCAGTCTGTGTACTAAAAATTCATTTTAATCGTACTTTAGTTTTATTTTACACCTGATCTTTGATTTTAGACCAAAAAAAAAAATTTTTGAAAATGTTGATTTTTCATGAAATTTTGCATACTATAGGTCGTTGTTTTTTTCGGGTCAAAAATTGAAAATTCTAAAATTGATTCAAAATCAATCTCTTTTACTAGAAATCAATTATTTTATAAGAAAATAATAATTTTCCGTCAAAATTAATATTATTTATTAGAAAATAAAATTTTTATAATCGGAAATCATTTTTTTATAATTTTCAGTTTTTCTCGAAATTCAAAAAAATCGCAAAAAAAATATTTTCCTTCCAGAATGACAAATTTTATTTGAAAACGTTTATTTGTATTTTATACTCTTTAATCTCACTTGAACCATCCTACAGAATGCAGATAACAGAAGAATATATCAACCATTTGGAATTATTAACGAGACGAACGACGAAGATATTTTTAAAATAAAACAGACAATTGGATAAATATGTACGTATGTAACCGTGACGGTAAGAGTGAATCCATGAAACGAGACGAGAGCCTTATATATATGTGTATACATATGTGTAAAATTGCCTTGACAAATTGATGAACATATTTTTTATGTTGCACCTAAATTAAAATAAAGCAAGTCTCCGAGTTTCTGTGTCGAATGCAAGGCGGCGCAGAAATAAAACGCGTTACGCTCGTTAAAGCCCTGTTTGACCCCATGTCAGTGTTAAACAGTCGGTGTTGGATCATTGACTTTGTGCATTGAAACCCACAGTCCCATCTGTTCACCTGACATGTGACACTCGAGGGACGAGGCGGTAAGGGCAACATGAAATATATACATATCGTTCTACATGGAAAACATAAAAAAAATGTATATATATATATATATATATATATATATATATATATATATATATATATATATGTTATATATGTAAAATATTATTCATGTGTATATCTCAACATGTGTCTCACATTACAAACGAAATAAATCATTCGAGAGTTACTCTGAAACACTGTTTTAATTTGTGATACGAAAATTTTAATCACTTTTATCTGAGTTTTGTTATATAGACCCATTTTTAATTCTTAAATTTTGAATACAGTCAAAAATCTAAAAGACTTTTTAAAATAATTTGATTAAAATTATTAAAAATTTGTTCATCATTCGATTGAAGTTTGTATGTTTTTTTTTTTAAAAAAAATAGATATTGATTATATAAATACTCACTATTTGGTTTGTAATTGTGGAAAATTGACTTCCACATGAGATTTCATAAAACAACGTTTTTATATCAGATTTCATAAGGCCAAGTTTTAATGTCTACTGTCTAGTCATCGAGATCGTAATTAGCAAATAAAATGAACAATAAATAATTATTAAACACTTGAACCAAATCTTGATGAGGCGAGTGAATGTATGTTTATGAAATTTTTATTTGGGTGAGTAATTCATTGTGTTATATAAATAGTATTGAATTTGTTATGAAGAATGTTTATATAATAATCACATAAAAAAGTAAATAAAGATTTCAGTAAAAAAATAGTAAGGTATATTCAAATCTCTTCGAATTTTATTATTTACTCTCATTATTTTTAAATTTAATTCGATTGTTTGTTTATAATTCTAAATTACTTAAAAAAATTTTTTTCAACTATAGAGTGGCTCAAATAATATTGAAGAGTTTAGATATACATTTACTTGTTTACTATAATTTATTATTCATTACTATCCTTTGGGTTACCCTATATAAAAGAGTTCAATAATATTTGTTATTTATGTTTTAAATAATGAGTTTTCAGAAGTCAATTTATGTACTTCAAAATATGGAATTATAGAAGTTCCAATTATAGAATTCTGAATTTTATAACACAACTTTTTTAGATAACATTAGTTATCTAAAAACATATTAAAGAAAAAATGATTAAGTGATTATTAAAACACTGTTATACATTTTTATGACAAGAAATGATTTATTTGTATTAAAGTAAATTAGTTAGAGTGATAATAAGATCTGCTCAAATTTGAATAATTAAAGTAAAGTAATAATTTAAGAAAAAAATGAATTAATTTAACTGATTGAAAAAATATTGCAGTTTCTAAACTTCACAATAGTTCTAAACTGCATATTTCCATATTAATCTAATTAAAATTGAATAAGTTAATTTGAGATCTATAAAGTCTACTAATGCTGAAGTAAGTGGTTATTTGTATAAAAATAAATTCACTACAAGACTTAATAAATAATAAATGATATATTTTTAAGATTAAAATTTGTCTACAAATAAAAAACGAATTTTTGTAATAATTATTTTTTTGTACATTTTCAAATATTAAAATATTTTTTTTATATAAATTTGTTTATTGTATAATAACTTTTAAATTTCATAAACACTCTTCAGACTCTAAATAAAAAAATATATCAATTATTTTTTTTAAATTGTATGATAAATACTTTATATTATTTATTGGTATAAAATAAAAATAAGTTCATATGATGAATTGATATAACTGAGAATAAAAACTCTTTTGAATTGAATATTTTTCATTCATATTTATGATTTTGATTAAATTACTAAAATTCTCAACTGAATGTTTTTATAGAAATTGAGTTTTCAAGACAACCATTAAATATCATATTTTCCTGATGTCATATTTATTTCAATATTTTAGTGACAATTCGTTTTAATATACAATGAACTCTATCATTTAGTTTTGATTTTCGGCTACCATTTTTTTAACAGATGTTGTTTTAACACAAGTTTTATATACTGAAATACTTTCAAGTACTGTTACTCCGGATATACTTAATAACATGACAGTTGTCACAGATGTTTTAGCTAAACATGTACCAATAATTTGTTCTCTTTCAAAATCTGTCACTTAACCTATTTTTTTATTTATATTGTAAGTTAACACAATATGTAATGCACAAAGAAAAATTACAAAGCATAAATAAATAATGTAATATCAATAAACATTAATTATCAATACTTTTCTAATATTACCAATAAAAATATTTCTATTACAGGAGTGTTTTTTGTGTCCATTATGTTATTTATTTTTTCCCTCTCTCTCTCTCTCTCTCTCTCTCTCTATATATATATATATATATATATATATATATATATATACATGTATATTTATGCATTTTCCTTTAAAATAAAACTTTATTAAATAGTTTCAGTAGAAGGACACAACAATTTGCTCTCGTAATACATTGAAAGTTTCCACTTCTCTCTCATATATTGAAACACTAAACAAATGTTACAGAAAAAAAAACAACCATAACACAATATCGTAGCACCTATCCAGCCAGACTAACCAACTATCCGACCATCCCCCAATCCACCTACCACCACCCGCTAGATGTCATTTAGCACCTGCGTTCACGCTAGAGAGCGCACTGCATCCATCGATAAATCGTCGCCAGTTTCCACACTGCTGTTGGTGTTCTTCTAAGACGCGCCTCTAGATAAAATATGTGCGTAATATTTTTGAATATCAATTTGTGAATATCATATTTTCGGCACGTCTTTAGCTGCACCTGTGGCCGTACCGTTTATATGTGATTTATTGGAATAAAAATGACAGCGATTTTTTAAACATTGCTTTAATATTTGGAAAACGGTATGTATTTTAATACGGATCTTTAGGACAAAGAACTGATTTTATTGTTTATCGACCGTTTACGACTGCATTAGGGACTTTTTATGTCTGTACGTAGAGGTGCATCTGCGATTTACGTTGTTCAATATGCTTCGAAAGTTTGTAATTTTCAAAATTTAAGGGAATATTTTTTTGTTTTGGCTGCTTTACAATATTAGTTTTATAAAGTAATTCTGTTCGTGATTTGTATAATAATTTGAAAACTATTTATTATATTCATTCATTTCAATATTATAAGAAAATTTGGAATTTTTAAATTTATTTTTTACTAGATAAATCATTCATATTAACGTCACAAAATTTCATAAAAATATTCAATAATTTTGTTCGGACTTTTTATGCTGATACGCATTTCATCATCAGAGGGCTACAATATAATACTCTGAAAATTAATTTTTAAAATGCAAGAAAAATACAATATTTTACATATATTTTTCTGTATATTAAATTATATAAAAATAACTATATTTTATATATATATATATATATATATATATATATATATATATATATATATATATATATATATATATATATGAGTAATTATAAAATACTTGCTCTAATTTTCTTGTAAATTATTAAGTTGTATTTATTTTTTTTAAAAAAAATTCAAAAATTAAATAATTGTATTGTTTTCCATAATTTTTCAAAATTTCTTACTTAATTCGTACAATTTCATAAAAATGATGAAAAAATAATTTTCAATAATAAATAGATGATTATAAAAGCATCTAACAATACAGAATTCAACAGTTTATAATAACTTTTAGGCTATTATATATAAATATTTTTTTAAAAAACATACGTTTTAAAATACATTTAATCATTTTTGTAAATTTACCAAATTCATGATTTATTAATAATTTCAAGATTATTTAAATAAAAAAATTGGTTTAAAAATAGGTTATAAGTGATTATTGAACATTTTTATCAGTTATTATGCTGTTCGAGAAATAATTAATTATTTAAGTTTTATATTAAAAATCATTAGATTTTTTTTAATATAAATTAATCATTCATTCTATTGCCACGTTATTATTATTTATAAAAGTTTTTAATAATAATATTT
>CP092088.1:53726268-53828768 GCA_029203775.1 Neoneuromus ignobilis
TTCTAATGTTGATACGAAATTTTATATTTTCAGCTGCTGAATTTGGTGATGGAGGTAAAGAAAAATCTTAATAATAATAAGATTTGGTTAAATGTGGAAATTGGATATTTTTAGTTTTCTTAGATTTGGAAGGTGGAGGTCGTTTCAGAGAGCAGATGATAGAATTTTGATAGCACTTGATTTGAGTTAAATAGCGGGTTATGAATTTGTCAATGGTTTCTATACTCTCTTAATGTACAAATTTTTTGAGAGTATGAAAGCTGAAAGAATTTTTTAAAGAATTTAGAATTTGGAGAGTTGTACAGAATATGTTTATATTAAAGTAAAATAATCGGTATATCATTTTTCAATATTTATACGCTTTAATAATATTAAAAAAGGATACAAGTAAGTGTGTTATTTTTTTATAAAGTTTAACAAACTAAATCTTTGAATAATGATCCTAGGTATAAGATTTTTTCTCATAATATTCGTTTGACGAATCATGTTATAAATAAATTTCAAAATGCATCGACCAATCCACTTTCAATACCTCTACACAATGCAATAAAAACAAAAAGCCGATAAAAAAATTCAACAACGGCGTAAAACGTGTTATATCTCGCGTTAAGAAAATATTGCGAACCATTTTGGCGCGTCAATTTTCTCCTGTTTGCACCGGATATTGCGTCAAGTGGTTGCTGAGCGAGAGATACGTTTAAGGTCGCGCGTTCTCAGAACTAATATTGACATATTATATGATTTAGTGGCGTACCATGTGCCATTTCGATTAAGATATAAACTGACAAACCGTTACTGTTTAGGTGCGTGTACGAGTTCAAACGCGCGCGCTCGTGTACACACACACATACTGTAAATAAAGCGTTCGGAGAAAATTTCGATACGTTACGATTATTAATCACATTTTATTGTGACAATAAGATATTGGGATTTCGGATACGTGGTCACGTGTCGTAAGAAAATTGCCAGTTGTCAACAGTTGTCGATGAAGTGCAATTAATGGTGGAAATAAACGTAACGAAATGGTGTACGTATTTCAAATCGGAATTTGTTCAGAATATTTTATACACAAATTGATTTCTCAATGGAAATATTACAATTAGTATGAATAGAATCGTTTTTTTAAAGATTTTTTAATTTAAACAAAAAATGTGTTTTTTTAAGAAATATTGAATTTTTAATGAAAAATAACTATCATTTCCTCTAAAAAAATATTAAAATGATATTAATTTTTTACACATACGAATAACACTTTAAAATAATGAAAAAAATCATTAATTACATATTTTATATATTTTTTTGCTAATGCACATTTAGACGATCATACCAAAATCATGAACATTTTGAATATTGTTTAAAAGCTAAATATAAATTTTATTGATTTTTTTGTTTAACAAACCATCCTCTATTTTGAACTACGTTCGAACAACTCATTATTAAAAACAAAAACAATTAAGTTCATATATCAAAAATTAATTATTCTATTTATTCAACTCTTCTACCTGTAATGGTTTGTTTTAATTCACTTTGTTGGGGTGCTAAACGTCAAGCTATTAACACTATGAGCCCTCATATACGTACACATGTGGAAAAATTAAATAAAATTCGTGACAGCCCGTATATGTAAACCACACGAACATCGATGTGTGTGTGCGTTTATGACTGACTGCCTTAATTAATCCGTCAGAGTTCAAGGATTTTTATTATCTATTTCTTTTTGTGTTCAGTGCAAGGGGTCGAATATGTGAACATAGAATAACGCGAGCCCTGTTATAAACAATTCGGCGCGAATGCATTTGGCATTACTAATTAACTTGTATGAATTGGTGCTCAAGTCAAACGTGGTTGTTCTATTGTTGATGGTGTATCAGTGCATGAAATATTTTTTTTGTCGTAAATCGGATTGATGGTTGTGAAAAATTCGACGGATTAATTGGACTTTGTACGTTATTCGATGATGATTATCTATCATATTTTTGCAGTTGAAATATAATTGGTTCATTTATTTAATCTCAACATTTAAACAACATATTTTTCTCTTTTTAAAATCTAAACAGTAGAAAATTATAAAATATTAAATCAAAAATAAATAATTTTCTACTAAATTAAAAAGATCTAATTTTCTAAATTAATAAACTGTGTAATATATTGAATTTTGTTCCTTAATTAGGATTTTTATTTAACTTTTTCGACATATGACTCTTATAACACTAAATATTTTTAACTACATTCTTGTTTAAACCGTTATTAATGTTATATCATCAGCTAATTGAATATAATTAATCTAATATTCCTTACTTTTAATCCCATTTGATTTTTGTTTCCATTTTATTAAAATATGATATTTCCAAAAGTTATTGTGACAAATACTTTCATTTTTTCAATCACAAATTATTTGTATTTTTTGCTCAAAATAATTCTATTCGTCAAAAAATATCTATCTTTATATTAAATTATTTTTTTCAATAAACAGATAATTTATAAATTTCATTTTTAGAAAATTCATAATTTTTATTTTCAAAAAATTAAACTTCTGCTATTAAATCTGTGTTATTATTATTTTTTATCATGTATATGGATATTCAGAAACAAAAATTGGAAATCCGATAATAAAAAGACTAGTAAAAAAATACAGAATGAAAGACACTATATACTTTGTTACTTAGTTAATATATATGGTATTTGTGACAAATATTTTGATGATTTAAACCTTTCATTTTATAGATCAAAAAATATTTCTCAAACTCTGATAATGTTCGTTTATTAGCTGTGTATTTCATTCGTCTAAATATTTTTAAAACTGATCGTTTTAAATATATATACAAATATACCAATAATATTCTTTTTTTAAAAAATATAAAATACAAATTTTTCAAGCTAAAATAGAAATAGTCTTTTGAGTTAACATTCATACATAAAAATTCTTTATTACTTGTCAAGTACATATAATCATAAAAATTCTTAATATGCTTTTGTTATACATTTTCTTTATGACTACATAGTCATATAAATATACATTTCTTTGTACGATATAAATTTATTTTTAATAATATTATTTATAAAATGTATCAATTTTGACCTATTTATTCTAGTAAATTAATAAGTCTAGAGCGAGGAGATCATCTTATAATTATGTACTTATGTAACAGAACTGAATAATTAAGTCCGACTCGTTTGATCTAGTCCCTTTTTTAACACTGCGTTCTTTTATAAACAGAAGACTGAGTAATTAGATTGGACAAGTTTTAATAAAAGATAATTTGCAAAGTGAATTTGTATGTCGCTTATCATTCTTCTATTTAAATTATAATTCAATTAGAAACTTGCTGTGACGACACTTCGGATAGAAACAATATTTGCTTACAACGAAGTTCGTGTTTTAAATAGGTAGGTCACAAGGGGTTGTTCTTGAATTCTTTATTGTAGCAAAGAAGTTTTGTTCGCATAGTCAACGGTGTTTTTTAGAATTTCGTATTCATCCAGTTTTATTTACTTTCAGCTATGTATTTTAATGAAATATATCTTTATGGAATAATAGAACGTATTTTGAAAAGGTGAATATATTTTATTTAGACATTTTAAAAAAACTTTATAAAACTTTATAATTACTCTAGATTTTTGCACAAATGAAAATTATTAAAATCCAATTTTGAATGTACTTTATATGTACATTCTGTATTTTTTACTTATTACCTTTAAATATAAAATTCGTTAATTTTTTATGGAAAATGAAAATTTAAAATTAATTTTCTTAACGGATTATTTTGTTAAATTCTATTTTTCATTATTGGATTAATGTTTTTGTATTTTTCCATAATCTCTTTTAATTTTATTAGTTAAAATTACTTGTAGAAAAATAAAAACTTAACCTAACCTGATTTTATTATTAGCAATAGAAGAACAAAATTATTTTTCTATTTTTTAAAATGTTATTAATAAATATAAATATTTCTGATTTTAGTTTATCATTTGGTTAACTTCCTATGCAATTAACTTTATACATTTTTTTTTAATTTTTGATATTTTCAGAACTCACACATTTTCTTCCATTTAAATTATTCTAGAATTACAAAAATAAATAATAACATAAAATTACAAAAGCTTGTGAATACAGAGAATAACAACGAACTTTTAATAAAAATTTAACAATTTATGTCTGATATAAAGAAATATAAGTGATATAAGGTTGTTAGGATAGATCACAAACGCCCTTTTGTTCGTTTTTTCTAAAATTATGTATTTAAGTAGTCTTTTTAAGAACATTATTTTTGTAATAAAAATTTTATTGTTCTTTGAAAGCTTATATTTGATAAGTTTTTAGTAGTAATTAATTTTATTGTACTATCGCTATTAAAAGAATTATTATTTATTTATAATTGAGATTTAAAAATAATAATTCAAAAATCTTTTAAATGAAATGTTTTTATATAGAGTTTTTAAGAACAAAATGTTTCTCATCTATTTAAATAAATTTAATTTTTTGCTTTGTAATAAATATTCAAATAATTTCAGTGCAATTTGACTTAAACAAATTACATAGTAACCATACGAAGATTTAATTAAAATAAAATAAAATGAAAGAAACAGATATACATACAGATCGAATCGAGATCGAATCCCGTAATCCGATCTTCGACTCGTCGTATATATTATGAGCTCATCTCGGACTTAACGGCGGAAACTGGACCCATTCCGAGCATCACAGATACGAAACGCAATTTATCGCTCGATTACAGCGCGAGGGCGGTAAAAACTGACCGCAGAGCGCCACCTATAACCATCGCCCGTTCACCCTTTTTACTGGTATCGTCGTATGCGTATGCAAAGTGCTCGTTGCAATGGCAATTACATGAAAGTAGACGCTCTCTGCTTCTGGATTTATGATACGTTCGCGTTTACCTACGAGCACTGGTTCGAATCGGTACTGTTTCATATTCGATAATAATTCTCCGAGAGGATTATCACATCTGCACGGTGTTTTATTTGTATACGTTTCACATGTGCTGATACCTGATTTTATTCGTGTTTTTAATTTGTGTGGCCATAAAATGTCATACAAGAATTAATTTTTCATACTTTGTTGTATCAGTTCGAGGATTGAATTTATTTAAATGACCTTAGTGATTCATACTTTTTTTTGAAAAAAATTGTATCAGTTATTTTCTTTTGTACACAAATATCAGTATAGAGGAAATTTGTATAGAGGAAATGTCGTATAGAGGAAATTTGGCATGAGACCAGATTATATACTGATTTTAGAAAATATATTAAAACTTTCATTGAAAATAAATTAAATTGATTTTTAAAAATATGATTATATCATCAAAAAATATATTAAATAGAAAATTAAATGATTAATTAAAAATAGTCATGTATAACAGAGTTATGGATAATTTGTCAAAAATGACAAAAAAAATTATAATTAGAAATCATTTTAATTAATAGAAAATACGATTTGATCATAAAAAATATTTTCATATAAAAATATATTATAGAATAAATAAACGATTCAACGATTTTTTAAAATTAAATAAAATTTAATTTTTGGTATATAACGTTTTATGTTAAAATATATTAATTATTTTATGGAAATCGTTTAAATTATCGAAATATAATGTAATTATAAAGTATCAAATTCATTATTTATATTTATTGGTAAAAAATAACCGAAAAATTTTTAAATGAGCATTTTTTTAAAAATTGATGTTTGAAATAAAAATTGTTTCATTTAATATAAATTCTCTAACGGATTAAAAAAATTTAAAAAAAAATATTACAGAGTAAGTAACAGGAATTAAATACTATTTTAAATTTTAATTTTTATATATAATGAAAAAATTCGAATTATGGTATAGCAAATTTTTCAAAAATTATAATCTTCTATATAATATATATATATATATATATATATATATATATATATATATAAATCTTCATTATTATAATCATCAACCTTTTTCTATCCACTATTGGACGAACATCTCTTTTAAAATATTCTATTTAAATCAATTCAATGTTTTTCTCTTTTAGTTCATTCCAACGATTTTTTTTATATTTCTGTCTCATCTGTCCATGAATCTCTTCCTGACCATTTTCATATATTTATATTTTCAACCAGTAACTTTCCTTGGCTATCGGTGATATTTTTTTTCGCTATATAATCTCTCTATTTCCATTTCAAACTCCTCACTTTTATCATAATGTCCGTAACTATTTTTCTGATCCACTAGATTATCTTTCTACTTCTATATACTATTCCAAATATTCATCTTTCTACACCTTTCTTTGTTGTCTGGAATCCAAATATTTTTTAGTCCTAATGAGTTGTGCTAGATGTACATAATTTTAAATTTTATCTATTTTTCTTTTTTTCAGTTCGATTTTTCATTGAACATAATATTTTTCTAGTTAAATTTTATCATTTTATTTTTTTTTTAAATTTATTTATGCAATTTTTCTATTCTTTTCTCAAGTTTTGTCGGGTTTGTTGAAAAAATAATAATGTCATCAGCAAATCTTAAGTAACTAAGCATCTTTCAAATTATTTTTATTTCTTCAGATTTTCAGTTTTTTAGTCTCTTAAATACTTAATATATATATATATATATATATATATATATATATATATTTAGTTGAAATAAAAACAAAAAAATAATTAAACCATCTCAAAGAATAGATTAATATCTTCATCTTGTCATTGTACGTCTAACCTCTATAAATACATCGAGCGTGCAATTGAAATCCTATCCACAGGAAATCTCGTTTTAATACAATCCCCTATTCTCGTTCGAACTTTTAATTATGTTATTTTTTTTTGTTATCTAATGGCAATGAATCTTACCTAACTGCACTACACTCGCCTTATCATTAATTAAGTATATTTGTGTACGAAATCAGTGTCTGGTGTGCAACAGAGATACTCTTATTGCGGTTGAATTAAAATATTCGTTCGTTTCACAAAATGATTATTTTTTTACTTAAGTAATTTGTTTCCTATAAAATTAGTAAAGGTAATTTAAAACAAAGTTTTAATTACTTTTATTTGTAAATAAAAAAACGAATAATTTCACTATAAATTTAATTTTTTTAAAAAAAATATTGATAAACATAATAATATAATTCAGAATTAATATTTTATCTCAATAATCGTTTGGTACTTAATTTAATATTTAATATTTTTTAGTTATTAATTATCTTTAATATAAATAAATTACTCATTGAGTTATTGAAATATTCACATTACAAGGTTCAATATTATTTAATAAATAAATATTAAATGTTTGGTTAATTGAACATTTCTCAAATATTTATGACGATGATTAATTTAAATAAAAATATTTTTTTGCTCATAAATATTAAAAATGTATAAAGTAATCGAAATTATTTTTTTTCAATATTAAAATATTTAATTAAATTTTCTATTTACTTTAAAAGTATCTCATATGAAAATAAAAATTATATAAATTGTAAAATAGAGAATATAGGAAAAGACCTTATTATATTTTTTTAAAAAAAGTAGTTGTTTGCAAGGTTTAATTTTTTTTTGATTTCAAGTTTATTACTAATTAAATTATTTATTTTTTATATTTATTGTATAAAAATTAATGAAATTAAAAACAGACATATTTTTTTAAAATACAGTTTTTTGTCAATTAAAATATATTATGAAATCTTTTATTTATTTTATAAGCTTTTTATACGAAAACAAAAATTATATTAAATTGTAAAATAAGAAATTTAGAAAAATAACTGATTTTAATTTTTTTTAAAAAGTATTTCTTTTCAAGATTCGATTTGGTTTTGAAAATTATTACTAATAAAATTATTAATTTTGTATATTCATCATATAAAAATTATCGAAAATAATATTTGACATTTTTTCAAAATACAGGGTTTAAATTATTTTTAAACAGTATTTGTTTATAGGGTTTATTTTAAAAAAAAATATATTTTCGTTTTATATTGAATTGTCAGAATTTATGTATTACTTTAATTTAATGACTATATAAATACATATTATCATAAATGCCAATATCAGCCCATTGTTTGGCGAAAGTCTTATCAAATAAAATTGATCTTAAATATTTTTCTAAAAATTTTTTCGTAGTTTTTTGTCCACGGTTAATCTAATTCAATCCTAATTTCCACAATACTTCCCAAATTATTTCTCTATTTTTAATAGGGTCTCTTCTTAAGTCTTTTTTATATTTTCTTTACTACTCTGTAATGATTTTTGTTCATCTATTATATTTTTTTTTTTGTTATATATTCTGCCCATGTCTATTTTATCGATTTTATTTATTCTGTTATATCAGTTGCCCTTGTCTGTTTTCGTATACATTTAAATATTTTCTGACCACATTTATATATATATATATATATATATATATATATTCTTATATAATGTATGTATATGACAAAATGAGTGATACTAGAAACGTCCATTCTGATCTCGCTGTAATCAGCGTGTGAAATTTATTTTCATTAGAAAAAAACAACCAGGCCGCGTACATAATAAATGTGTCCGTTGTTAAATTCTCTCAAATATGCAAACAGCGTTTTAGATCCGGAAATGATTGATGAACGCGAGAACCGGAATTGACTTTTTGCCGATACTCCGTTTGACGTACGCGCTTAACGAATATCGCGTCGCGTTTACCGACAGAATGAGTATGTGTGTGTGAGTGCGTGTGTGATATAAGGGCGCTATTACACGTATCGCATAGCTCCGGGTTGTTGGGCCAATAGACACGTTCTCGCATCTGACACCTTGGCAAATGCGGAGGCGGTGCTCCCATGACTGACAGCTGTGCATGCGGACATTGCCTTCTGTCTATATACAGGTCATCTCAGAAATTTCTCAACAGTCACGGAAATAGACTTCACCGGAAACAATGGATTACGCGCCAACCGATTTTAAATCCTATTGGTTCGGAATTGTCTTTTACAAATCATTGGAAATCATTTCTCAATGTCCAGAAGACATTCTTTTACATAATAGCAAGTAGCTGGAGTAGACAATGGACAGAAAATCAATGATATATTTATATTCTCACATGAAATTTTATTTTAAAACTTTTCTAAAATCAAAATTAAACATTTTACTGATTTATATAGCAACTATAATTTTATCTTTTATTATTATATTAAAAATTGTTCGTGCAGTTTTTTTTTTTTTTTGAAAAAGAAACGAATAAATAAATTTTTTTAACTTTGATTATTAAGGAATATATATACATATATATTTGATTGGCAATTTAGATATAAAAAAATCCAAGAAAAGATAGATGAGACAGAGATATAAAAATAAGAAATAAGAATTGACTGGAAGAAAAAGGCATTGGTTTAATTGAAATGGAAAATTTTGGAAAAGTCTTCATCTAGCTATGCATAGAAAGAGGTTGTTGATGATTATATATATATATATATATATATATATCGTCGTAAAATGTAGGTTAATTATTTTTAAAAACATAAAAACACTAAAAAATATTTAACATTTCGATAAATTAATTAAAAATTTGTCGATTTATAATTAACGTTAATAATGAGCAATTAAATTATAAAGTTATTTTTCATACCCTTTTTTAATCTAATATAAAATTTTATATTATATATCGATTCTAGCACATCTGGGTTATTCGCGTAATGTAAACTTCAATTTAATTATCACATTTGTAGTATTTGTCACGTATTCGAAGTTCAGTGCTAATAAAAATGTATAATTGTATGAAAGCAATAAACGTTCAGACGTGCTATTTTTTCTTATATCCAAAATTATAAACTGACTTAAATTATATATTAAATCTTATATTACTATACTTTTAAATGAATATTTGGATCTCATTCAAAACAGAATAAAAGTAAATATTTTATTTGATTTTATTCCATACATCATTGACTTTTATTTGATATGAAATTTACTGGTTTTACACTTTATAGCCCAAAAATATATCAATAAATTGGATTCCAGTTTTATATTTGTCACTGTGTACAAATATAACAATTTTGAATAATCATTTCAATCATATTTTGAATATAATTTGAAATAATATTTCATTTGATATGAAATTTACTTGTCTTCAATTTTAAAAATGTTTTAATATAAAAATATTTTAGATAAACCAATTATTCCTATTGTAATATTTCTAAATAGATTGAATTTGATTCTAGATCATCTATAAAAAAAATTTTAAATTTCTTACATTTAAAAAAATAAATACGTGATAGTAATCAAAAGTCTGAATTACTGAATCTCTCCAAGAAATTTATTTTAACAATTCTTAACAATCACCTGGTTTGTACCTAAAAAATGTTATGTGAGTCCTTGGCAGATTTTTTAGTTGAAACTAAATTCATTGACATTTTAATTACTACAATTCTATTTAAGTTTTCTTGAACTTTTGATAATATTTTTATATTTTAAACTTTTCTTATTTCTTAACAAGTTAATTAACCAAAATCATCCATAACTGAATAAAGTGCAATGTGAAAAGAAAATAAATACATATTTTAATTTTTAGAAAAATATTTAATTCAAATTTTTCTACAATTAATTTTTTTCAAACAATTTTAAAAATATGACTTATTAAAATTGCATTAGTCACTTTTGATTTAGTATCTAACTAGAGTTAATTTCAACAAGTATGTGAATTTCAGATAGTCTTAAGATATTCAATATTATTTGAAGAAAAGGCTATAAAATATTTTTAAATAAATCAATCATATTCAACAAAAGTAGAAGATTTTATCAAAATATTAATTTTTTATTGTATTTAAATTATTGATGAATTTTAATAATCATGTTATTTAGATTTCATAACACAACGCTCTAATGATGATGGCATAGTTATCGAAATGCACACTAACTTACTGTTATTATAAAAAAATGAACGATGAGCAATTATAAAAAAACTTTTTATATCTTGTGGTACTAGAAATGATAATTAATTGATGTGAAAGTCATGCCATCATCTGCATTAAAAATAATTTTCCTTCTTGAACAAATATATTTATTAAGGGTAACGTTTCGATAAATTTAAATGTCATTTTTAATGAAACCGATTTTATTAAAATATATACAATTTTTGTAATGATTTGGTGTTAAAGAAATAAATTTGGGATTTTTTTTTATTCAACAGTTAATTGAGGAAGGGTTGTTTTAATGACGGTTATTATATTTTGTATATATATATATATATGTATGTATATATATATATATATATATATATATATATATATATATATATGTATGTATGTATATATATTTTTTGCATACGTATGTAAATGTGGATGTGTGCATAAACGTATGTTATGGTGTGTATGTCATGTGACCATTTTTCATCGTGAGTGGTTAATTTAAGCCGAGAGACCGTTCGTCCTCTCGCGCACGTACAAAAACGATATGTTGGTGATCAACCTATATGATATCGACAATCGTGTATTGTAGAGACAATGGTAGATGGAGAGGTAAAAAAGGTTTATTAGTCACACTGGCTGGTGTTGCGTCACTGGGGACGTCATGTCAAGCGTCTCCCGCCCGGAGGCGCCCGGTCGACTCACGCCGTCGCCGTTTTCGCCGTTGTTTTGTTCTGACTGACAGAACCTATCTACTTTATCACAGAACAGAGTAGCTATCATGTATCAAGTGTCACTATGCATTTATCTCTATTCTGACAGAGAATTTTTTTACGGAAAAATGCTTACAGATAAGATTATGGTGATGGAATGTGTGCACGTTGTTCGATTTACATATACACGGATTCGAATAAAATATTGCTTGCTTATATATATATATATATATATATATATATATATATATATATATATATATATATGCATGTAAATGTACAAGAAAAGAAAGATTTTATTTTCCACTGGATTATTTACTTCTTTTGATGTTATATACAATTTTCATAATATTCTAAAATGTGCAATCTGTGTTTTGTTATTTTTGGAATTTAATTTGACTGAAATGGAAAAATATATTGTTTTAAAAGATGTTTTCTAAACTTTCTCGTTACACTTACTATTAAAAATTGCTGTTATTGCTTTTTATTCGTAACTTTTAGGAAATATCGAAAAATATTTTCTTAAATATTATTAATATAGGATCATCCAAATGTGATGTTTAGATTTGTGTTTTATGAAGAAAAAACATGTGTATAGGGAAATATGTATATAATTTCTTATTTCTTTTAATTAAAACATAAATCTAGGCGTCACATTTGGATGACTCTATATTTATGGAATTATAAAAAATGATAAAAAATTAAAAATTAATGATTAATGGTAATTTATTTATTTGTGTGAGATGTACAGATTAGTATATAAATATATTTATATAAATTTTCAAATAGATTTATTTTTTAAATTAAAAATATTTTTTTGTGGATCCGTTGTTAAAATAAATCATGTACAAAATTAATAAATATATTAAGTGATTCAATATTTCAAGTAAACAATTATATTTCATATCAAGACAATTATGTTTAAATAGAGAGAATGTTTTTAAAAATGTATTATCTTTACAAGTGTGCTTTATACTAAAATAATTTATAATTTTAAATATATATTGAACTGTTATTGATTTCAAATTCAATATTTGACTTTAAAAAAAATTCTAATATATTTGTCTTTCCATTTTCATCTTTTATATAAGATGTAATTTATATTTTAATAAAATATTCTTATTTAAGTAAAAAAATAATTTAATTAATTTTATTAATTATAGAAATATATAAAAGTTACAAAATAAATAAACAAATACTGTAATATCATTAATACATTATTTTTTGGAATAAAAATTAATATTATCAATTTTCTCTTTTTTTAATCTCTTTTTTATGAAACAAAATTTATATATTTTATAACATATTTCATATATGCCATATATTTATAAAATAATGACAATAAATTATTGTAGATATTTGTAAAAAATGATAAAAAAGAAATTAATATATTAATAATTTAAAATAAACTCTTTAATAATCACTTATGAAAACATAAAACAAATGTAATAATGATTAATCTGATTTTCTGATTAAACAATTAATAATTTTAAATATTTATTGAATAATAATTCATTTTATTTTAAAGATTAAAATTAAATGTATTTTTGAATAAATCCTCATTATATTAATCCTCAATTTTTTTTAAAAAATAGATTTTACTTTTAAATAAATATAAAATAAATGTCCTAAAATTGAATAATTATTTGAATTACTAATTAAATAATTTTAAAATAAAGTAATTATTACAACAAAAATTAAATTAATAAATCCAATCAGTTATTTTCATTTGGTTTGAAAAAATTAATTATTTTTCAATTTATTAGATAAAATAATTTTCTGTACATTTTTTTACAGAAATATTCTTAGAAATGTGAATAATTTAAAATGTACGATTTTTCTTTAGCTAATTTTCCGCCTTAATTGAAAGCAAAAGAGCGAAATGTTTAAATGTTCACTGTTGTACAGAATATATAAACAACGATTAATAATATACCGTGTCGAAAAAAAAACGATACCGTATAATTTAAATAAAGAAAAACACATCCGTGCAATGAAAGCAATGTAAAATTCATTCCGACGTATCACGAACGAAATACAAGATATGCCCATCGTACTGTTTCATTGTATTAACTTTAAACATCGTTTTCATAATTGAATTTTATCATCAACTATAAAAATTCAAATCGTGCCCGTCTTCAAAACCGCTGTAAAAATAATCCTGGCTGTTTAGGCATTTTTCACTGTACGGAGCAGGGAGAATGCCGGTCGGTCGGTCGAACTGGCTGGCCCTGTGGGGTTAGACGACTCTCGGATGAGGGACTACAATTTAATGCCGAATTTAAATAAACAGTATCCGTATTGTCGGCATACAAGACGTTTAAACGTTTCGCCCATTCACCTCTGTTTACACGGTACGTGAACCATCGACGTTTTACGTATTATACAATATACAAGTTCTATCGTGGAATTTTAACGAATCATCTTTATTTTCGGAGGTTTTTACAACTATGTTAAATTTAGGATCAGTTACAATTTAAATTTTTTATTATGTTTATAATTAAACTGGGTTGATTAAAGTATAATAAATAATTTATTTTGAGCTATGACTAATTCAGTTTTGTACAAAATAATCATTTACCAACATTACCATTTTTTGTCAATTCTTCAATAATCATTTATTATTTCATTTACTTTCAAAAATGCATTTTAAATATCATTCAAGCTTTATCAGAACGAAAAAAAATTTAAAAAAATTATATAACCATAGAAGTACACATCAGAGAACAAAAATCTATAAAGTGCGTCAAGAAAGTGAGAATTGAATACCATAGCGGCTACTTAGTCAAAAATTAAGTTTCCTGTTTACATCAGTCGTTTTTTATTTATCTAGTAGAACATTTATATACTGTTGTTTCGTTCTATTTTTTTTCGTTTTCTGAATTCGTTTAAAATAAAAATAAACATCCAAAATCTAGCCACCAGTAAAATATAGGATCATCCAAATGTGACGCCTAGATTTCTGTTTTATTAAAAAAAAAATATGTGTATAGGGTAGTGTACAGGGAAACATGTGTATAGTTTCTTCTGTTATTTTTTAATAAAACAAAAAACAAGGCGTTACATTTGGATGACCTTTACATGATTGTGGCGTTGATATTTCTGAGGAATTACTACACAACGGCGATGAGTTCCTGGATCATATTGTGACTGGCAATAAAATTATGTTTGCCCATATTACACCAGAAATTAAGCAAGAGTCCTTAATATGGCGATATACTAGATTTACAAAATCAAAAAAGTTTAAGCAAATGCGGTCAGCTCAGAAAATCATTACTTATTTTTTGGAGCTTGTAAATATGTACTTTTCATAAATTTTACGATGCAAGAGACAATCATAAATTCTAAATCATTTAAAAAGTTATGTAGGATAATTCAGAACCTATGACGTGAGCTACTGATTAAGATTATTAAATGGTAGGGTTATCAAAACATAAATCAATAAATTAAATAATCAATAAATGATTAATGAAATATTTTTTAAAATCATTCTGTGTTGGGATATATAAATCATTTGTGTTAAAGAAGAAATTTAAATTTTGTATATATTATAATTTTTTTAAAATATTGTATTTAAATGATTGTTAGTAAATACATATAAATTTTTAAATATGTTGATTTTTAATAGAAAAATTATTTCAATATTGTTTATATTTGAAATTATTCAATGCTGACAATAGTAATTAAAAATGTAAATGAATTTGATAAAATATTGAAATGCTATTTGTTTTGTAATTGGAAAATTCACTTTTACACAAATAAATTATCTTTTCTAACAGCACAAGTTATTAAAAATTATTCAGTAAGTGAAATTGAACAATTTTAATATCTTATGGCATTGAGGCTAATAATTAATTGGTTTGAAAATATTGTGATGTTGGGTGAGTGATTAATTAGTGTAAAATTGGCTATAATTATTTTCAAGTAATTTATTCAAATTATTATCTGATTAGGATATAAATATAATAAATATATTTCAATAAAAAAAATAAATGTAGGTTTACAGCAATATATTTTTTGGTGTGTTAAAAAAATATTCCACTAAAACATAAAACTATGTAAAATTATTTTATTGAATTTTTATTTCTGTTTTAATTAATGTAAAATTAGTAATGGAATAAAAACATATTATTTATATTAAAATTTAAGTATAGTGTATAAAATAGCTTTATTTAAGTACAATAAAAATATTTTAGTATTGTAATGATTTTTAGAATCGGTATTTTTTCCTAGAAATTTATTTCAAAATTAAAATGATAATTAAAAAAGATATGTAGTTATTTCTGATACGAATCTAATTTAATTTTATATATAAATAAGTGTATATCAGCGTACTGACAAACGCAAAATGTAAACATATCATATGAAAGCACGACCGCGCATAATAAAAACTTAACATTTGCAATGGAATGAGAGCATCAGCTAACAGAAGGGAAACATAATTAAGCAGACAAAAGTAAAGTCAGGGAATCGAAGAAAGGCGCATCACTACGACGGGCGGAAAGTTCCGGTTAGATTAAAAGAAAGACAGTAAAAATAAATGGCCAATAAAACTTTAGCAACAGATATCCGTTTGCGAACTGCGAAAAGAAAAAAAACATGCAGAAAAACTACGTACAAAAGCGTGTATTTCAATATAGCATTGAAATGAGTTTAATGGCGAGATTATCTGATTATGTTGAAATAGAGATTAAACTTGTTTACTGACTTAGTTATATGATGTACGATGAATGTGTATGTTCATTCTAGAAAAATAAAAACTAGTTAGGGACGAGAGTTGAAGTTCGTAGATTAATTGTATTTCCAGATACGATTTCCATATTTTGTGGAAGATAAGATCTTTATACGCAGTAATGACTTATTTTTCTAATAAGGTTTTTGATTTATACCACTTTTTATTACAATAACAAATCAATAAACTTCATAATTTTGTAATAAAATAAATAATTAAAAATAAAACAGTCAATAACAAGATTTTTTTATTTTAAATGAGATAATTTAATAATACTGAATTTGATAATAATTTAAAAAGAAAAAAACATTATTTTGTCAATTATGTTATTTTTAAAATAAATAAATATGAAATTAAATATTCAATCTATTACTAATAATTAAACACATTTCTTTTTAAATACAAAGTTAAAAATATATTAATTTTTTTTTTTATTTACAGGCTTTGAAAATATGAATATAATATATTTTCTCTATATCAAAGATTTTATAAAAAATATTATCATATTAAATTATAACAAAAAATATACTAAAATTTTATTTGATCAATCAAATATACATTGTTTGCAAATAAAATTTTTAAAAATTGTTTAAGTTTATCCACAAACTAAATAATAATAAAATATCTTATTTTGATGTTTTGACACTACAGGTCATGTTGTTGCACGAGTAATTTTCACTAGTGGTAGGTTGTTTTTGCCAAGAAATGATTTTTATTATTCGTGTAAAAAAATTATTAACTCTGAATATTTGGAAAGTAAGAAGGTGGAATCAATTTTTTATATATGTTTCATCAGCGTAATTAGATTGATATCAATATGACGTTATCGGCAATCAAAATGTTAATATAATATATATTTTAATGTGTTTTAAAAACACAAATATAATAATTGTAATAAATAAATTGTTGTAGAAAAATATGTACTTTTTATTTTTATTCATTTTTCATTAAAAACATTTTATAAAATATACTATGACACTATTATAGTTCTTTAATATTTTGTTTTGAAAATATATTTAATGAATTATTAAAATAATATACTTTAATTATATAATTAATAAAAATAAATACTAAAAAATAAACGATGAATTTATAATAAATATCTTAAAAAAAATCACAATTACAAAAATTAGTTAAATTAGTTTAGAAGTTATTGAAAAAAAATTAAATAAAACTCAATCAGACTTATTTCTAAGATAAATAATTAAAAATTTTAATGGTTGTATTTTATTTTTTAAAAAATAATTATGGTTTTAATTTTAAATCAGATATTTTATATAAAAAAAACACGTTTATTTATACAAAGAAATAAATTATGATATTAGTGATTAAAAGGTATATGAATTTAATTAAAGGTATTTCACTTTCTCTATTCCATTTAAATTTAAAAATATTATTTATTTACTTTTAAAAAATAGAAAAGCTCTAATTTTTACAACAAAAATATTATTTTTTCTCATATGTATATATATATATATATATATATATATATATATATATATATATGAGTGTGTGTGTGTATGTGTATGTGTGTGTTTAAATCAATTCGAGTATTTTTCAACCTTATCTCTTTTTTAACTTGTAAAAAGAAACGAATATGTACATTTACTATCTAAACGATATATCTAAAAAGATTCAGACAACATTATTTACAAATCACTGGAAACCATTAGTCAAATAATTCAAATGTGCATGAAACACGAAGAACAACGATATATATCCATACATATATACACATATATCGAGAACGTTTCTAGTGTAGACATATTCATCCTAGACAAAACTAACAGCAGATACAGTTCAACGTTTGTTTAAGAGAAACACTAACGCCGACGAAAATTCTACGATAAAAAGAGAAATTTTCTACGTCGTCAAAACAGTTCACAAGTTACCACAAACTTGACATATTCCAATCGTACATGTCACAGAAATAAGTGGGGTCATAAACCCCAGCCTAAGACAACGACGCTTTTCACCTGTCAGGGGCATTTTACGTCACGACGCCGGGTTTGCGCCGCGACGGTAGGGTTTCCAATACATACATACATATATATATATATATATATATATATATATATATATATATATGTATGTATGTATGTATAAACGTCAGCGGTGTCATGTTGGTAACGGTGGCGAAGGCTAAGTGAGCTCTTAAGGGTTCCACTACCGCCCTTTTGTGATACGACACCACTGCGGTACATCCCTCTCGGCCTCGTCTAGCCGTTTTCTTAAGTACTGTACCCATGAGACCACGTACTAGCCTGTATCTTATTCGTGTTGTCAACTTCTTGAACATATGCATGAACGGTTTGATGTGTGGGTCTACATAGTTTGATATAAACGACTAAGGGGCGTCTTTGTATAGGCACGTTTTAATTATTTATTTATGCTGTAAAGACACATGGGAATAGTTAAATAATCATATTTAATACAACTCTAAGAATGTTTTTCGTATGATTAATATTTCAGAAATTATGTATGGAAACTAAAGTGAAAATTCCATAAGATCGTTTTCAAATATACTTCGTTTATTATTAAAAAAATATATATCTAAATATCAACTTTATATAAATATAATCTTTTAAAAATATCATTGTAAAAATATTTTAATTCCTTAAAAATTTGTCGTTAAATTAAAAACGATTAAGAATCAACTAAATCAAACAATAAAGAATGTTTTTCATATGATTTATATTTTAGAAATTATATATAGAAAATAAAAATGAAAATTTCATGAAATGGTTTTCAAATATACTTCGATTATTATTTAAAATAAATGATTATATTTCTAAATATCAATTCTATACAAATAAATATAATCTTCAAAAAAATATATCGTAAAAATATCTTAATTTTTTAATATTCTATTTGAAAAAGTAAAAGCCATTTAAAAAATTCCACTAAATTAAATAATAATATAATAATGTTTGCTGAGTATAAATTAGATTTGATATAAAAGTTATTTTAAAAAAGAAAATTATTACTTCATTTAAAATTATTAATTCTTTTGCTATTAAATATTGTAATTATTATTTTTTTTCCATAATAATATTTTTTAATTCAGTATTTATGAATTTGAATTTATAATAAAAAATATTTATATTAGTTTAAGAGAAAATAATTATTTTTAGATATATTTACTAAATACTAATGAAATAATTATAAATAATATCCTTAATTGTAGTCAAAGAATATTGAAATTTATTTAAAACAAGTACACAGAATTGGGAAAACAGTTATAAATAATTAAAACAAAATATATGTGTAAATAGTATTAGAAATGAGAGAAAAATGAGATTAAAAATAAATTAAATTTAAAATAGAATATTAAAGTGTTTTATAAATTATTTATAATTAATTTTTTTTTTGTATTTTATTTTTCTATTTATTTTTTTAGTTGAAATTGATCACCTATGTAAATAATAATTTATTAAATACATCTTTTAGTTATATTTTTGATTTGTTAAATTAATTTCATTATTTTCTCTCTTTTATTATTTTTAAAAAAATTAATATGTATAACATATTTTTTTAATTATAAAAATAATAACAATAGATATAAAATTAAGTTAATTAAATAAAAATGTATTAATAGTATTATTTAAAAAAATATACAAGTTTCTTAGAAAAAGAAATGTTAACACTTTCTTCTGATTTTACATTTTTTTAAAAAAAATATGCTTAAAAGTTTTGGTTGGTGTAACAGAAAAATTACTAAATTGTTAATAAAAATTTCTTATAAACCATAAATAAACTAGAATTAAATTGAAAAAAATTCAGTAGTACTTTTTTATATAATTGAAAATATACACTTTATATTTTTCATATTCGAAAATAAACAATTTCATTTATTGATTTATTATCAAACTGCGAATTACATTTTAAGTTTGAAAAGTTGTTTGATTAAATGAATAAATTTGATTTGACAGTAGAGTGAGTGACAGTAAATTTAATTTATTTGTAACGAACAGATTTTTGTACAAAAAAATGAAAACTTTAAAATATACACGTAAATTGAGTTATTGCAAATGGAATATCGTTTTTTTGTAACTATAATCCACGTGATTTATAGAAATGAATTTTACATTTTATATCATATTGTAATTTTCGAATTTAGGTTATAATTAAAACTATTATTCATTTTATCTATTTATTTGAGTTTTCACTAAAATTAATTAATTATTGAAAATAATAATAAAGTTATTTTAATTATTAGATTAGATTTATAACCAAATCATTTTTATGCAAATATATTTATCTAAATAATACATGATTGTTAAAATTGTTCAATAATCATTTAGAAAACATGTGATAACACTTGTTTTATCACTTAAGTAAATTTTGCTTCATTTTTGCATTCAGTCCAAATTTTTGACCAATAAGAAAAAGAAAGTAGTATACATTTATTATATAGTTTCCATTTCATAGATACATATATACATATATATATATATATATATATATATATATATATATATATAGAGAGAGAGAGAGAGAGAGAGAGAGAGAGTATATTACATTTGCGAATGACTAAAAAAATGAATAAAATAAAATACATTAAATTTTTCATTTTCATCGAAGATTATAGATATTTCTGTATATTATTAAAAATGTAATTACGTATTTTTTGCATTATTAACAAATCAAATAAGCAATACACACACACACACAAATATATATATATATATATATATATATTGTCGCGTAGCATTTGCGAATGACGCAATGACGTCTGCTGCTCAGTGCGTGCATCCAGAACCGGGAGATTTATCTTGTACTTCTGCGAAATTGAGTTGTACATGGGGGGGACGAAGCACATGTTTGCTTGTGGGCAAAGGCCTCGAATGATTTAGTACATAAACGTTTGCGTAAGGAAAATGATAAAACGGTTCTATTTTCAATTATAAGTTACTCTCTGACGATAATATACGTGTAGTTTTCGTTCGCGTACAACGACGTCGTTCATGTAAGATGTATGAAGTTTCTCGTCAACATTTTTCCATATTTCTATCATTAATATCAGGGATATACTTGGCATCTGTTGTAAATATGTTAAGATAAATTCTATAAGTTTGTTTTCATTCAAGCTTATGTTCAAGAAAATAAAATTATCGTCAATTAAAATAAAAATATAAAATATAGTTTGAATTATTCTTAAAATTGCAAAGATTTTATACAAATATTTTTAAAAAATATAAATTGAAATTCAAACTAGTTTTATTGAAAAAAAAATTCCGATATATTTTAATTTAAAATAAAATATTTATTGAATTGTAGTGAAAAATATTAAAATATTTTTTTATGTATTTTCATACAAATCACTTATCACTCCTATATCTCAAGATATTAAAAAAAATGTTCAATAATTATTTAATATTTACTTTTTTTGTTTATAAGCTAATACACATTTCAATGGCAATGTTATTATCATCAGAGTGCTAGATTGCTAAATTTAGTATGAAAGTGAATTCAATAGATTTAAAAAATAAATACTTTTTTACAAAAATATATATTACTTGTTGCTTGAGTTATATGAAAATAAATCCAAGCACTTTAATTCCCATATAAAAAATTTGCATGAATAAGCGTAGAAATAGCTAAACAATCAAATACAATGCATTAAGAAAATTGTTAGCGAAACTGGATTGTATCCGTGAATAGTTTATCGAATATTGTTAAGAGCGTACTGACATGGCTGCGTCGAGAACCGTTGTTCAGCCGAACGACGTAGCCATAACAATAATTGGGTAATAAGAATGAAGAATGTTTATAGGTGGCAGTTGTCAAGAAAAGTTTAAAAGTTTCAATTACTCTTTAATGACAATTACGAGAAAGTTTATGTTATATAAGTTCGTTTAAAAAGTTCACCGAAACTCTTCAGATAGTTATATTCATTTATTATACGAGGCTGATTTATTTTTATAAGCGGTCGTCTTTGTCTCGGCCCGTTATCGGATGATCTATTACGCAGATTAATAATGTGAACTAATTAAACACGGATCATTTGTTAGGGATCAAGTGGAGTATAAAACACGTCTTTTTTTATAAATTTATGAGAAAATGATTATAAACTTTATTAAGTTCATTTTAATACGTTGCCAAAAATATATTATTCTTAATCGATATATAAAATTTAAAACAATATTTTATTAATTGCTCATTGTACTTTAATCCACGAATTAAAAAAATTAAACTTTATTACAATCAATATTATTTATGTTAGTATGGTAAAATATAAATAAAATAAAAATTATTTTAAGATTTAACACAAATAATTCATTTCAATACCATGACATTTTATAAAATTATTCATTAATCTCTATTGTTCACTTTATTCGCTCAAGTGAATTTTCATAACCATGTGATCATCATCAGAGAGCTACATTCTTTGATGACTGAAATGTGCTTTAATAAACACAATAAATAATTATTGAAAATCTATAAAATCTTGTTGCGTTTGATAAATGATTATTTTTTTTATTATGAAATTTAAAATACAATACTAACTTATATTACATCATTAGAAACGTTCTATGTAGAATTTTTGAAAATGTTTAAATTCATTTTTACAATCAATTAACTATTATAAATACTGAAAAAATCAGAATTTTTATTTTAAAAATATATATCATTGATTTAAAAAAGTTTGGTGTTATTTCCTATCTGATTTAAAATGAAACTATTTTTTTTTAGAAAGAATATCATATTATTGAAGATACTTTCTAGTAAAATAATACGTTCGTAAAAGCATAAAACCGCAATGAATTCACACAAACCTTTTACCAAAATTCCATCATCGATATTAACACATCCTGAAATATAATCCATCCATTTTATTTTTACGAACACTTTATTATTTCATAAATACAAACATAACCTCAATAACGTTGTACAATGTATATAAACATATATATATATATATATATATATATATATATATATATATATATATATATATATATAAGAATAAAACAATAATATTGTTTCCAATAATGTTATTAGAAACAACATAAGAAAAAAATCGCCTCGCTCATATTTTTGTTCCTGTACGGATCGGATCGTAACTTACATTGACATCTCTATATAAGATATCCGAAATTCGATTCTTATTGGATAAGTTCGGCATCGAACAGCGTTCTACGAAGGCGGCATATTCGGTCGAACGCACTGATCCCCCTGTTCGATCGTCGCAGCAATAAACAATTTCCGTGCAACCTGGCATAAAAAGCGATACGGACGCCCTCTCGCAACGAATAAAGTTTACAACATATTGTATTTATACCAAAACACGAGTTTTGTACACGATATACATACATACACACACACGTACATTTATATATATATATATATATATATATATATATATATATATATATATGCATGTACAATATATCAATCCACATTTTACTATTTCAAAAACAAACCGTCGATCTTGAAATATAAAATATTTTTCGGTTCATGTTTCTCTTCTTTACTGAATGAAAAAAAGTTTCGTATTGAATTTCAGCATTCGTTGAAAAATTGAAATGTCTGAAATAAAGTTTTTCAGTATAGACAAGTGAATATAATTTATGTTCAAATTGTTAAGATTTACTTTTATTAAAAAAAGTTCAATGTTATTTTCAAATGATCGATGAAATAATCAGTGAACTGGATTTCAATTTATAATAGTTTTATATATAAATGTTATAAATTTTCTAATATAATACTTCTTACAATTGAGTAAGTGAAAAATAAGTTCACTAGTTGAAGTAGAACAAAATGTTTTTTTTCAAATATGTTTCATTCAAAAAAAATATATTTTTCATGGTAATTTATGATTCTTTATGATGTTATTTATAATATCATTTATTTCTCTTGTTATTCTACTCTATAAATTATTATATTATTAATTTATTTTTTCTAGAAATCAGTGTTTTTAAATTTTCCTTTCATGTTACAATAAAAAAATTGTTGTACAATTTCAAAACCATCACAACTTTTTACCAATTCTAATCAATTTTTGGTGTTGATAGCATTGTTTCTTTTAGATTATAGGAATATTTAAAAAAAAATTATAATACATAATTATTTCATATTAAAATTTGACCAAAAAATCATTGTACAATCTGAAAAAGTTTTTTTTTAGTGTAAAATAAAAATTATTTGTCGTTATTTATTATTATTTTTTTTTATGAATAACTGCTGATAGATCTTCATTACCTTAACTATTATATTATATTTCGTACAGTTTTAAAGACTTTTATTTCTTAGATCAAAAATATTTATACGATTATCTATAAACTTTTATGTAATTTATTATAATATTTATAATGGAATATTAATTATAATTTATTTTAAAAATCGTCATAAATTATCTAAAAGTTACAATAATTTATTTTTCAAATAAAAAATTCAATAATAAAAAGTTTTTAATTAATATTACATTGATGTTCTACAATAATACTGTTATCAAATATATTATGATAGCTTTTGAAATATTTTATATAATTAATAGTTTTTTAAAAAGTACGTTTGAAATAGTAAATTAAAATTAACTAAATAAATTTCGTTAAAACTTGAATACTCTATTTGATTAAAAAAAATACTTTTTCGAATATCATTTTGATCAAATTTCACGTAATTAAATTTTATAATAAATGATATTAATATACAAAACACTAGATGTATTTATTTGTTGTTAACTTTTCACACAAGCCCTTTAAAACATCAATATAGAAAAATTGACATTATTTCACCACTGATGTTTCATTAAGTTTTTTTTTTCAAAAAATATATCTAAATTTAAATAAATATTTCAATCAAATTAAAAGTTTAATATTAATAAAAAATGAAGAATAATTTCATTAAAATTCAAAATTATATATAACATCCAAAACTATTTAGTTGACTAATATATTTTAACCAGAATCGAATCGTACCAACTATTAACTGCATTTACTAGCCACTACCAGGTTTAATAAGAACGTCGTAAATTCAAGCAAATAAAAATGTTGTACTGCGAGGGTTCTACTACGTACTTACTTTGAAAAGTGTAAATATATGACCATCAGAATTCCCTCGTGTAAGTTCTGAACGGGAGGAGAAGTTTCAATCGTTGAGACCGATATATCGTAAATTATTATACAAAAAAAAAAAAAAAAAAAATAGAAAACTTAATAAGGAAACTTAATAAATATTTCTTAACGTCTAAGTCGACATAGTCGTTCAAATTTTTAATTATTTACCTTCTCATATTTCCTCTATCGACTTCTATTACGACAATCAAGTAAATTTCTCCCTACATTATATATATATATATATATATATATATATATATATATATATATATATATATATATATATATATATGTATTATATTATATTTGTCGAAGTAAACGGTTCATACTTGTATTTGGCCGTAAATGGGGAACACAAATGTTGCACTGTGTTCAGAACTAGTATCGGATGTCGTAAATCAAACAGGTGTAGGTTTGATAAGGAGACATTCTGTGAGGTAAACTTTTCTCTTTCTATTTGGTTTACTGGCCAGTTGAACAGGGCTTTACAAATTTATTAATAGGTATAAAAATTTAATAATAATTAAATTATTCGAATTATTCATTCACATATAGAATTTATTAAATACTTTTTTTGTGATTTTATAAATATATAACTTTTTGAGTAAAGCGAGAAAAAGATAATGTTAGATATTTCTAAATGTGATCGGAAAAATTTGTAAACTGATATGAGAATCGGGAAAAATAACTAATAGAATAAATAAAATTGATGAAATGGGAATGGGCAGATATAAATGAAAAATAATTATATAATTAATGGTTACCATTCCATAATTAAATAAAATAATTATGGAATAGTGATCAGAAGATAAAAAGAGATCAAGAAAGAAACCATATCAAGGAAAAAGGATGAAATTGTGAAGTATAGAGGAAATAAGGATTGGCTGAGATTAACCATGGATAGGAAACAAAGTAAGAATTTCGGAAAAACATTTAAGAAGATCTTATAACATCAAATAAGGGATTCGTCTAGCAATGGACTGATATAGACATTTATGATGATGATAATAATTATATATATATATATATATATATATATATATATATATATATATATATATATATATAGAGAGAGAGAGAGAGAGAGAGAGAGAGAGAGAAAGTCCTGTCATGAGTGCACATTTATCTTCGTTAAAAAATTATCGCTTACTCAAAAAAAGATGCGTTTTATTTAAAAATTAAGTTGTGTGCTCCTGATGGGATACCTTATATATATATATATATATATATATATATATATATATATATATATATATATATTATTGAAATTTTATTATAATTTCAATAATATATAATTTCACACAAAAATTAAAATGATTAAATATCTCGTTATTTTTAATTTGTATTGTTTTTATATTTTATTATTTACTTCTCTACTCACTACAATTTTTAAATATTCATTAGCTATTATATATATATATATGTTTTTAAATTTTTGAAAATAATTATAATTGTACATCAAATCAACTTACAGATCTTTATTTTTAAATTTATATGAATAGAACTTAAAACAAGTAAGTTGCTTTCAAATTGGGATCTCTGAATACAAATTTATATAGTTTTATTTAAGAATGAAAAAACGGTTTTCCACTTCCGGTATGATGTGAAAATTTGCGAAGTGATATAAAAATTTCGTTTCTGAACTTTCCCAAAATTCTTCGAGAATTACTCAAGTACAAATTCATTAAATATTAAAATTAATAATAAATGGAAAAAGGTTTTTAGATAGATTTTCGAACAAAATAAATTTTAATTGTATTGTCATTAGATTTGCAAGTCCGAGACCATCAATTTATATATAAATATCATCTAAATAAATGCAATAAAATAAAAATAAATAAATATACATTTAAATCTAAATAAATATACATTTCTAAATGTTTTATTTTTAAAAATTTATTTACATTGTTATACAGAGGTAAATTCAAGGGTCGACAAAAAGCTAATAAGGGGGAGAATACCCTACTAATTAAAAAAATAAATTACAATACTATATAATTTATCTTTACTAGGATTAAAAATTAAATACTAATGAAATAGAAAATCACTATTTATCTAGGATAAATTTGTACTCTGTAATTATTGTCAAAGTGCTGCAATTTATAAATTCAAATAAAAATATATTTTAACACAACGTTATAATGATAATGAAATGATCATAAAAATCCATTTCACTAGATAAAGAGACTAAGAAAAGTTTATTAAACATTTTTATAAAACCTTGTGTTATTTGGACTATTGATTTATTTGTATTAAACTAAAAGATATTAATTTTTTTGTAAAACTTCTAATACTCAATTGATGAATAAAATACAGTTTCAATAAATTTTGATTGTTATATTAAAAAATTCTATTTTATTCCAATCTATCAATTCGGTTCTTTCTGTATGATTATTGAACGTTATTTCAGTTCATAAACGAGTTAATAAATTTTAATACTCTCTCTTTGTTAAAAATTAAATGTTGATGTTCAACCCTAAGTATCAGCTTCTTCCACGTTACCACGATCGTTCGCAATCTCCACATAGTGGCTAGATGGCCACACGACCTCATCCCCAGCATCTCTATTGGCGAACAAGACCGTTCGCTACAACCAACACATATATCTCGAGGTTTTCATTTCGCCACTTATCTAGCGACGAGTCGAGGACGCCCGTCCACCCACCGCCTGCACAGACTGGGCAGTTGGCCGGTCAAAACACACACATACATACAATATATATATATATATATATATATATATATATATATATATACACGTATACTCGAGAAGCAGCGATTCGAAACAAAAGTTATATCACGCACATTATTACGCGCGTAAATTTCCGCCTTACCAGATCGTCATTCATTCTGCGTGCAGGAAATGAGAGTATTCTTGGACATACCAGATATCGGCTTTATGTATATCCTATATATCTATATAGGTACGAACTACTATACGAGGGTACACCTTCGAGTGGTCAACGAAAATAGATCATTTTCCATTTGTGGTTTTATTAGATATTCGTGTTGTTGATTTATACATTTTATAACTTAATTAAATTTTAACTGTTCTGTTGAAGAATTAGTGAATGTTTCGAAAAGGAATTCTTGCTCTATTACAATATAAACTGTAGAACAACACTAAGACGGCTCATGAATAAAACTGAATTCGAGAAATGTGCTTTCTCGCTGTTTCTGAACACAATTTTCTATTCACCAACCATAAGCTTACAATCGCAATTATTCTTATTTTAATTATTCGTGTCATTAAGTAGTGAAGTTATTATGTAGATTGCTTTATATAAAAATGAAAAAGACCACTTACCGAATATTTATTTCTTCCATTTAATCCAATCTGAAACAAAAAATAGTTAAATGAAACAATAAAAAATATTTTTAATATTTTAAATGATCATTGAAGTAAAATTTAAAATAAGGTTAATATTTAGTGCACATATATATTTTTAATAAAAAATAATTATAATAGTTCTGTATTTTTAATAAAAAAAATAATTATGAATTTTAATCGACTTTATACAGGGTCATTCAAATGTGGCGCCTAGATTTTTGTTTTATTAAAAAGAAACCAAAGAAACTATACATATGTTTCCCTATACACATGTTTTTTTTATAAAACACAATGCTAGGCGTTACATTTGGATGACTCTTTACCTTCTTTTATTGATGATTTTATTTTGGTATTATCAATTATTGATGGAATCAAAAATAGATTTTTTTTTGATTTTACTTTTAATTGAGAACAAAATTAACAGAAAAAAATATATTTTTTTAATTTCATTTGTAATAATATTTTTTTTGAAAAATATTTATAAATTATTTTATGTAAAAATTGAAAATTAACTAACTTGACAATTGTATTATCATCATCAGACATTTCTGTTAATTTTTATTAAAATTTATTTATAAATTTATATATATATATATATATATATATATATATATATATATATATATATAAGAAGAGTTAAATATATAAAATAAAAATGGGATGATTATAAAGTGGGAACATAAAACTATTTTTAGGCAACATAAATTAATAATATAGTTATTCAGAGATATAAAAATGTCGAAAAAGAAACTCAAGATTAAATGGGATAGAGACATGAGAAAATTCACAAGAATAGAATGAAAGAGAAAGGCATTGAATCTCTGGAAATAGAAAGTTTTTGGAAAGACTGTTATTCAGCAGTCAGTAAAAAGAAAATTGCTGCTGCTTCTGCTGATGATGATAATCATTATCATTATTATCAGCCTCTTTTTATTCACTCAAGAAATTCATTTCGTGCAATCTAATGCATTTTTCTTTCGTTTTATTTCAATGAAATTTTTTAACTTCTCTTGAATTTTTTTATATTTCTGTGATTCCAATCAATGAATTCTGTTGTCAATCGGTGGTCTTCGATATATATATATATATATATATATATATATATATATATATATATATATATATATAATAATTATATTGCAAAATTGCTGTCATTAATCTATTCCGATCAATTACTTCTAAATTTTAATTTTTGAAAATAAACACCATTCATGTTTGCCAGTACCACGGGGGAAGCGAGAGAAGAGAGCAAGAGAAGTAGCTCTCAGAGATCAGTGAGTATAATAAGGTGGTGTATGCTTTGAGGGGGGTGCAAGAGTAAAGAGCAGAGGAAAGAGACACCTGATGTATGTATGTAATATATATATATATATATATATATATATATATATATATATATATATATATATATATATATATATATATATATAATTTTTTTAAAACTTATAGTACTCTAATATCTTCTTAAAATATAAAAAATACAGGAATGTAATAAAAATAGAAATGTGTTATAATAAGAAATGTGATAAATATTATTATTTTTGTTAAATTAAACACAGTAAAATTCCGATCTACTTTTTAAGAACTCTGTCGTTTACAGTTTTCAGTTTGAAATAGGTGTATACAAGAATGCTTTCGTTTATGATTTTGGTCAAATAACCACAATGAATTAAACGTATAATAATTATAATAATTTATATAAATGAAATAGAGGTCAAACTAACCGTCGCACAACAGGCTATTAGTATCAGTGGAACGTGTTACCTTACTTATTCATGTACTTTAAACTGTAAATGCATGTTTGTAAAGTACTCGAGCGTATGTACTGACTTAAGAGGCAAACTCCACGTAGTTAATTCCCAGCACACCCCCAAAGCTTACCGCGAGAAACAGTAACGTGTGCCATTTATCATTCGCGCTTTAACTAAACAGGAGCGGTTGTATAACCGTCGCGGTGTTAAAGACAACGCCGCAATATGCCAGAACTCTTGTTAAACGAACGAAGAAGTATCGTGTGCGGAATATTTAAAAAAAATTTTCGCCATCCCACCGTCGTGCCAAAATTCGGCCGCCTTAAGTGTATTTCAGCCGACAGGCTGTGCGGAGGAATAGGCGTGCAGCAAGCCTTTAACCAGTTCCGAGATGATCATCGGCGTCGTCGTCGTCGTCGTCGTTGTACACGTCGCAGCCGTTCGGTTTTGTAAGTACTTACTTTTAATTATTATTCTTATTGCTGCGAAGGGTGCCGGATTTGTTCGTGAATATGGATGAGTGTGTAAATGTTGATATCTGGTCGCTCTCGAGTGCTTTCCGCACACTTGCACTCTGGAATATTTTATTCAAATTTCGTTTCGCTTACTTTACAAATTATGTTATTAACTTTGTTAATTTCTTGTAATATTTTTTCGATTTTAGTTCTACAAAGTTTTCAATGAGAAACTGGACTAAAATTGTCACACAAAGAAAAGAATATTTGAAAGTAAAGAATTGTGTCATTTTAGAAACTCTTATCAGTAATTTAAAGACTTTTGAAATTTAGTACAAAATAAATAAGTTTAATAAATAACAATCATTAAAAAAATATATTTTGTGTAGTATAAATTTTAAATAAATTTATATTCTAAAAATAAAAATTTGTAAGATATTTTAGAATTTAAATCAATTTTACAATAAAATTATATTAATAAAATAAGAATGAAATTTTAGTCAAAAAATATTAAAAATTATAATAATTTTCAAATACTATTTTATTAAAATATAGGGTCATCCAAATATGACGCCTAGATTTGTGTTTTATTAAAAATAAACATGTGTATAAGATAGTGTATAAGAAAATATGTGTATAGTTTATTTTTAATAAAACACATTTCTAGGCGTCATATTTGGATGACCCTATATTTAATTAAAAATGTTCTAAGTAATAAAATCAAAATATGTTTACTTAAATATTATTTTTAAGAAATATAAAAATATTTTTTATTCAATAATTTTTCGTAAATTTCTGAAAAAATATTATATAATTAAAATTTAAATCGATTTTTCTATGTATTATAACTAAAAATAATTTAACAACAAATGCACGAATTTAAAATTGCTAAAAAAATTATTTCAAATATTTTTTTAATTATTCCATATATTTTATAATCTAAAAGAATGCATGAGTATTGCAATATTAATTGATTAAATTTACAAAAATACTAAATGGACATTCTATATAATTATTTATTTTTATCTAGTTTATAATTCTAATTTTTTTCTATCCATTTCTTTCTTTTTCAATTTTATGATTAGTGCACTTAAATATATTTAAAAACTCTACTACAAAATATTCCCTTTAGAAAAAAGTCACCGGTAATAAAACTGTGAATACAAACTAAGTTTATTTAAAATCTTGAAGAATTGTAAAATCGATCACAATTATCATCAATGTGCAATAAAACAAAAACAGACCAAAAGTCATTCGAAGAAAATCGTTTGTCAACGATAGTTGATTACAATTTTCTTTTGTGTGCACATATATTAATCGGATAAAAGTACCACAAAACCGGGAGCATTATCGATTAAGCTCGATTAAAGAGTATACGTGACAGAGTGGAGTCGAGCGAAAAGATGTCTCATTTCTTATGCCACTGAAACCGGAAATAATATTGTTCTTGTTATAAAGCGTAGCAGTGTTAAGATTCAGCATAATCCGCTATGCAAAATATCTTAACGCCGGCCGCGGCATATGGTAAGGCCGTTAAACGACCGCTTTCCTTCCCGCACCGCTTCATACAGTAATACAGAAGAACTAACGGCTGTTCGTATATATGTATATATTGTGGAGATGTTAGGACTTTCATGCAATTTACATGCCCGAGACATGGCGTGACGAGTTATGGAATACGCTCGTTGCGCTCTGACAGTTCAAAAGTGTCGAATTAATTTTCAGATGGATTATTTACAAGGTCGAGATGCATTTTAACTGCGATCAAACTGACATCGAGTGCAATGTAGTGGAAATGTTCAGTTTTATTGTATTTTCGTACGCAGTTTCAATATGTTACGTGTTTTACGGTTTTATTAAACTCGACGATTTTTATTAATCGTCGTTATTTGTACTTCATTTGCTTCGTAACGACTTTAATCTAAATTCCTTGTAAAAGGAACAGATATTACAAGAACCTTAATATTATCTTCAATTTATTATTAGATTAGAGCACTGTTTAAGCCATTTTCATTCCTTAATAATAGAAATTATGTCAATGTTTTTAATCACTGGTATTTAGTTAAACTAATTGTATGATTAAAGAAATTTAAATGTACGCATATGCGACTTATTCTCAATTATAAAATATATGTTTTGTTGGAATTTACATATTATTTAATTTAAAATAACATATTATGCAGTTTTAAAAATAATATAAAAAAATTACTCAGCATTTTAATTTTTCATATATATTTTATGTGAACAAAATTTAAGTATCACTTAAACACTTTTCTATAAATTTGATTACAGACTGTCATATACAATATTAATTAACAATTGGGATAGTATTTTAAAGCTAGTTTTTAAGTTAGATAGAACTTTTGATAGGGATTCAATTTAAAGTTCTATCACACTTAAAAAACACCTATACAAAAATAATTTTAACGAGAAGGAAATAAAATTAATTATTAATATTGTTACTTATTTTATAAACAATTTATTACTTAAAACGATATATTTTCTTTGTCAGTGTTCAAAAATTATCTAAAAAATTTTTGAATATTTTGATAAAAATAATATTGTGATATTGGAAGAATATAGATTGTCATTATTATATTAATCTATATTAATCCCCTACTGGGCGAATGCTTCATCAAATGTCATTAGATTTTCTTAAATGCTTTTCCAAGATTTTCCCATTTTTTTGTTCATGGATTAATTCATTCAACCCTTACTTCCATTATAATTCACAATTTCATCTCTGATTTGGTATTTTTCTGTTTCTTAATCATTTATAATTATTTTTGTCCATCTATTGCTTTTTATTCTTGTTATGTGTCGTGTCCATATTTATTTAGTAATTTCATTTATGGAATATATATATTATGATCATCAATCTTTTTCTATGTAAGACGAAAGTCTCTCAAAATTTTCCACTTGTATTAATTCAATGTTTCTTCCATTTTATTCCAATGATTTTTTTATATCTTTGTTCCTCTATCAATAGATCTCTTCCTAAGCCTTTATATAAATATATATTATCAATCAATAATATTTTTTTGTCTTGCAGTATTTTTTTCCTTTTGTTATATAATTAATCCATTTATATTTTAAATTTTAGCAACAGCAATGGCTTATATATTCATTCTTTGAAAAAGCTTATCCCAAAACTTTCCATTTCGAGCAATCCAATATTTTGTTTTTTCATTTCACTTCGTCGAGTTTTCGTATATCTTATATATACATATATTTATAAAAATTAAAATATACATATGTTTGTATATTACAAAATTCTTAAAAAAATATATTAAGATATAATTCAAATTCATACTTATCATAGTTGTCTCAAATATTGGAATATTTCAAGAATAATAAATATTTTCATTGTTAATCTTAAATATTTTTAAAGAAATGAAGATTTATATTATTTGTTTTCATCGATTTTCCTTCCTATTGATTATGGAAATATAGTGAAAATTAAAATCTTTGTGAGAACAAAATAATCCGCATATAAATAATATTGCTTACATATTTTCTTTTAGAATTTAAAACAGAAAATAAATTCGATACGTTTTCCGTGTTTTAATAACAAGTACAAACATCACCACATTAATTATATTTCTGCGTTTGTCACGTGACCTAAAACTCTGCAGAAACAAGACAGTGCATTCTACAAGACGTCCCATTAAAGGTGTTCCCCATGACACTGACTGGCAGACGCCCCGCGTCTGGATAAACTTCTCCGCATCTTCGTGTCTTTACCACTCATTGCCTTCATGCTTTAATTGCCTCCAACTGTCCTGGGAGACACTGAAGCTTTGCATTATGACTTGCGAGTTTATGACACACATGAATTAATGACTTCACCGCTTTGCGTTCATAAATGCCACACAGTCATCCGCCATCCTTTTTGACTTATCTTACAACCAACTATTGTTTATATCAGTGGTTCTCAATACTTTAACCGTGTAATGAATAGAACACTTTTAAATCTATTTCGTTACGTTTTTAGTTCACCGTTAATTAAATTAGAATAAATGGTCGGTAGTTACTGAACCATAACTTTAATAGCTTTTATAGTCATTTGAGTATTTTAAGTTATATTTAGTAGAAGAGACATTTTAGTGAGGGGATATGAGGTAAAATCTACAAATTGGTTACATTATTGCAAGACAAATTAATGTAATCGTTTTATTTAAATTTATATGTAGAGATTTTTAGTACTAAATAATGTTCTTTAAAATACTAAGAATAATAATGTATTAAACATTTTTACAACAAGAATAATCCATTTAAATTGTTTTAACAAAGATTCTTTTCATTAAATTCACTCTTGTCAAAGATCTGAGTGTTTTTTAAATTCACTATGTAATCTTTCAACTAGAGAGTTTTAAGATATAATGAAATGTAATTTAAAACTTGGACAATAAAATAAAGAAATCACTAATTATTTAATAAAATTAAGACCTTAAAAATATAATTAAAATTGCAAATGTTTATATATATATATATTACTTAAAAAATCAATATGTTAAAAATGATAAAATCTGGATTAATTTAAAAATCATTTATTACATTATATATTTTTAATTTTAGGTTACATTATTTAATTTTTTTTTCAACATAAAATATGAGAAAGGCTGGATAGTTAAATAAACGTTAAAAATTGAAATAAATTCAGTTTTAATGAAAATAAATTAAAATTTAATTATGAAATAAAGTTTAAATTGTTTAATTTTTTTTGTAAATATAATAACTGAATTTTTGACTGATTTGTGTGTAAAATATATTTTCTTATAAAAATCATTTAATTTTTAATAAATGTTAAAAATCAAGTACAAAATAGTTTTCAAGATTTAATTGTTGGTAAAATAAGAATTTTTTTCAAACTAATAGAAATGTTTAAAGCAGAAAAATTGAAGATATTTATTTTTTTAAATTATTTCAAGTTTACTATATTTATAAATTATACTAAATAAAATAATTTTGAAATTTCAATTATTACTAAAGGAATAAATATTTTACTATTTTCAAAATACTAACGTTGTTTGAAATACATATATACAAACAAACATATACATATACATATATATATATATATATATATATATATATATATATATATATATATATATATAATATAATTTAATTTAGATATATAAAAACGCTCAGGAAGAGACCCATGGGTAAATAGAATAGAAACATAAGAAAATTTATCAAAATTGATTAGAAGAAAGATATGGATCAGTCAAAGTGGAAAATTTTGGGAGAAGCATTCATTCAGTAGTGAATAAAAAGAGGTTGCTGCTGTTGATTTGGATATATATATATATATATATATATACACAAATAAAAAAGGTGCATAAAATAAATTCTAATAAGATAAATATTTAGAAAGAAATCTTACTTATAAATGATTAAAATATTATATGTGCATATATAAATAAATTTATAAATATATATATATATATATATATATATATATATATATATATATATATATACATGTACAGAGAGAGAGACAGAGAATATATGTTAGTCGAATTCCGTACGATTGCGATTTATTTATCCATTAATCATATTTTGATATTCACAAAGCAATTACCTAGAAATAGGATATTGATTAGTGTAGAATATCCACACACACGCAATATCACAATTTTGCCATATTTTCATTCGATATCATTACAATCCGAAAAGACTACCGTGAATGTATTTTTAGATATATTTATGTTCCTTTTACCATACCGTTTCAGAAACTCGTGGATGTGTGCATGCATTCAATTCATATATTTACTCATCTAAATGATATAATAAAATTAACAGTAATGTTATTAATGTAATTTAGTTAATTGAGTTATATCAATATATACTTACATATATATATATATATATATATATATATATATATATATATATATATATATATTTATATTAAAAGCCTTTATCAACTTTTGCTGGTTGAAAGTTTCATTAAATATTAGATTTTCTTAAATGCTTTCCCAAAATTCCTCCATTACTTTCTTCTCGCGATTAATCGCATCTAACATTCATCTTCACTATATTTTAAATTTTCATCACTCCTTTTTTGATAGTCTTTTTATTAATCCTTTTTGTCTCTTAGTCGTCGTTATATAATGATTTTTAATCCATCTATTGCTTTCTCTTCTTACTGTGTCCGAGGCATGTCAATTTCATCGATTTTATTTATTCTATTACATAAGTTACTCTTGTCTATTTTTGTATCCATTTACAGCTTTTCCAATCACGTTTATAAATTCTCAATATTATCCTTTTCGTATTTCAATGGGTTGTCAAAAGTTTTTACTTCATTTTTGCATTTTGTGTCCGAGTTACTGACCCATAAATACACAGATAGATGATATTGGTTATATAGATAGGGTAATCTAAATGTGACACCTAGATTTGTGTTTTATTAAAAAGAAACAAAATAAACTATACACATGTTTCTCTATATACACTATCCTAAACACATGTTTCTTTTTAATAAAATAAAAATCTAGGCATCATATTTGGATGACTATATGTTTCCCATTTTAGACTGAATGGTATTTTAATATTCTTTAAAATGCTCATGTTGGTCTAATTCGCAATATAAGCTCTAGCTTTAGATCATAAATATTTTTCTTGTGTTGTCAATATAAATATTTTTTTTACATAATATATTTTTTTATTATTTCATCTATTCCCTGCATACACTATCATTATCATCATCAGATTCTTTTTATCCATTGCCGGATGAAGATGTTTCCCAAAAATTTTATTTTGACTAACATAATGCCTTTGTCTTCCAATCAATCTCAACGAATTTATAACCAGAAATAGTCAGATCTTTAGAAAATTAGAGTCATTACATTTTGTAATTGGTCATAATTTTAGGATGTTTAGTATCTTGGTTTACAATATTGATTTCACTTGCTTGTTGGTGAATATCTTTTAATTTCGGCAAGTATATTTTCTAAATTATCACTGGATTTTATAACAAAAAATTCTGATGATGATATAATCGCCATAGAAATACATATTAATCTATTGTTGTTACGAATTACAAAGTGAACAATAATTATTTATTGAATATTGTATAACATATTGCAGTATTAAAGGTGATAATTTATTTGTGTTAAAGTGAATTTGCTACAGTTTCAAAACAAACAGTTTTACTGCTTAGTTTAATTTACCAAAAATCTAAGAATATCGTAAAAATTTTTTTGAACCTAATTTACACTTTCACCACTTAAAAATAGTGAAGTAAGAATTTAAAAAAGGTTCATATATATATATATATATATATATATATATATATATATATATATATATATATCATTAATCCTTACTAATCTATTATTGAATAAAGGCTTCCCAAAATATTTCACTTCGACCAAACTAATGTTTTTTTTTATTCGAATCTATTTTAACAATTTTTTTTATTTTTCTGTCCAATTTATCCACGAGTTTCTTACTAATATATATATATATATATATATATATATATATATATATTATATATATGTATATAATTTAAAAAATAAAACGTGTTAAATTTCAAATATTTCTATTTATATGATATTCAATAAAATTGTTTTAAAACAAAAAAAATAACTGTAAAATATTTTATTTAATGAAACATTAAATAAAACACTTCAAATAAATTTCTTTTACTTTGAAACTGTGATTTTAAATATTATGTAAATAATCTCATAAAATGTTTCGTTTACAAATTTCCAGTCGATGTAGGTCAAATTATAAAAAAATAAATACGATCGTAGAGAATAAGCAACTTTATATCCTCCAAAAAAAAAATATATATACATACACATACAGCAAATGAGACCGAAATAAAACTTTTCGAGTACTCGATTTAATGAATATTGTTTGTTCTCTTTCGGCTCTGGGTATGAAAAACTTCAAATTACACAATTATTTTTTCGCGGCCGTTGAAGAGAGATTCTGTTAAACTGATCACGTACTTTTAAAGTGAACGAACGAACATGGACGAGAGAAAAAAGAACTTTAATATTTCTTTCATCTTAAAAACTACTTAACAGACGGAAAAAAAACAACAGGGATTTTCGTTGCGTATTTGGAAAGTTTTCTAGCTCGCGTTTTGCCCTTAAATCCGTTCACCACCCTCGAAACGAACCGCCCGGGTATGGGTTCGACTAATGACAAGCTGCACAGCGTGTTAGGTAATATAGCGTGTCTACACAGGGATTCGAATAAGTTATTGGATTGTTTACATTCGGCGTTCGAACGACTGTCTAATGACTGGAATGAATTATTTACTATTTCACATGAGGTAGCACTTTTTGTATGAGTTTATATTTTTATTGGTTTTTGGAATCGTTAAATATTTTTAAAAAATAGTTAGAAATTAAAGAAATTTATTTTTATTTTTAAAATAAGTATAAACAAAATTATAAAATCTCTAGTAAGAAATTGGGATATGAAGAATAAGAATATATAATAATAGAGCAAAAGAAAAATTCGTGTTAGAAGAACGAAAGAAGAAGAAAAGAAACTACAATGATTTCGATAATAAATAGAATTCAGATATAAAATGAGAAAACTAACATAAAATTAAAATTGATAGATTTTTTTTTTAAAAAAAGAAAATTGCTTTAACATTTTTTTATTAAGAACCATAAAATGAAGAAAAAATAAAAAATAGATTAGTTGTAATTAGTGGAATATTGGAAATTTTATTAAAAATTTGTAAAACAGAGCTAAGTGATTTTTTGAATTAAAAATTTTGAAGAAGTTTTTACTTAGATTTGCAAAAGTTTATACATATATATATATATATATATATATATATATATATATATGTATATATATATATACATGTATGTGTGTGTGTGAGAGAGAGTGGTTAAAAAACAGAATATGAATATAATTAAGTAAATTATTAATAAATTATTTTTAGTGCAACACAAAAAAAAACTAACCTTTCGATAACTCAAATATTAAAATCGATTTCATCACGAATTTTTTTAAAAAAAGTTAATTGGTTCATTCATCGCATGTCAAATATGAGCATCGCCTGAAACGTTTTGCAAATATTTATTTTAAAAATAGATCTGTTTTAGAGTTACGTGTCTGAATACGTTTTAAGATATTTAAAACTGAGATAATATCGTAATGTTTTTATGTGTCAGATCGTTTCTGTAATCATCGAAACATCAATATGAAATGTGTTGAATAGATGTTTCAGCAACTTTTTTCCAAATATCGTACATGTATCTATTAGAAATTTATAAATGAATGTATAAAAAATTATATGATTACTTAATATTCTAAAATTAGGTAAGGTTTTTTTCTAAAAAAACGAATTGATTTCATGTAGAATGTTTTAATATTTTTTTCTTGAAATGTTTACGTAAATAATGGTTTAAGTGGTATGGAAATATGTTTCTAATCAGAATTTAAGTAAATTATAAATATTTAGAAATGTTTTTTTTATATTAATATATCTCATTTATTCAATATTACTTTTTTAACATCTCCGAATGTTTTATATTATTTTTTTATATTTTAAAACAATATTTCTTCATTATTTTTTTTGTAAAAACTAAAAGAACTTATTTTTAAAAATGTCATCATAGAAATAAGAAAATATTTGACAAGAAAATTATTTTATAAAAGTTTAACAGAAATAAGTCGTTCATATATAACAAAATATCACAAAATTCTAGAAAAGTTTCAATATTTTTCCTACACAAAATCTTGTGATATTAGGGTTACTGATTTTTTTTTTGTTATAGAGAAATTTCCATAGACTCGAAACGAATAGTAATTAAAAAACAAAGATTTGTTTCTAAAATTTTAATTTATAATATCCAAAAATTACGAATTATTTTTTTTCAGAAAATTATTATTAATTTTTGTCTTAATTCAATTACCAATCTATCACCTTTTACATCTACGACAGATGAAACCGACTTCGAGTATAATGTGAACGTAGCCAGCATCCACGTGACGCAAACGAGAAAAGCCTATCACGATCCGAATTCAAGCTTGAAGGATATATTGCAAACTTTTTTATTTCAATGTTCGACATTTTTTTGTATTCTTTATTAGAAAAAGGGGTCCGCGGCGTATCTCGGCGCTAAACTCAAGTGCTGTACACTGAATCGAAATTGATGTATTTATAAGAAAAGATTGTGTATTAGAGATATGGGGTGGGTGTGCACCGATGCCGACAGATATGAAAAAAGTTTCGGACAAATATTATTTGTATCATTCGTCGTCGGCGTGCGACCGAATTTATTTTTGCGGGCAGGGGCGAATTCGAACCGGTGCGGACGACTGCTTATGGGAATATAAACATTTCTATGAGAAACGACCGAAACTATCAAGAATATATATATATATATATATATTTATGTACGTATGTATGTACAAAGAAATCATATATAGGAAAACTGGCTTTGGTGTTCGTTATTGTCGCACGTTTGCCCTTTCAAATATGACTATTCTTCGAAACATTTATATAAATATATAACTATACATGTGTATGTATATATATATATATATATATATATATATATATATATATATTATAGAGAGAGAGAGAGAGAAAAAATCAATATTAAAATTAACATAAATTCAAAATTTTAAAAGATTCCTGGAATTGAATTTAGTTTAAACATTTTAATAAATAATAAATATAAAATTATTCATATTATTAGTGACATTTTGCATTTTCGTCTATAATTAAATAACATTCTTTAATTATCATTTTTTTAAATATTAAAAACATGATTTTTTAAAAATTAAAAAATATAATAAATTATTAAACAGATAAGAATTTATTTTAAAATATATTTTATAAAAAAAAATCTTTAAATTTTGTCAACATAAAAAGTAAATTTATTAAATTTAAAAAATATATTTTTAATTAATTTCCTTAATTATATTAAATTATAAATAGGTACATAAAAATGTTAAAAAAATAAATTTTAATAAGTACCTACAATTGTAGTTAATTTGTCAAAAAAATTAATGAAAGATGATAACATAAAGAAGATAAATATTTTTAGTAAAGGGAAAAAATAATAATTAAATTATGTTCATATATCTTAAAGTAATTTCAATAAATAATTTTACAGGATTAAATTAAAATGACTTAAAATAGGATATAAAATAATATTTAATTATTTTACTCCTTTTGAAGTTTTCTGAACAATACATAATTTTTTAATATTTTCTATACAGACTATTGATGTAATTTAAAAAGTTTGTAATCGTACTAATTAATAAATATCAAAATTTACAGAAAAAATATCATAAATAATAAAAATAATAATAATAGTAAACCTGCAATAATTACTAAAAAATTTCGTCTATTTATTTGGAAAAAATAGTTCAAAAGTATAAAAAAATCTTATAGAACAAAATCATATTTAAACATTATTTAAATTAAATGTTATTACTTATTTAGGACTTTTAGTAATTAGATTTTTAAATTATTTTATTAGCAATAATTACATTTACAAATGTATATATATATTTATATATATATATATATATATATATGTATATATACTATTTGTTTATATTTGTCAATTTTCTCAATAAAAAAACTCTTCACCTAATTTACCTAAATTATTCCTTTTATAATGATAACATTTACTTAAGCGATTTTGTTTTAAAAAATATTCTACGAAAGACACACGTAATAAAATCGTTCTCAAAAAATAATTTCTTTTAAAAGATCAATAAATATATATATATATATATATATATATATATATATATATATATATATATATATATATAAATGAATAGCATTCAGGAGTTCCTTTTAAAATGTTAATTTAGTTGTCTAAACGAATTCGGTATCATGTGTATATTTTAATAGTTTATATGTAAACGATACGTATATTATTCGTGCAGTGATACTATCTGTTTGAAAGGAAATTATGTTTTTTTAGCGTTTTATCAATATAGGTTGATCGAAAAGTTAATTGTTTCAGGTGTATTAATCAATTTTTGTTTTTCAATATAGTCTATAAATATTTATGTAAATATAGATTTTGACACGTTTATTTAAAAATGTATATTTAATATTCGTACGTGTATAAAAAAAATCCATTCAGAAATTTTCATGTTTATTTACACAGTTATTATATCTGATGGATTAAATAGTTGGAAATAATGATATTCAAATTTTTTTAATAAATAATTATACATATATATATATATATATATATATATATATATATATATAAATAAAAAAATATATATTCATACATATATATTAAGAATATTTTGTTTACTTAGTAATATTTATTTTTAACACAAATGAATTACTCATTCAAAACCTACAAGATGTCGAGGTTATTGTATTTTCTTTAGATAAATATTTGATCAAACAGAATTACATTAAATTTAAAACACATGATGCAAATGAAATAATTACCTCACAAACAATTTTTTTTCCTTAAATTGAAATAAAAAAAGTTACAAAATTTTATAAAATTCTATAAAAATTGAATCAATGAAAATATTTTATAAAATTCAATCAAAACATACAATTAAAAAAAAATATTTGATGAAATTTGATCAATAGCTAAATCTTAAAAACACTATTTTATAAAATTCTATAAAAATGTGGCATCCGAAAAAAGTATTTAGAAAATTGAAATAAAATATAAAATTAAAAAAATCATTTTATGAAATTCTAAAAAATCTAGATTCGAAAAAAATATTTTTATAAATTCTATTAAAATATAATATGGAAAAATATTTTATACATTCAATAAAAAGATAATTTTGAGAAAATAATTATTCTTAAAAATCGATAAAAATATGTAATAAAAATAAATATTTCATAAAATTTGAAAACAGTATAAAATGCTTAATTATATAAAACCACAGGAATGGAAATTATTATTATAGAAGACCGAAAAAATGAAATAAAATAGGATAAGGTAGAAAACAATATAAAATAATTAACAAGAAATATTACGATTTAAATTACAATTATAAATTGAAAGATAGTTTCGAATACTGATTCTAAAATTACAAAAAACAGTTTAAATTTTGCTTGTAACACAGACAATTAGAAAGAGATGCTCAATTAGTATTACTAGAAGATTTCACAAATAACTGAGCTTATAATTAAAAAAAATATAATTATTTTTTTAATTAAATTTTAGTTACATGAATTGAGAAATTAACTTCTTTCAAGATTTGAAAACTTTGATATTTGTTTACAAATTAGGAATAAGATTATTTTTGGGTATTTTAATATTTTTAAGATATTCAATTTTAACAATATATATAATATTAGAAATAACAAGAAAAGATGAAAGGAGAACCAAATAGATCAGAAAGAAAATAAAAGTACCCGATTTTATGCCAAAAATGAAACTTTGAAATGGAAATGAGCGGAATATATAGAAAGAAGAGGGGACTATTAATGGATGAGGAAAATTACTGATTGAAAAATTAAATGTACAAGAAGGTCCAGAAGAGATTTATTGGTAGATAGGACAAATATATAAGAAAATTCGTCTGAATTGACTGGAAGAGAAAGGAATTGAATCGGTTGAGGTGGAAAATTTTAAGATAGGCCTTTATCTAGCAGTAGATCAAAAGAGGCTACTACTGATATTATATATATATATATATATATATATATATATATATATATATATATAACGTAACTCAGTGTAGTCTTGAAATTAGTATCCATTGATCATCACTTACATAAAACATAACAGAGATAAAGAGACACAAAAAAATGTTAAAACCGTGATAAAATAATACGTAAAACTTGTTCTCATCCGATCATAAAAATCTAGAGTTAACTAACTTACTAAAACTTGAATGAGATCCTCGCAAATCGTGTAGGTTGGCAAGACGAATAAAAATAAAATGGAAAGAGTGAGTATAAAAAAAATATTCGTTTTATTTCGTATCCGATGATTTTATTTGGAACAGTATTGTCGGCATACGTTCTTCATCATCAATACAAGTCACATAGAACAATGTCGCAGTTTATCCAACGCTAACGAACTGTTTGTGAACACGTTGAGAAAATTTCATTTGTCGTGACATGCCATCTCTGTTCCCATGAAAGCGTATTTTCCAGATTTTTCACGTTTTTTTTTACCTTCAGTTCAGTTATCTTTTAGTTATATGGTTGTACTGTTTTCAAATACATGTGTTTTCTATAAGTTTATCAAACATGTATTTCCTTTTTACCTTTATGAAAAGAACATTATTTATTTTCATGAAATAAATATAAAATGTTACAAAGAAGATGTTTGATTTATAAAATAATAAATAGAAACTGGAAAGTTTTCTATTTAATAATAGATTATGAAAATATTGTTTCTCTTTTGATATTATATTTAGTAAACGACGCAATGCAGTACATAATATTGTAAGGACCTTGTAGTCTCTTATTTAGATTAAATATTCTTAAATGAAATTAATAGATTTGTTTAATGATACTGTTTAACTAATGATAAAATTGCATTTTATAAAAATCGTGCGTGATAGAAAAAAATCAAAGGTCATTTGTGTAATTAAAAGAATGTATAGATGATATAAATAAAAAAAGAAATAGGTTAGTGTTTCATGAATATTTAAAAATTAGAGACAAAAATAAGAATCAATTAAATATTTCTCCTTGATTGTATAAATAATGAAAATATAATACAATAATTTTTATATTTCTTTCTAGAGTGAATAGGATTTAAATATTTTTTAAAAAAACATTTAAAATAAAAAATAATCATTATTTTTACACAAAATGTCATAAAATTCTATTTGATGTATAAAAAATATTTTTTTACAATTTTATAAAAATATTAAATTGAAAAAATATTTTAAAAAAAATTTCGAAAACAGCAATTAAAAAATATTGTATAAAATTCGAAATAATATAAAATCAACATAAATAACACTTGAAATTGAGTAAAAAAATAAGTGAAATTTCAAAAATTCTAAAAAAATATAAAATCTAATATAATATTTTAAAAAATTAGTGAGTGAAAAAATGTTTCATAAAATTTGCAAAAACTATAAAATCTAAAAAAATTCAGTATAAAATTTCAAAATAATAAATTAAAAAACAAGAAAATTTCATAAAATTCTATTTAAAAAAATCTTGCATGAAATATATAATAAAAAGAAAATATTTTATAAAATGTTATAAAACATGCAATTAATGAAAAATAAAACAGAAAAATATAAAATAGAACAAATATTTCACAAAAATTTAATAAATATACAAAATCGAGAATAAAAATCGAAATCGAGAATTTTATAAAACTCTATAAAAATTAAATTCATAAAAATCATTAATGAAATTTATAGAAAAAATGAAATCGAGGAAAATATTAAATAATATAAAATAAAAAAATATTAAAATTTGATCAAAAATTAAAACTGAATAAAATTTACTGAAATTCTATAAAAAATAAAATTTAAAAATATATTACATACGTATTGGAGGATTTAACCCATATAACTCATTTTTTTTTAAATAAGTATATAATAAGAAGATTTCCTTCATTTATCTGAAAAGAAAAATATGTAAAGAACAAAATTGTACAAAAAAAGAACAACAGAAATAATTTAATCTAAGATGTACAGGCGACATGTACAACTTAGATTTGTTATGTATATCACGAGACATACGTGAGGCCTGAAGTCGAGACACTGTAGATAAAACCATGACACAATCTAAAGTGGATGCCAACCAGTTGAACTTGTCACAAAGTTTTACAACGACGCCGACGTTCAAGATTATGAAGGGACCCTCCAACCGTCGTTCGTTCGCATCCGGCGACCTTTTACAGAAGTTGCACGAAAAATATGTACGTATCTCCTTACAATTTATGTAATAAATTCAAATAATCTCCGTGACGTCCGAAGACGAAGAATATATAGTTATTGCTCCTGATATTTCCATATTATTACTCTCGATTTATAGTTCGCTAAATTCCTATCGAGCTTAATTGAGATGCACAATTATCGTTCTATTAAACTTTATAGATACTTATTATAAAAGTTGCGTATTAAAAAATAACGAGTTTATGAGTCAGTGGATAGTTTAATATAGTATAAAATTAGTTTTTAATAATTATCTTCAGTAGAATATAACAGGAACAAATTAAATCATTTACTTTCATATTTCAGTATCATATTCAGAATTTTTTAATACTAGTACTATTTAATTAATATTAAATAGATTTAAAATGTAAATTAATTAATCATTTTTTTAGATTTTAATAGATAAATAATTGATTATTGTAGTATTATATTTTCATATACAATTTTGAACATATATTATTTTTTTTTATTTTATTATCATGTTTGCATGAATTAACATATATATTTTTATAAAAGCACGAAATTTTTAAAAATAAACGAATTTCTAAGAGAAGATTGTGATTAAATAATCATAGTCGTATGAAATTGTATTTAGATAAATTTAATCTTTGATTATTAACATTTTTATATTTTTTTCTTATATATTTCATTATTTTTGAGTAAATAATTTATTTGTATTAAAATAAGAATTGAGATTTCATAAAACAGGATTTGAGTATTTTTAATGAATAATTTTTTTTTTGTTTCAAATTGTTTTGGATTATATATTTTAAATTCCCCAAAAATTATTCTTTTTAAGAATAATTTATTTGTATTAGATTAAGAATTAAGATTTTATAAACAGTATTTGATTTTTTTTTAAATAAATATTTTTATTATTGAAAAAATTATTCGTCTGTGGTATTGAATTTCAAATTATTTTGGAGTATATATTTTAAACTCCTCAAAAATGATTCTTTTTAAGAATAATTTATTTGTATTAGATTAAGAATTGAGATTTTATAATTTTACATAGTATTTGATTTTTTTAAATAAATATTTTTGTTTTTGAAAAAATTATTCGTCTGTGGTATTGAATTTCAAATTGTTTTGGAGTATATATTTTAAACTCCTCAAAAATGATTATTTTTAAGAATAATTTATTTATATTAGATTAAGAATTCAGATTTTATATAATAATATTTTATTTTTTAAAAAATAGAGATTTTTTTATCGAAAAAATCATTTTTTTGTAGTATTGAATTTCAAATAATTTAGATTATTTATTTTAACTTCTTGAAAATGATTATTTTTAAGAATAATTTAATTGTATTAGATTAAGAATTGAAATTTCATATAACAGTATTTGATTTTTTAAAAAGTAAAGATTTTTTTATTATTGAAAAAAATATTTGTCTATTGTAATACATTTCTAATTATTTTGAACTACATATTTTAAACTTTGTATAAATGATTATTTTTAGGAATCATTTATTTGTATTAAATTAAGATTGAAATTTTCTATAACAAGATTTTTTTATAAAAAATAATAAATATCCTTATCGAAAAAATCATTTGCCTGCAGTATTGATTTTCAAAGTGATTTAGATTATATTTTTAACTTTTTCACAAATTATTATTTTTAGTAAATCTGATAATTATTAAGATCATTGAAATAATTTATATGATTTTTTAATTAATCATGCCAAAAACTATTTCGTTTAAAAATTAAAATTTAAAAATATAATTCTTTTAAATTCTAATCTACGATTTCTTTTTTTAAAAACAATATTTATACGATTTAACTAAAAATTGAGAAATAAAATAAGAATTCAAGCAAGAAATTAAAAAAAAATTATAATTAGATTTTTTTCTTTCGTGATTTATTTTTAATCAATTTGTTTTTTAGTGAAGTTTTACTGAATGTAGTAGCTTTTTTAAAAAACACTTTTTTGAAGTTGATAAAGATTTTTTTTCAAAAAATAAAAAAGCATGATAAAGAAATTTCTAGAAAATGAAACATAAACAGAATTTTATAACTGAGGTAGATTGTAATAAATCAAATAAAATAAAGTAGAAACTTATCATCTGTCTAGAAAATTTTATAGTTTATTTTTTGAATAAATATTTTCTGCAAAGTAAGCTTTACAAATATCAACAATATCTGATGAATACTGCATCCATAAATCTCTTATAAAACTAGTTATTTGATACATATTATGTATATATATATATATATACATATATATATATATATATATATATATATATATATATATATATATATATATGGATGCTGTATCATGTATTATGTATACAACCAGGGGTAAGTATCACACAAGTGTCTTGAAAGTTAGCGAGTTCACAAAATCGCAAAGCTTCCAGGTGAATATAAAACAAATGAGCTTATAAGTTGCGAAGTGTACTTAAAGATGATCCTAGCTACTGTCTGATGAACTCACTCACACACCCACACACATGCACAAATATTCACAAAATATCTAATGTACAAAGTGTGCTTTCATTTAATAGAGATAGACGTATCGGGTTTAATGCGTGTGCGTGTGTGTGCGTACATGAAATATAGATTGTTGTATATTGTCGACCAGTCATATATTTTTGATACTCGTTCGAATGATGAAACATGGCTTTAGTGCAAGTCTCTTAATCCTTAAAGATGAATTGACGAAACTAGGGTCACATGTTTCATGGCTTTATTGTCAGTTAATTGTATCGAATTATATATATATATATATATATATATATATTAAAAGAGAGGGAGAGAAGGATAGATTAATACGAAAAGTTCAATAAATGTTTTAATGTCGTTCGAACATTTAAAACTTTTATGAAATATAATGACTGTTTTGTTTCACCAACAAATATGTCACAAAATTAGTTTCTCAAAAAATTAAATAGAAATATAAAAAGTGCTGTATAACAGTATTTAATTATAAATTTATTTTTTCTATTTTTTAAACTTTGTTAAATCGAAAAAGGTTATTTAAATTAATTATTTATGTAATTCTTTAAAAAAATGGTATTTTATGCTTAAACTTAATAAAAATATGAACTATGATATTTTATTTCAAATATAGACTGATTCACAATTAGTGTATCACTATGAATATTTCTATTATTCACAAATGATTTTTTCATTACAGTCTCACATGATTTTAAATCAATTCTAAATAATTATTTATTACTTTTTTTCTAATTGATGTCTAGATCAATGCTATTATTTTTAGAATGGAAAATTGCAAGATTTTTCTAAAGGTTTTATTTTTTTAAGAAAAAATTATTTTCACTGAAATTCAAAATCGTTTAATATTTTAACAACGAATGAGTAAAACTGTTTAATGATTGATTAATATGATATAAACATAGCCTTTTCTTGGAATTTTTCTGTGTTATAAATTAGTTTATTTTTTTTTTTAAATATTTATTTTTTATTAAGTGTATTTATCATCTTTTAATTTATACTTTATAAGACTTCCACCTATGTATTAAAATATTTATAATGTATTAGGCATTAATATTTTTTTATTTTTTGTTATAATTACTTTCTTAACATGTCATTATAATTATTTTAATTTCTTTATTTTCACAATTTAAAAATAAAAACATGAATAACAAATATTTTTCAGTAAAAGAGTATAAAATAAATAAACGACTTTTCAACACTTTATAATTTTTGTAATATTGGAAATAATAATTCATTTATAGAAAAAAAAATATTAACAAAAAGTATTATTGTAGAAGTAATATGGAATTTTAGTGAAAGTTTTAATGCATATTCATTATTTTACTTTTGAGCTGATAGAGAAAAATCTTAATAATTTATTAAAAAATATTTTGAGGAAAAATATTTCTGAGAATATATTTTCAGAAAAAAACTCAATATAAAATTAATTAATACGATTTAATCACCAACTTATCAATAAATAATTTTAATACAAATATTTTATTATTATAGTTATGATTTTTTGCTCAAAAAATGATAGTAAAATTATTTCTAGACAAAAATTTAATTTACTTTCATTTCATTGCTAAAATAATAATGTCTTTTAATATACACACAAATATTTATATATATATATATATATATATATATATATATATATATATATATATATATATATATATATATATATATATATATACGTGGAAAAAATGATAAAGATAAAAATCGTGAAAAAGGCAGATAATTTATCTATGAAATATATGGTAGTAATTTTCCAGGATATATGTCTTTTGCTGGATTTAAATAATAAATGTGGATCTTAATTTCTTTTCTTTTTAAAACTAGTTTCTGAAAATGTTTTATTTGATGATAAAACTGATACATACAAATTCTAGTTATATATATATATATATATATATATATATATATATATATATATATATATATATATATATATATGAGTTGTGGAATTTGTATAGCGGATTCTGTTATATATATTTTTGACGCGTCACATAAAAGAATGGTTAGCGAATTGGCAATTGTTATGGAGATTTCGAGTTTATTACGTTAAATTAATGTATACTGAATGTCCTTTGTGCCGACTATTAACATTTGATGTATATTTATGTTCTTCGTCAGTATTTTAAATTGACTCATTTGAGTATATTGTCGGGTAGAGAGATATAAATTCAAGTATGCTTCAACATTGACTAAAGGGATTTCGAAACAAAGATGAAGAAAATGTAAATGAATGCGGTTATTACGTATTATGTAGATGTTTTTTTTAGAAACATCAATGTCAAATATTCTAAAAATAAAAATGTTCAACACGAATATTTACATATATATATTTTGGGTAGAATTTAATTTATATTTATTTTAATTATATGAATTATTCAAAATGACAAAATCAGTTAATATTCAGTTAAAATAGATACAAATCAAAACTGTTTAAAAATATAAAAATAGAATTTTAAAAATAATTATATCTTTTTGAGATTTAATTGGAAGTGGAGAGTTTTGGGAGAGACTTTTATCTGACAATGGATGGAAAAAGTTAATCATATATATATATACTGAAAAAATATTTTCTCAGTTAAGATTTTCACAAGAAAATATTTTTTTATCTAATGACATTAAAAATGATAGATGATTTTAATTCAATAAATTATAAAATATTTCTGTTGGTCTTTATATATAATTAATGAAAAATATTTTAATATATACAGCTCAATTAATTATAAATATTGCATTTCTTCATTTAAATAATTTTGAAATTTCGTCAAAGAGTAGAGTAATAAAGTTCCCATTAACTAACATATTTCACAAGTAACTTGTTGATGAGATGTAGAGCATTTATGTGACGTAAAAATAATGGTTTCCTTCAAATTAACATACGAAACGCATAAACAGCGAACGTACTAAAATAAATAACACTTAAACCGAATTACAGTCCAACGTAAAGAAATTGCATACAATAAGAACAGGAAATTGACTTTAAAAGTCGAAACGAAATTGTACGGACAATAAAAATAACCTTGAAAAATCGACAACAGGTCCCTATTAATCTACCACCCTCGTATAAAAATAAGAAAAGGTCATAGCATAAACGATCGTTGGAAAGAGACACATCGAACGCACGACCGAAAAAAAACAAACTTTACACTCAGTCGAGAATACTGTTTTCTTCGCGAGTTTACAAAAAGTTACTGCCGACTGTGAAAAATGACACAAATATCGGAAGTTGAGAGTTCATTGTTGATTGAGGGTCGGAAAACTCTAGAGGAAATAGGAAAATGGAGTCAAGGGCCGTACCGAATCGAGACGCTCTTGTATGAATAGTTGTTCGTCGTGTGCTTCTGTGCAACGTTGTCCCCCTATTACGAATGTTTGATAAAGAGTACGGGGAAACGAGCAATGCACAAGTAATCCCACAAAGAGTGACGTTGCATTCGGATTTCGTAGTGAAGTTCGCGGCGGTTGATTTAATCAAAAGAATATTTGAAACATAGTTTGAAAAGATTTCGCACTAAAGCGAATCACTTACAACGGTTGCCACGTTTTTACCGTATTGAATTTACTCCTGTTCGAAATCTTTTTTGTATGCGGATAGAAAATGTAATAAGATTTATTTACTTTCATTTATTTACTGATTATTAACGGATGGAAAGGTTATTGAACTCAAAAACGCATTAGTTTTTCATCTATGTAACAAGAATGAAATTTAGTTATATATGTGTTCAAAAAATAAACAAAAATAAAAAAATAGTCAATATTTGTCTTGTTAATTTGACAAATTTACTTCAACATTGATGAATCATTCTTCCCAACATCATATGATTTTATAAAAGTACTCAATAGTCAACTGTTCTTCAATTTATTTACCGATGCTTATTTTGACGATCATATCAATTTTTAATAACCATTTTTATTAGAATAAGAGAGAAACAATTTGAAACTATTAATATTTTTGAAAATAATGATTTTATAGAAAATAAAATTTAATTAATAACCAATCTAAATAATATTTTTTTAAATTCCATTTTTCATATTTTTTAGACGAATTTTTAAATTTTGATCTGAACTTCATAATATTGTACATTTTTGTAATTTTTATTATTTACAGCATAACTAGGACTAAATAACTTATAATTGTCTTTGTTTTATTCTCATTATTTCATTTTTATTGTTCTTTTCTTCTGATTTTAGATTGGGAAAATAATTTAACATAAAAATATTAATCATTTTGCACTAATTTTTTATATTTTAAATATTAATTAAATTCATTCTAAACATTTTTTCTATTACACAACTCTTATCTTGCAAAATAAATTTAAAAATATTTATTGTAACAATTTTTACAAAAATTCATTTTATAGTTTAAAATTTTCTGTAAGAGATAAATATGAAATAGAGATTAGGTTAGAACTGAATTCTATACAAAAAGATTTAATTAAAATAAAAAAGCTTAAAAAATATAATATAAACTCTTTCATACAAATGAATTATCATCACAAAATATTAAATTATAATTTAATGTTCAATTTGTTCAAATAAATTAGATTTTAAGCTCAACTTTATAATAATAATGCCATTTCCATCGAAATTCACAACAGATTACTGTTGTTATAAAAAAATAAAGTGAATGTAAGAAATTATTGAACACTTTTTAATATCTAATGGTATTGGGATGACAATTGCATAAAAATGAATTAACCATAGTTCTAAAATAAATAGTATTACATACTAATTTTTCATAGAAATTTTTTCTCTGTCGAATCATTTTTGAAATTAATTTTAATTCTGTATTTTTAAAATATTTCAAATGATTATCTATCATATATTGAATATGCTATTTAAAAAAATAAGTAATTAAGTAATAAAATAAAATATATATTTATTTATTTATTAAATTAATAATAGTAATATTTTTTGTTTAAAAGACAAGTTCAATGAGAATATTTTTTATTAGTTGCGTGCATATAGAATTATTTTTTTGATTTAATATTTCAAGTTTCATATCAATAAGCAATAAAAATCGATTATATTAATTATATACAAAATTCTAGTAATAAAGTAAACTGAATAGTTTAAAAAGCAGTTATCTATACTTGTACGTGTACATATATGTATTTATATACACATGTGTCTATGTGTGTGTGTATGTAATTATGTATTAAAGTGCACGTACGAATGTGCGTGCGCATACATTAAAAATCTGTTTAAATATTCGTCGATAAAAATGTCGTTAATTGTCAACAAACATGAAGAAGTAAGAGTACTTTTGAAAAACCATTGCAAACTACTTGACAGTGTATGACAATAAATTATTCGCAGGTACCGTGTGCGGCTGGCATTACCTGTCATATGCCAACGAGTGAGTTGCCAACGACAGTTGATGTTGACTCACCGCCGTGTCGAAAAATATTATTATCGAACTTAGGACCCCCTATGCTCATTAAACGTTCTTCTGCCCCCTGTCATTATTGTGCAACCCTCATTAAAAATCGCACACATTGGCACACGGATATTGATTTTTTTCGCTATGTCATCTACGAGTCGCAGTCGCACAACAACAACAACAACGTACTGTAAATTACTGACAGTAGGTCATATGCGTATATGCGAATACGAAACTTTATATCCCTTATGGATAATAAAGTACACGAGAGATGACATTAAGGCACAGTCGGTAGAGCATTGTTAGTGCAGGTCTTTGTGTCCATCGGGAATTTCGCTAACGTCCATTCCGTTGTTGATATGGAGATTTGATACCATTGGTGTACGGTTACGGTGGTGTCTTTTGTTGAATTGTTCTTTTATTTGCTCGTATTCGACTATAAATGTTTTATGAAATATATATTTTCAGTTTCCGGCAACAAATTGTTATAATAAAAACAGTTTAATTAATTCAAACTCTTTAAGAAAAAATATTTAACATTAATTCTTATTTATTCAATTATAAAAAATAGAATTCAAATTTTACTCTTTGCAAAATTATAATCAAAACTATTTAATTAAAGTACTATGTAATATTTTTAAAATATTTCTAGCATGAAATCAATATACCCTTAATTAATTTAAAAACATTATTCATATCAAAATTCATTTTAAATATCTGAATTATTAATAAAATACTAAAAAATGGTTTCAAATTCATAAAAATCGCCATTTAAATGTAGTAATAATTTATCTAACAATACAATATACCAAATAATAATACTGTTTTTATTTGAATATATTCTTATATAAAAATATTATTTTACAAAATATTTATTACAAAAATATTTAAAAAATGCAGTCATTCTTTAATTCACACATTTTTATCTGTTAAAAAATGTAATAATAACTTCATGCAAATATTTATTTTCTATTAAATAATAATCGAATTATTTTTCTATTTTATTATTCTTCTATTTAGTTTAAGAGAAAATAACTTAACATTTATTTTTTTTATATTAAATATAATCTTTTTTTAAAAAAATATCTTATGTATGAATCCATTTTTTGTTATAAAATTCTTTGATATATGTATAATAAAATAGATAGTAAATCATATTATTTATATATACATGAATATTTTAAGAATGAGAAAAAACAAGGATAACAAATTTTAAAAAATTATTAACGAAAAATAAAAATCGTATTTTTCTATTTTCTTCAAAAAAATTTTTTTTATTAAATAAAATGATAATATATTTCTGAATTAGAATAAATATTATTTCAACTTTTTTTAGTTACATAAAACCATGAAAATAATTTTCAATAAAAATTTCATACACAATTTAAATTTAGTTTAGGAATTATAAATATTTTTCTCTTGACACAAATCACGAATTTATTTTTTAAATATTATTTATTTTCTCTTTAAAAGTTAATAACTGTTTGAAATTGTTTATTCAAATAGTTTTTTTACTCAATGAAAATTATGAAATAAGTAATATGTTATACAATATTTTTTCATAAGCTAAAATAAACAGAAAAATAAATCCAATTTACATTCATATGAAGATAAAGTTATTTATATTACATCCTAAACAAATAAACACTTATATTTTCATTCGTAACACGCATTCGTACGCCAATGTTGTATATAATGAATGACGTCACCTACATATATTTATTCACGTAACCCTAGAAAAGGGACGCTATTAATTCTATAAGGGTGAATAAGGCGTCACTGACCACAATAGTATTAATGATTGGCACAGATCTATTCACACACTGACACAGTGAATTGTAAAGTTTCTTAATAATATATTTCAACGTTATTATCGAAGTCTATTATGGGGCTTTGTAGAGCTTACAAATAAAAGTTTAATTCAGAGATATAATAATTTCATTAAAAAAAATGTAAAAAATATACAACCGGATGAAAATAAAGTGCGTAGAGACGAATGTTCTATTTATGTGATTTTGATGTAGAAGACGTCATGTCGGCCAATTAATATCAGCAAAAGAAGTCGACAAAACAATGAGAAGGGTGCGTTGATGAATCGTCACTGAGATGTAGAAAATAAAGTGTGGCAGATGCGTGTTTGAGCAGTTTCAAATGAGTATGTCAGTCGCTAAAATGTCGCCTCACTTCCAATTAACCAATTAGACACAAACAGTGCGTTAGAACAACAGCGTATGTGCGTGCCGAGACGTTTAAAACACAAATACCAATAAATATGTCAAAGGGAAAACGTTTTATTTGTTCGCATGTTGTAAACGTGACGATTTAACTATTTTGATTGAGGTATTCTTGTATACTTTCACACGTTTCGTTAGAAATAACATATTAAGAATGTTTAGTACTGCAATTAGTAGTTTGAGAATGGAAGTAAATATCAGTAAATTGAAAATTTTAAAAAAAAGTTTATAAATTTCAATTTCGGTGAAGTATCTTTGACAACAATTGATCAGATTTGATTTTTGAAATCGGTTAAAACGATTTATGAAAATTATAAATTATTTCATTAAAAAATATCTAAAGTTTCAAAATGATTAAACGAGTGCTGTATATTTTAAGAGGTCAAAATATTTTTCTGAATGATAAAATTTCAAGAATATATTTGTGAAAAATTATATTTAAATGTAAAAAAATTGGCTGATAAATAGGATGGCTTATAAATAGAAATTAGGGCAAATTAAAATCCTAAACGTGTTTTTTTAAAAATTATATTTTCGAACTGATGATTATAACATCTTGGAAATGAATTGTTTTATTAACTTAAAATTAAATAAATATCTCTCTATTGAATTAAATCTAAAAGAATTTTTTTTCATTCATTAAAGATATTAAAATAATATAAAATCGATTTAAATTTCAACGTTTCGTCATTTTATGTTTAATTTCTAAAAATGTCAACGATAATCACATTCAAATAAATTAAAAATATATATATTTATTAATTTAAGATAAATAAAAGATTGAACAAAATAGAATAAAGAGTTAAGATAAATATTTACTGCCTTAGTATATTTATTATTTTTTTGTCTTATTTGGGTCATCCTATAGAACAGCTGATTTTGTAATTACTGACTATATTAATTTTTTTTATATATGATTTTAAACAATGATTGGATTTAAAATATAAAATAAAATGATTATTATTTTACAAACATTTCTAAATGATAATTTATTATACAAGGTTGTCCAAATGAGACTGAAGAATGTAATATGTAGATCCTGTTTAATCTTTTCAGTCTCATTTGAGCAACTCTATATATTACCACAATATTTGTATCCAAAAAAATGTAACCGGGAATTAAATACATTTGGTATTCATAATCGTTAATGATGTGTGAAAATGATTAAATAATTCCGAATATATTCGTATTGCAAATAATGATAAAGTTCCGGATAAAAAAGCGAGAAACGAATTTCAAGTTTTAAATTGAACGTGTCTTTTTTCAGAATTTACCGTACGTCCCGCGGGACATTCTTTTTTAATGAAAATTGAGTTTGTCGTGTAGTTTTTAAAATAGCATATGAACAAGGTAGAAAAAGCATTGGTGACAATACGTACAGTGCACATATGTGTTGGGAGGAGTAGTGCGGAGATGTTCCCCCGGGATACTTCGAGCGTTGGATAGATGGGTTCTGTTTGTAACGAGTAACAATACTTGTGGACACATGAAGCGAGTTCTTAGTACGTCGTATGTATATATATATATATATATATATATATATATATATATATATATATATATATATACTCGTTTTATTTGTGAGTAATGTTGATGTGAGATAGTCTTTACAGCAACTTATTGTAATTTATAACATGGATGTGAGATGCAATTATACTAATGCTGACTTTCAAAAAAGTTGTCGCCGCTAATTGTTTTCAAATATTTATTGTTGTTACGTCGTGTAAATGAGCTTTCAGATCTTATGTTTGTTGAAATTTACGATATTGCTTTATGAAATAATTGGGTGTAAGAAGAAAGGATTGAAATTAGCTTCATGCTATTCTATTTTAAACTGAACTTATTTTACGTTATATAAATAGAAAGAAGGCTGAAAATGAAGGATTTTAAACTTTTTTTTAGTTGATGACAATTAACAAATTAAGATAAATATTCATAGATTTGAAATTAATATAAAATAAAAAAATATAACAGATATTTAAAAAATTGCAAATAGAAATAAATTTCTAATTGATTACTATTTTTAAAAAAAGAATTGTTTATAAATTAAATGAAAAATGTATTTTTTATTTATGAAAATATTATTTAAAATAAATTTCATGTGTAATAAACAAAAATATTTTTTTCAAAATTATATTCAGTATTTTAATTTTTTAACTACATAGTAATTAAAAATAATTACAAAAAATTCACTCAGATAATTTATTAAATAATAAACCCGAATGAAAGTGATCAAGATTTAAAACGATTTCAAATTTAGAATAATTATATACTGAAAATCATCATTCACATGATATTAAAAAAAAATTTAATGTAGTCACTTACTCGGACAATAAAATATTTTATAAAAACGTTCAATAAAAACTTATAGACTAATTTAGAAAATTTCAAATCGAGAAGATATTAATTTTATTAAAATAACATTTTAGCCAATCAATTATTTCAAAAATAGATCACTCTCAACAGAAAAAAAATTATAACTTCTCAATAATCTTTATTGGTAATTTTGTTGATTAATGCTTATTTAATTTAAACAAAGAATTTATTAAAAATCAAATCTAGATAAAAAGCAATTCAAGAAAAAATAAAGCATTAAATAAAATCAAATGGATATTTTATTAATCTCTGGTTATACATGCACCTAGGAACACAAAATTTTGTTCAAGTGAGCTTTCTATAACAAAAGCATTAAATACAGAATATGATATCAAATACCAAAAAATTTTATTAGTTTAATATTAGAGTTAATTATTTTTTTAAAAAAATATTTACTTCAGCACTACAAAATTTAAAAAAATATTTAATAATCTGTACTGACTTTATTTGTTAATTTAAAAGATTTGGCTTGAAGATTCAGTTACTTTTTACAAAATTGTTCAATAATCATTTATTCATTAAAATGTATGTTAATGATTATGGCATTAACTTTAGATTGGTGTATTGTTTTTTCTGTTTTAAAATTTACCTCTTTGTTTTTTAATATCTTTTGAATGTAGTCTTGTTTTTTGGCATTTAATAAAATAGATTAGAATTTATTATTATTATTATATAAAATACATGATAATTAATTATATAAAATTTTAACTTAAATCATTTTAAGTCATTTTAAAAATATGTTTATTCTAATGTTAAAAGTTCAATTATTTATAATGAATAAAATAAAGTAAATCGCGATGAAAACATATTAAAAAAATAAATAAAATATTAAGAAAAGAACACTCGTTGACGTGACAAACAAAATAAACGATCTAAAGGACATTACAAGGATGAAGAAATGTTATTAGATAAAAGAAAAAATTCTAAAAATTTCTTTTGATGAATATATAGCCGATGAGTTTTAAAAATGAAACGAGTAAAAATAAAATCGTCTTCGTACATCTCACAATGCATATTCAACGTTTGATATATTCATTACTTAATTTAAATAGCATAAGTTTTCGAAGAACTTGACTCCACGAATTATTTATATTGACCTAGCGCATATTTCAGTAGATGCCAAACTAGATATATAAATTAGCAAAGTGAGGAATGTTAAGTGGCACTAAATATATACTGACAAGTCTAAAAGCAATATAAATTACTATAAAAAATTTAATCTTTTTAAATTTCAGCTTTCATCAGAACATAACACTTATATACCTTTATACACTCGTACACTAATATATATTGAAAGAGACATAAAAATATTCCAAATTTCAATTTTTAAATAAATAACTTTCTTATATATTTATTTTTAATACTTTTATAAAACTATTTTTTTCATTTTTGACCTAAAAAATGTTTTACATAAGCGAATATAAATATTTTTAAAACATTTCCTTCATCAAACTAATTCAACTATTTATTTTTATTAAGTTTAGTTAATAGTACGTGAATAAAATATGACTGTTATATCATAGGAACATAAATCGAACTACTAAGTACATTGCGACCATTAACTGAGGGATTAAAACGTCTGCTCGATGTCAACGTTGAAATTTCTTCGCGCTGACGCGCTCGAAGAACGCTATTTTCCATTATAGAGGTGAAAGTTTAACGCGTTATGTCATTAATTTCCGTCCTTATGTTTTCTTTCAAAATCATGTAATGTCAGTGACTTGTTGATATACACTCTTCTTTCCTTTAAGTAACCCTCGCAAGAACGAAAATGCCTGCCGCTGACAAAATCTACGATCTAAGGGCTAGTTTATTTCTTTATTACACTAGCAGGTCCTTATTTTGTTAACATGAATGGTATTATTTAGCTTTTAAGATTTTCCCTTTATTCGAAGTTTTAGAATTGTATATACATATTGTTCAATTGCTATGGAAATTTAAATGTGCAATAAATAATTAATTTAATGTGCTGTAATGACATTTTTCAATTAATATTATTCATAGAATCTTGTAATAAAATACCATAAATTCGTTTATATTTAAAACTCCCAAAAAAATTCTTTTTAAGAATTTTATTTATTAATTTTATTAAAAAAATATTTTTTAAGAATATTTTAATCAACTTTAAAAATTTTATATATATATATATATATATATATATATATATATATATATGTGTGTGTGTGTGTGTGTGTGTGTGTGTATTAAACAATAAAAAAATAATTGTTAAAAAATATAATTTCACGTAAATGATTATCATATCAATATCAAAAGATGTATTCATTCAATAATCATTTACTTTTCACATTATTTTTTTATAAGTTTATAAAAAAATAAAGTAAATAAATATTTTTTTAGTATTTTGTAGTGTTGGATATAATTCATTTGTATGAAAGTGAATTCGTAAAAAATTCATAATAAATTGGAAGTAGTTTTTCCTTGTTAAAATTTTAAAATAATACTCTGAGAATTAATTTTTATTTTATTTATTTAGGACAGATTTGAACGTATTTATAAATGAAATTTTAAATTTTGTGTGTGAGAGTTTAAAATACAACCTGTAATGTAATTTGTAGTTTATTATGTCTGTAGAAATGGTAATAGTTTTATAGAGAAAAATTGCAATATGTTTAGGTAAGAAATAAATGAAAGGAAAGTTATTTTTGAAAATATGTTGTTCAAAGATTAATTAAAAAAAATTGTTTGATTCTTAAGTCAATCTAATTAAAAATGAAATTTACCTCACACCAAATAACTGTGAAGTTAATAAAGAAGAAGTCTTATACATCATAATCAACAGTAACTTTCTACCTATAAGATAATAAAGTCAATAAGTTGGGTGTAAGTATTTCAATCAATGTAATAAAGTTTATTACAAAAAATATCATTTTTCGTTTTTAAAAAAAATATTTTTCGATAAAATTGTAAATGGAAATAAAAAGTGAAACATTGTGAAAAATATATATGTAAAATAAAATAATGTCATAAAACAGAACATTAAATTGGCCTTACATACAAGATTCAAGGAAAAAATATATCTACTATAAGTGAAATGAAATTGTAGATGAATTATTTTTTTCGAGCTGTTAAAATGAAACAACACAATCACATTTAGAAATTACGTTAGGAAATTAGAGCGTTTTTAAAAGAAACTGTAAGAAAAGTGCTTTATATTCAGCAAGTGGAAAACTAACTTAAGCCAATTTCAGTTCGTATATAAAAATAAATTTTCACAACAATAAGTGAAAATATGTTATCATGCAGTTTTATGTTTACAAGACATTTTATTAACAGATTACTATTTTTTCCAAGGGCTAAAAAATATTTTTCATGAGAGATCCTTCAAAAATAACGATAATATCAAAGAATTTATTTTTGATATTTGTAACTCAAATATCTTAAGTTTCATGAAAGTAATAAGATACCATACAAATATCAAAAAGTTGTCAATAATAATGATAAATATGTTTTCTATTAAAACTGCTTGCATTAATTTTTATATGCAAATTAATTTAAGGCAAAGAACATAGATTTATATATAACACAATATATATATATATATATATATATATATATATATATATATATATATATATATATATATACAAAGAGAAAGAGAGGGATAGGGAGGGAAAGTTTTTTTATATATAATAAAATATTTTTCCAATCTTGGATTTCAATGTTTTAAAAAATGTCCTATTATTTATATACTACACATATTTTGGAGATTTTAATTTTTTTAATATATATATATATATATACATATACATTTATACATACATACATACAAACATACAAACATATATACATTGATTAGTATTTACTACTATATTTGCTAAAATGTACATAGGTCTTTATTTACTATATAATGCATTATGTGCAAATTTTGAGCTGTTTTCAGATGATTTAACATTCACAATACAAATAATGTGCATATTTAGTGATAGACAAAATTGCACAATGGAGTTTGTCATTATTACAAATTTATATGGATGACAAATTAATATTTCTAAATTAATGTTACATCTATTTCGTGACCTAAATATATCAATAATTTTTAAATCGTTATATATATATATATATATATATATATATATATATATATATATATATATATATATATATATATATATATATAAACACATATTCAAATTAAAATATTTGTATAATAAATATTTCAGTAAAAATAAGTAATGTTAATTTATATCTATTTATATGAAAATAATAATAGAAAATTTTAAAATGTGTTAAATGTAACCATTACTGTACTAGCAAAATTGTAAGTAAAATAGAAGAAAAGAAATAACAGTAATATATTTTTAAAGTGTAAAATAGACAACTGTTTCTTTATTTGGAAGTTATTTTTTGTTATCTTCGGGTCTTGTACCTAACTATCCGAGTACAATGTCTGCGAAACAGTTGGTGAAGTTGTAGGGCGTACGTCGGCGTTTTTGAGTGGTTCGTCCGTGAAATATAACTAGCGTCTGGTAGAAAGTAGATGTACCGAGTTATATATACCATTTTTTTTTTGTATGCGTTCGTCACGTTTATAAATGTGTTGACAACTGTTGAGTTCTGTTCATTTTTAACGTATTCTGTTTCAAACGTATAATGTACCTGCAAATGGACTGTTTGTATTATATGTGACACTGTTGGTACGTTTGTGATTTATGTATTTTTGACAGAAGTGTATTTTATGCATGAGATTTTGTTAATTTATTTTTAAAATTTATTTTATTTATAGAAATATTTTAAAAGTTTGTATTACGTTGAAAAATAATCGTAGATTATTTAAAAATAAGTAATACGAATCAATTATATAAAATAAATTTCATTATTGATATTCACTTTACTTTTTATATTAAATTTAATTGAAGAATTACAATTTTTCTCAAGCAAATTACGAGCAGTTAAAACTAAAATTTTGATTTTTTTTTTTTTGATATACATAATGTAATTCATACATTTTTTAGTATTAAAATGAATATTATTTTAAATTAAGTACAGAATATTTTTAGTAAAAATATCTAAAGTCCTAATTTACAATTTATATCACTAAATTCTATTATTGAACTTTTTTTATAAAAGTATGACAAATAAAATGTATTAAACAAAAATCTAGTTATTTAAAAATAAAATGTTCATTTTTATATCTTTTCAACTAAATTAACATATACTTCTATTATTTAAAATTAAATAAAGCTTTTCTACTATCTGGATTTTTCCATTTCTGCAGTTTTAAAACTTGCTGGTCATCGTAAAGCTATCAATTTTAGGTTATTGCTGTGTCAGTGAATGATCATCGGTTTGAAGATTTATTTGAGGCGTTGTTTGAGGAAAACACGTCTGTATTTTTTATACAAATAATCAATATATATATGTATATATATATATATATATATACATATATATATATATATACGTGTAATGTTTTATGTATATGAATGCTTCTAAATGTTACACATAGAATATAATGTTTAGTCTTGTAGAGTTATTTTCACAGAATTTCTTCAGTCCTGTATGTTAGAAAACATTTTTCATATTCATGTTTGCTTTTAAAATGTCTGTAGTATGTGTAAACATGACATATTTTATATATATATATATATATATATATACATGTATATATGTATATATATATATATATTTATATATATATATGTACATATGTGTGTGTGAGTATATGAAACGGAATCCGTACTTAAGAACCAAACAATAATGCCGTTATTGTTTGAGTCTGCTGAACTGTGCGAAAATGTTTTTTCGATGTTCGACAGTGCCAAATGTGAAATATCTCACGAGCATATGGAGACATCATCGTCTTATTCTTGCTTTATATTCCGTGTAATGGGAATTAGTTATTTATTTTTACACACATTCCGGCTTGATTTATTTTATGTGACGGCGCAAATTGTTTCATGGTAGGTCTGCAGACATATATATATATATATATATATATATATATATATATATATATATGCACTGATATGGATAGACATACGAATTTTTAAATAAATTTTCAAGTTCATCAAGTGTAGTTTTTTTTTCACATGTGTTATCAATTAAGATAGTTTAGAAATATTTCAATCGAAAAGTCACTGACTTTTTGCTTAATTTTATCATGAAAACAATAGTTTTAGTTGTGTAAATGAATGAGTGTTTTTTTAAAAAAATAAATAAATAACATATGTTAAGAAGAACAAACAGAATCATCTGATTTACTAAGACTGTAAATAAATTTTCGTAGACAGGCACGAATTAAAATACAATAATTTAATTTAAATTTCGTTGTGTAGAGATTTATTTGGTTGTGTAGAGAATTAAATGTGTGTTTTGCTGTACATTCAGATTTATATATATATATATATATATATATATATATATATATATATATATATATATAGTTAATAAAAGAGAGGGAAAAAGAGAAGAAAAATATATCAAAAATAAATTGACAATTAATATATATAATTCATAAATATATAATATATATTATTCACATTTCTGTCTATTATTAAATATTGCCTTCTATATTAGAAAAAAATAAAAATTATTTGAAAATACATTGTTTTTAAAAAATAATTTTGTAGTATTTAAGTCAATTATTGTAAAAATAAATCTTTCTCCATCGTTGTATTCATTTTTTGTGTATTCTGAATTCTCTTTCAATTATTTATTTCCTTAAAAGGTTCTTTTTTTATTAATAAAATTAGATTAATTATTTTATGGAGTCTTATTTTTTTATTTTTTTTTAAAACAGTCAAATCTTTATTGTTATATAAATTTATTGGATAATTAATTTCAAAACTACTGTTAAAAATAATTAAAATATTATATCATTATTTAAAATTTCTCATGTTGAATTAAATCAAATACAACGTATAATAAAAAAAAACGACGTATAATAAAAAAAGAAATATTGATAGTATATAATTTTTCTAAAGAAATCAATGATTTATTTTTTTATATAGGGTGACCTTCACATGAAACTGAAGGATAGTAAATTATAGTAATTAAATGTACGTCCAAACCATTCAGTCTCATTTGGGTCAGTGTATATATTTCTATATAACAAATATTTAAATTATCCTATTAAATGAAATTGAATAACATTTTATATTTGATACTTAAGATCATGAATACAGAAACCAAATTTATTTTAATATTCTATAATAATTTTTATATCTTATAAAATCATAAAATGAAATATGAAACGCAGCCTGGAAACAATTTCTATGTACATCGAAAATTTCAATTATACAATTTTACAACTTTATTATGTTTTCAAAGTTTGTAAGAAATAAAAATAAATTATTAATATTGTTTAAGATTTTATTATACATATATATATATATATATATATATATATATATATATATATATATATATATATATATATAATGAAAAATAAATAATTTCAGTAATTAAAACTTTAGCGAAGCGTATAAATTGCAGTACAAGATGTGATTACTTTTTTTTTAAAAAAAAACCTGAACAAATAAGAAACTTTTATTACTCTATTTTTTAATTTTCAATTGCATTCTTGAACACTCATCGTCAATTATACAATTCGATTGACGTCCGCGCCAAAGACAATAAAGTTTGAAATGTTAAGACAATACCATCGTTGGACTGCAGTAATAATAAACACTCGTGACGTTTATACCACGTCTTGAGCTCCACTCGATATCCACTGGCGTCTGTGTATACTGGCCACTTCAATATCTGAATGTTTTTATTGAAGGAGCAAGTAAACGTGAAAGGTTTACCAATCCATGGTCAGTCCGATCAAAATATTTACACACAACTACTACTACTGCGACGGTACAGGCATGGGTCCCTTTTACAGCCACTGGAAAGTTTATAAACCTTATTATTATTTGACGTCGGACGTACAGGAAAAGTTCGTATTATTGCTAAATTTCAAATGAAACGAAGATTATGGATTATATGGAAGAGAAGTACAATTTAGTTTAAAGTTTACAGTAATATTTAGGGACTAGATAGTAGAAGTTCGGAAAAGTTATAGTAACTTTAGAATATATTATAGCAGAATAAATGAATTTGTTTAGAAATTTCTGTTTTTATTAGCAAACAAAAAGGACTAATTGGTTATAGAATTAATCTTTTGTATAATACAATAGAAATAAACGATATGAGTTTTATATATAAAAATATTGTTAAAAATACTAGAAAATATTACAACGAATTTTTTTCATTAGTTTATAAAAAAAATAAACTGGACACAAAAAAATATTCTACAGTTTTTTATATCGATTATAAAAATTCTTTATTATTGCTTTTTATAAAAAATCCATACACAAACTTTTTTTAATTCATGGTCTAATTTTTCAACTAATTTTTCATTTAACTCACTTTAGAATCCTGTTAACATTTAAGCTCATTAAAAGTTTCAAACAATTGTTTTTTTTTTCATTTTAATTGACGCTTGGAAGTTTGAATTATGTAAGCTTGTAAGTTGAACAATGTAATTTAATGTTATTAAAGTTTTGTACGTATTATTATTTTATTATATTTTTTTAAAAAAAAATTTATGTACTATCTTTTTTGAAACTGGTCATTTAATTTTTTTGAAATTTTTGTTAAAAATAATTTATTTTATATAGAAATAAAATTATTTTCATCTAAACAAAATTATTTTCACATAAAAAAATTAAATTAGTTAGATTTGTATATACTTTTTTATTCATCACCTGAATAAATTTAAATTCTATGAATGGAATATTTTAAAAGAAAATATATAAATATTTTTTATGAATAATTTTTTTTGATAATTCTTTGAATTTTTTTATAATTAGATTATTTGTTTATATATATATATATATATATATATATATATATATAGCTTACATTTTTTTAAATCTGACATCTGCAATTGTGGCGCCTCACTGTCATATTTTATTGTCAATGATGACGTATGTTTCAATACGACGTCGTTTCGATGCGTTGACGCGACGTGGTCACCATATGACAACATGACCTGACACGCAGAAGCTTTATAAACTGCCTCCAGCTTATCGGATTTCAGAGGATTCGGATATGTTATTTTCCATGAAAAAATATTTCCAACGTATTTTATGTAGGCTTTGTCGCATAAAAAAATATACGCAATGAATAGGTGGACAACAAAAGCCAAGATAAATCTTCTGACTTGGACGAAGTTTACGTAGAAGAATGTACGGATCAAATCATTGTGATTTGGTTATATGTACGACTTATGTTTTAATATACTTGGAGAGTAACACTGGAATGTCAAAGACCTTTTGTTGTTGCGTGACATTGACGTATGCGATACGTGGAAGTGTGTGCTTTTTAACTTTTTTTCAGAATGTAACCTGATTGAGAAGATTGGATGGACAAACGAGATGTTTTGGAGATTTTAAGAAACGCTTTATCAAACTTTAACGGTACTTAAGAGTACCTGCTCTGGGAATCAATTAAATAAATATAAAGTAGAAATCATTTTTTTAATTTTTCAGAATTATTTATGAAAAATTAATTTCAATTTCATTTAATTAGATAAGTAAATTTGGAATTAATATTCTATTTAATGAATTATTTTTGTTGTTACAAAAGAAATTGATTATATGTTAATATTTAATTTCAGAATTATAAATTGTCTGTAATTAAATTACTACCATTAAAAATAAAAATCAAATATTTACATAAATAAATTTTTCATAAGAAAATAATTACCTTACGTGCAATACTCAATAAGAGCTTTTACTTCCAACGTACAGAAAAAATATTTAAATAGTAAAATTATAATTAATAAAAAAAATATATAAAAATCCTCAAAAATAATATATAATATACATATAGTTAGCTCTTTATGCAGTTTTTTAAATAATGTGGTGAAGCAAAAAAAATTTTTTTGAGCAATAGAAAGAGCTATATCTGTAATGTGAAAAAATAAAATTTCATTTTTAAAAATAAACATTGTACATTTTTTCTAAAAAAATATTTATTTTTCCTAAAAGTACACTTCAAATATTTTTATAATTAATTCATTAATTAATTACTGGTAAATTGTTTAATGAATTAAGTTTCCAAATAATTAGTTTTTAAAAACAACCAAAAAAATACAGTATTTTTTATAAAAATAAATCTACAAAAAAATATCAATTTCATTTGAAAAATAACATTTAAATTTTTATAAGGCCTTTAATTATTTCTCTTGAAATATTAATAAATGTATTGTAAACATTTAAATATTTTATAGTTACTCATATTAATTTCTGTTTTATTTCTATAATAAATTTTATTCTATTTTTAGAAATAATGGTCGAGTTTTTTTTAAATAGATTTATCTCGTTTCACCTAAGTAAAAATATAACTTTGTAGTTGACATCCACAAGATAGTCAATTACAAAGTTAGAATAAACTACAAAGTTTTGTAAGAGTAGAACTCGAAAACTTATCTTAAGATCATTGTAACTGTTTTTCAAGCCTTGTTGATGTATACTGGGAATTATATAAATTATCATGAAGGAGACTTTTAAACAAGTAATACTACTTTTTATTTTTTAATGATTTTAGAATGAAACAATGTACTATATACATTTCACTATTTTCAAAAATACAAATGTAGATATTTATAAGAATAAAAAGTCAATTAATTGATAATAATAATTAAAATTTTACCACACTTCCACTCTACTCATAATTTTATCCTATCATCTTTAATTAAATCTTTTCTTTGGTACCTTTTTGTCTCTTAGTCACTAGTCAATGAACGACTCACTTCAAGAAATTTTGATTTCCTTTAGCCTTCCCATTCATCAGGATTTGACAGCCCCTCACTTTTTTTTATAGGGTTAATTAAAGAGACGGATGTATGTCAATAATTCAACAACTCGAAAATAACATTTGTAATGAAATAAAAAAATTGGAACCTGAAATTTTGCATTTAGTGAGAGAAAATACTTTGGAAAAGTCGCTATTTGTCAGAAATAAAATGGGAGAAGGGATATTTTATAGATGTAATATTTCATACATAAATTTAAAAAATGTCTATGAAATATTTTTTCTTACAAAATTAAAAAAAATAAAGAAATTATTTGAAAAATTTATTTATATTTTACAACTTTTAATTTCATTTGAATCATCCTGTATTATTTATTTTTTCAAATTTTATCCATTTTGCTCTAAATCTATGTTTATTTAATATATATATATATATATATATATATATTATATATATATATATATATATATATATATATATATATATATATATATATATATATATATATATATATATATATAGGGTCATCCAAATGTGACGCCTAGATTTGTGTTCTATTAAAAAGAAACAAAAAAATATATACACATGTTCCTTATACACCACCCTATACACATGTTTCTTTTTAATAAAATACAAATCTAGGCATTACTTTTGAATGACCATATATATGAATATATGAACTTCCAAAGTTTGTATCAAAGTTGTTAAACAAATTTCACGGATATAAAAAAATATATATATAATTTAAAAATACGAGTAGAACGAATATAATTTTAAACGGAATTGGTAGTCTTATTCTCTCAACAGAAAAAAATGTTCGCATTAAATTGTAATACAGAAAACGTCTCTTAACTTACGATTTTTACCCTCGAAACGAAACGAAAAAAAAATTGTAAAGAAAGTAGACGAAAATCAAGACAATAGGCTAGACAGCATAAACAATATTAAGATAAATTTAAAGTAGCCATCAGTTTGTTTTATGCATGCAGTTATGTTGTTGTTGTGGCAAGGGTGGTGGGTATATGAGGAGACAACGACAACGTCGAATTGCCAAACCCGCAGTATGAAGACATACGCGGATAACTCTGATATATGTGGTCGTTCATACACATTTCTGCAGAACAGTTCAACGTCGCGTTTCGTGCGTTACGACGTAGATGAGTTCAGATTTTCATAAAGTTAACGGTCATTTTTAATTTCAAATTGAACAAAACAACATATTTATAATTTAACAAATCTAGTCTCTAATTTAAACTCCACAATAGATTTTGAATTTATAGATTTCAATTTTTTTTATTTACTATGTAGCTACACCCCTTACTCATTTCATTCCTCGAACTCGCTTCTGTTTAATATTGTATAAAATATCATTGTTTGATTTCATAAAATTTTTACTTTAATAATTTTCAGAAAATTTAAAAAAGTTCAAAAACGAAATTTTCACATCACATCGGACTTTCATTCTTTTTTAAATAAAAAGATAATTTTTAATTAAATATGCAAAGAAAAAAGGAGGTTTAAAATTATGAAAAAATTGAGAGAAGGTGATGTGATAATACAAAAACTATTTATATCTGTGTTTAGAAGAAGTATTAAATACATTAAACTATGAATTTGAAAAAATAAATAAAAAGATATTTTGTCATTTAAGGTTTGCTGATGACATTATTTTTTCAACAAGCTCAGATGAACTCGAAAAACGAATAGAAAAAATGGATATAGAAACAAAAAATTGTTTTTATAATTAACTTCAGCAAGAAAACAGTAATGATCAATAAATTTTCAGATTAAAGAAAAATTTAACTAAAAGGAAGAGAAATAGAAAAAATTGAAAATTTTCTATATCTCAATAACATTAAAGAAATATTTATTGATGAAGTGAAGAAAAAAATAAAAGTAGGATGGTATAAATTCGGAAAAATTGGCATATTTTTAAGTAAGACATTTCTCTATCTTTCTATTAAAAAAAATAATAGTGCTTTGCCTCCAGCATGATGCAAAAATTTCATTTCCGAACTTTTTAGAGAATTTTTGAAATATAAATTTTATGAAATAAATAACAGTGCTCTGTATTGTTAAACAGAAGCATGTTCAGGGGTCGACAAGCAAAATGAGTAGACGGAAGAGTCCCTTGGTAAAAAAAAATATATTATTAAGCATCCTCTACCTGTTCTCACTTATAACATAGAATTATAGGGTGCTTTTTTAAATATCATAGAACTTTAAATTGAATTCCTATCGAAAGTTCTATCTAACCCAAAAAACATTTTTATCATACCTTCATATAAACATACAAACACACATATGTATATATATATATATATATATATATATATATATATATAGAGAGAGAGAGAGAGAGAGAGAGAGAGAGAGAGAGAAAGAGAGAGAGCGTTTTTTAAGTTAGATAGAACTTTCGATAATGATTTAATTTAAAGTTCTATCACACTTAAAAAAAATCTATATAAGTCTTGAATGCTACAATATGTGGTTCCAGACAATATAAAGAAATATGAAAAGATACATGTTTGGAATGACAAAAAATGATAAAAGGATAGAAGGAATGAAATCCAAATGGATTAGAAAGAAAACAAAATGTTAGAGATGTTATAGCAAAAATGAAGAGTTTAAATTGGAAATGGAATAGTCATATTGCAAGAAAATGAAACCATTGATGGACAACAGAAATTAATAAATTGAAACCTAAAAATATAAAAATATCTTGGAAGAGACCTGTGAATAAATAAAATAGAGATATAAGAAAATTTGTCAAAACTGACTGGAAGAAAATGATACAGGATTGATTAAAGTGGTAAGTTGAAAGGATTTCATTCAGTAATGGATAAAAAAGGTTGATGATGATTTATTTATATATATATATATATATATATATATATATATATATATATATGTATGTATGTATGTGAAATAAAATTGTAAACTATTAATCCTAAGAATTTATCTAAGATTAAATCAACAAAAAAATATTTAATTTTAGATAACGATTAAGAAAAACGGAATTCATATTCTGATACAAATTACTCTTATAAAAAAAATTCAATTTAAATATATAAGGAAAAAACATTCATACTATTCTTTCATATACTTTATCTGAATATAAATCTAAAATAAAACATTTCACATCATTTTATTCAGCTGCTTAACAATGACGACGTAGAGTATGGTCCTTTGAATCCAACATTAAGAAAGTAGATAAAATTCATCCGTATAAAGAACGATGCGCTATTTTCGCCATATAATTGAAATATGCATACGCAAGTAGACACAAATGATTCTATCTACTACATATGTATAGATATATACATATGTATACATATATATATATATATATATATATATATATATATATATATATATAAATATGTGTGTGTATGTATGTATGTATGTGTTATGTGCGGTACGTAAAGTGGCTATATGCATTCTTTTATATTTGTTGCCAATGTCTCCGGTTCGCGAGGAAATTGTATCGCATTACCAGCTCGTTCTGGTCTTATTTAACCAAGAAACGTTTCCTATGTTAAATTATAATGCATACGAATACAGATAGTATCACGTACGTTCGTACTACCACGAGTATTATTCACATGGACTGCTAGCTGGTATTTTTTTTTTATAAACGAGAATGTTTTAATATTATGTTATAAATAAACGAAAATGTGAAAAAGTTGTCTTACTAAATTGTATGGTACGTATACCGATTTGATTTCAGTGCTGATAAACTGTGTGTATATTTTTTTAAAATTAATCAAACTTATCACAAACAAAATTGGGTTGTAATTTGCATAATTTTACTATTAAACATGTTTTAATTAAACTTATAATTTAGATGTGAAAATCGTTCGCTTTCGGTTTACACGAACATAAAAATAACTACACAAACTTTTTTGAAAACTTAAAATAGTTCTGATTTATTTAAAAAGTCATATAATTAAAAATACTAACACAAATTTAAAATTCAGTCTAATTCTATGAGATATACAAATATTCACTATTTATTTTCAGGTTTTATAATACATCACTTTGATGATAATAACATTGCCACTGAAATGGGTATCAGCTTACAAAAAAGAAAGTGAAAAATAAAAATTATTGGATACTTTTTTAATATTTTGTGATGTTAAAATAATAATTTATTTGCATAAAAAATATTTAAAAAATATATAATTATCACAGTGTATAAATATTTTTTATACAGAAATAAAAAAAATCATTTAACATTTTAAAGTTAAATTACAAAATTAACAATAACTCTTATAACCTGATATTATTTTCAATTCTATTAAAGATTGTAGAAAATTCTGTAGAATTATATAAATATTTTTTATACTTCTACTATTATTGTACCACTCTTTGACGTTACAGATTTTTTAGATCTTGGACACTCTAATAATTTAAATTCAGTAAGAATTTTTTTCTCACTTTTTCATGACAGTTATATTTTTTACGAGATGAAGTTGAATTCCTCAAACCCAATCTCAAATTTAGTGAAAAATATATTTTCTTACATAAAAATAAAAAAAATAACTCCTTATTGTTTGAAAATCATATATATTTTTGTACTGGCTACGGAAAACTTTGATTTTTAGTAACAATACAATATTTCATTAATATATTTTATCTTGTTTTTAGCATTATATAAAGGAATTATTATTAATTTATAAAAAAAACGATTAATGAAAAAATATATTGAATACTCGATAAAATAAAATAATAAATATTTTGAAAGAAGAAATTTTAGAAATAAATAGTCAAAAAAAGACTAAGAAAACTGTTTAAAAATTAAACAAGAAAATAAATTTCAAAAAATGTTAATGTATAAATAATAAGAAAAAATATCAATTTGAATTTTTATATTTTTTTAAGCTGGAATTATGTAAAAAAATAATAGTCATAAATCTAAATATTCAAAATTTTTCATTGCCATGGAATAAAATCGATATAGCCATTAATTTATATAATTTTAAGTTTCTTTCGTACAGTGTTTTTTGTTAAAAAAGTCTATACATTTTCCTACAAATTTTTTAAAAATCTTTATCTTATTATCAACTTTCTGGTCGTAGTTGTATGCCACATTGTATAAAAATTATTTAAAGTTCTATGTGTAATTATTCGAAAATTATACATAGAATATAGAAAAATAAATGTTTTCTGTTCAGATCAGTTATCTTGACAAATATAACAAAAAAATAAAAATAAAACCGAACCACAAATTCAAAAATTCACCTAAGCATGTAATTAATTACTAACAATAAATCATGTTCACAAACTATTTGTTCGGTCGTGTTTTTTTTCGAACGCGACACGAATAAATGTCTACAGGAAAAAAGTACAAAATTTTCCGAACTGAACAATGAAAATGACGTCGACGTTTTCACCCCACTTGTAAATAATATAAAAGACACAGTTGCAACAACCTAATGACACCTAAACAAGCCTACGATCTGGCATCAAACACGGTATCTATCTACCGCGTCGTTGGAACAAACGATCCTTCACAATAGGCACAATAATTCAACATATGCGTTGACCACGCAATCATGAGCCAATGCGTGGCCAGCCGACCGGGCGACAGGATACACATACCTCTAACAGGTCACAGACAATAATAAGTAGATGAATGTTCAACCCATTCATAACATGCTTGTCACGCCGCTTTGTGATACCCAATTGGAATGGGGATGATTCCGTCGAAATCTGCGGATTTTATTTTCGGAGCGTACGACTTTTTTTCAAAATCGATTTATTCCGACGAAAATGTATTCATGAAAATTGACTAAAGGATTGATTAAGTCATATTTTGAATTTAAATATATGCTGACAATTTTTTACAAATAATTTGAAATTTACTTGAAATTTCGATATTTCATTAAAAAGTGTGTTTAATTTCATTAAATATTATTAGAGCAAAAAAGGTTATTTAATAAAAAAATTTTTGAAAAAAATAATTTTTAGGATAAAAGAATATTTTACTGAATTAACGAAGTTCTTAGAAATATTAAGTAAATAAAAATGATTTTCAAAATATATTTTTGCAAATAAATTAGTATTCAAATCTCTATTTAATTTATGGTTTTATCAAACAAATTCACCAATTGATTATTATGACAATTTAATTTTGTATGTTTTTTAATTAATGTATAATATTTTTTTAATATAAGTACAAAAAATATATTTTTTTAATTTTTTACAAAATATATGGAAATATTTTTATTTTTTTCTACATTCACATAAACATGAAAAAACAACAAATTTATGAAAAATAATTCTAATAATATTTTAATATTTTATTAGTATTAATTATTATTTACTTATTGATCACTATTTTTTCTTATCTGTATTTTCACGAAGATCTATGATCTTTGGAATACAAATACATATAATGTATTAAACTATGTTGTTAATATATTAGGTTGTCAAATATCTCCCTTCCGCCTTTTTGTCTTTTAAATTTCGCGGCTATGTACAAAAAAAAAAAAAAAAAAAAAAAAAAAAAAAGCGGAAGGGAGATACTTGACAACATAATATAATAAATTTCAGTTATAATTTGAATTTCTTTTTTCTAAATAATAATAAAATAATAAACTGTACAAGCAGTGTAATATAATATTTATAATAAAGAATTATCGAAGGATTGTTTTGAAACTGTAATAAATTTATTTTCACATTAATGAACTATCACTCAACACCATAAAATATTGGAAAATTTTATTATTCACTTTCTTTGTTTATAACCTTATGAATATTTTGATGGTAATACTGTCATCATCAAGTGCTGTAATTTAAAATTTATTTGGTAATATTTTGTGATATATGGACGATAACTCATTTTTGCGATAAATAAATTAAATATAAAATATGATTATTAATATTATTTAAAATTTTTAGATAAATGAATTATCACCCCAATATCGCAATATGTTGAAACAAATTTTCAATAATTATTTATAATCACTTTCTTTATTTATAAACGCTTTTATGACGATGGTATTGCTTTTGAAATGCATATCATCTCATAAAGAAAGTGAGAACAAATAATTATTGAAATCTCTTTAAATATCTTGTGGTAATGAGGAAATAATTAATTTGTGTAAAAATGAATTCACTGCAGTTTCAAATCAAATAATGATTATTTAAGATTTTATAAATAATATATATATATATATATATATATATATATATATATATATATATGCATAAGAAGTGATTAAACTAGTTTTTGAAAAAATAATGAGACTTTTATTAATACCATTAAAATATATTCGTTCTCAGAATGCCATTTATCAAAAAAGAAAATGTATCACGTATATCGCGTGCTCGAAAGATGACCTTAATTTGATACATGATTAGTTTCTAAAATATTTATATAATCTTTATTGAAAATTAATCATGAAATTGCGATACTAACGTGCATGTAATATACTTTTCACATCGTTGTCTTATTTTCAAGTTTAGATGCGCTGTGTATTTGATTATATCGATTTTTTTTATGAATATTTTTTTACTCTATTATTAATTTAATATTTCTTAAACAGAAATATTATCTATATATTTTAAAAAATATCTTGATATATATATATATATATATATATATATATATATATATATAATGTTTAAAGAATATAAGTAATTTATGATTTCTGTCACATAGAATTTTAAAATTAAATTTTTATCAAAATAAAATTTTACCAAAATGAATATTTTTAACTATTTCATCAATTAGCATCCTAAGTATATTTTTTATTTTATTTTTTGTTTTTAAAAATTATATTTATCCATATCATCATTTTATCCTCAAAAATAATTTAACTTTACTTGATAATCAGGTTTAAGAATTGCATAGAAAATATTTGTTTGCAGCAAACGACCTCACTTTAAATAATTTTTATACAATGTGGCATACAACTACGACCAGAAAGTTGATAATAAGATAAAGATTTTTAAAAAATATGTAGGAAAATGTATAGACTTTTTTAACAAAAAACATTGTACGAAAGAAACTTAAAATTCTATAAATCAATGGCTATACCGATTTTATTCTATGGAAATGAAACGCGGACTTGAAAAAATAAAAATATAAGCAAAATTTCAAGTTATAGAAATGATGTTTCTGTGATTAATAAAACGATGCATAAAAATAGTTAGAATAAGAAATGACAACATCCAATAAGAATTCAATATAGGAGAATACTGAATAAAATGGTATGAAGATGTGACCAGAATAATTCAGGAAGAAAGCATTGTATAAGATGTTCTAGAGGAAGTTGGGCCGTTAATTTGGAACAGACCAAAGGACTTAATTTATTTTTATATAATAATTTTACTCTTTTTTTTAAAAAAAAACTTGTAATTTTTTGATGATTGTTTAATGTGTATAAAACATAGTATTTTGGCATTTATACCATATAATAAACGCTTACGCTTATTTCATTTACGAAATTAAATAATTGGAATTAGTTGAATAGTTTTAATTATATATTTTTAAATTTTTTAAACAATTTTGTTAACTATGTCCATATTATTAAATCAATCGATTTAAGTAAATTATGTATAAATTGATTATATCAAAATAGATTTCAAGTAATTTATGAACGCGTGTCAAAGAGGACTGCTTTCGAGGAAATCGAAAAATTAGTATTTATATTACCCTGAAAGTGATGTAAGTGATTCATTAGTGAACCCGAAGGTCTCGGTTCGTGTTCAATGAAGGACGAAGGCCGTCGATCAAATGGTAACCGAATGATAAACAGGTTTACCAATAAATTACCTTGACTTATCGAATCAACGTATCCGGATAAAATTTTTATTATCGACTCCGATGGCACAGAATCTCTCGATTACCGTGTATATATCGATTCATTGACCGTCGGTCGTCAGTGGCGTACGTTGGCGTGGCAGGACAGCCGTGCAGTATCTACTATGGAGCGCTATCTATCAGTCGAATGATCGCTCAATCACGACCACGACGTGCCAGTGACGGATGACCGTTCGTTCGACCCTCGTCGGTTCACCCATACCAGTAAACATTTTGTCGGTACTGATTTTCGTAATGCGGGCGTTTCATGGAGATGAATAATTAGAGGCTGGGCCGATGGTTCTGTGTGATCAAGTGTGAATCACATCGACGCCGGCATTGATTCTTCGACGGTCATTATTATTATCATTCTGATGAGACGTTTTTGCAATGAATACGTTAAATGGAATTGGTTTCAAATCGATTGCTCTCGGATTAAATTGAAGATGAGGACGGTGTAAAGGAGCACGTATATTAAATATATTTTGTACGAGTGAAAGAACGAATTAATTACATTCCTTATAATTTACATTCCTTATATATATATATATATATATATATATATATATATATATATATATATATATATTTTGCTTGTATTTTCAGATATAAAAATGTTTTTAATATAAAATATTTTTTAGTATTTCTTTTCTTTTTTAATAATTTCTTTCATTTAAGATACAAAATATTTATTTATATTTTCAACTAATATTAGATAAAGATATCATTTATTATTACCATTATCATTTTCATTTTCGCTCAACCAGATGTTAAATAAAAACATGATTTTTTAAAGTACTTTCATTTACAATTTTTTTTTCAATGCAAGTAATTATTTATTTTCCGAGAATTAAAATAAAACTCGTAAATGAAAAACACCATATCAGAACATAAAAAATATTTTTAATATATTGAAATAAAACGAAGTTCATTTAATGTTTCTTTTATTCAGATCCATTTTTGAAATAAAAAAATACAATGTACTTTCATTTTATTGAAAATTTCAAAATGTACAAAAATAAACAAATATATATATATATATATATATGTGCGTTTACTTTCTGTACGTTTTTCCTATTCTCAATTTTTTAACTTAACTTTTAAATCTTCAATTATATTCTTTTCATGTAAACGTAGCGAGGTCGCAATGTTGAACAGAACAAAAAACAAGAACAACGACGACATCAAGTTATACATATCCAACTTGAAAAGAACAATTTTCCAGTTTTATATATATATATATATATATATATATATATATATATATATATATATATGACTCAACAATTGTCATTATTTTATCATTAGCGAAGTTTCAGAACAGTTTATTCAAACTTTTTATGTAGAAGCATCGAAAGAAATATGATTTATGTTCCCTGTAACTTTCCTGTCAGTTGCTACGAGCCTTTTTTGACGCTTAATGATTTTAATTTGACACAATGTATAGTCTAATAACTGTTTAATACATAATATAACATACATCTGTCATATAACTAGTTTTTACTGATTGGGGCAAATCAACAATATATATATATATATATATATATATATATATATATATATATATATATTTATATACACAACAACATTTAAGGACAAAGGAAAAACACGAACTGATACTAACAAATATTATTTATATCGTGTATTTATATAAAGTTTCTCGTAGCTGTGTTATGAAGTAAGTAATATAAAATTAAATAATGTAATTTATAATAACTTTTTATAGAAACTTCAGAATCAATTTTCTTTATTGTATTATTCTAGAAACCAGTTTCTACACTTGTATCATCTTCACGCAATTAACAGTACTATATATTATATATTACCTGATATAGTATCAATAAAGTACCTGAAAATGGCAGAGATTGTCAAAATCTCTGCCATTTTCATTGTGACATAACATAAACAAAATAGAGTAATAATAAGGTATCCATAAAAGAGTAATTACAGAACAGAATCACAAGTAATAATAAAAGAAACAATAATATATAATTCATATTTTTAATTTAGATGATTTGCATTAATTTAAATGTGAAGTGTTTATTATTTTTCAATAATATTAGAAATGTTAAATTGTTAAGGAGGATTCCATTTAAAAAGGAAATGAAAATTCGTAGATGTAATATCCACTTTAAAAAATTAGAGATAAAACTAATGATCATTCGTTCATCTCCACTATATTTCATCCTTTCATCTTTGATAAGGTCTTTTCTTAGTCTATTTTTGTGTATGCGTGTAGCGTGTTTGCGTGTATTCGAATATGCATGTGTGCGTGTATGCGTGCATGTATGAATGCATGTATGTATATGTATATATATATATATATATATATATATATATAAGTTAGTCTAAGTGAGAATAAAGGGTTTAGATATATATTTATTTGCTTACTATTTTTTACTATTCTTCAGCTTGATTTAGGCCACCCTATCTCTCTCTTATTTTCTTTCTTTCTTTCTCTGTTTATATATAGATAGGTGTTTTTTAAGCATGATAAATCTTTAAATTGAACACCTATCGAAGATACTATCAAACCTAAAAAAACACCTATATATATTAAAAAATATGATCTTTGTAATCTTTAAAACTACTAATAATAATATTTATAAATTTATTTTCATTTCAAAAGATATCTTTTTCTATTCAGATGTGTGAAAAAATATTTAAAAAATACATAAAAACGTAAACATAAGAAATAAATTAACCACATTTAAGAATACTTACTTTTAGCAAATTAACGATTAGTGATTATTAAACTTTTTTTTATATATCTTGTGTTGTTGGGGTGATAATTCATTTATATGAAATATATATAAATATATTATATATATATATATATATATATATATATATATATAATTTATTTGAAAAAATGTATTTCTGAAATTTAATTACAATTTATTACGACTGAATTAAACGGATGTGAAATATATTAGTAAAATTAATTTTCACAACTTCTATGCAGAAAGAGATTGAAATATGAAACATTCTTAAATAGATATGCAAATCAGCGACTATGTACTTTAAAAGCAAAATTTAACATTTATATACGAGTTCTAATGAATATTGGAACTGTTTAAACTGACCATATGTGGGAATAAATTACAAAACAAAGAAAAAAGTATATACGTATAATCCGTATTAAAACAATTTTCCATTATCTCTTAAGAGTCGACGAGAGGGTTAAATAATTTATCGATGACAGAAAGCCTGTCCATATGGTTTAAAATTAACTTCGTTAACTCACATTTCCCTCCACATCTCGTCGTATCTAACATGCATTAAATCAATGGGGGTATTGTATATACGGTGGTGTTTCCTACGTTACTTTTAGATAACTACGATTCATTGCATTGTGTAGAGTAACTGACCATTAATGTACAATAGCAAATGGTCAGTAGGAAGAACGGATAGTGTTTTAATTTACTTCTGATGATTAATTTTCAATGATTTACATTCGTTAGATTTCAGATACGTGTACTTTAATTGAAAATAGAACGTTGATATTTATTTAACAAAAATATTATTTATATTTATTTTATCTGGTATAAAATCATTTTTGAGAAGTTTTATTATTTCACTTTATGAGTGGTTCAAATAAGACAAAGATAATAAATGATAGTAAACAAATAAATATATATCTAAACACTTAAGTCTCATTTGGACTAATCTTATAAAAATTCAGTATAAAAAATAAATTTGGTGTAAATATAAAATCATAAAATAATTATTTTTTTATTGTCAATAAATTCAATTATTGTCTTATTTTAAGAAAATCTATTTTATGAAAATTATCGAATAAAACTATGGAATAAGAATTTTTTATTTAAAGATTTTGAAATGTTTTTTCCTACTTTAAATAATTTTATATTAATCCTTTCGCCACTAACGGGACTAATGTGTCCCATAAAATGTTTGTTGTTACTATTGGGACAAATATGCTTAATTTAAAATACTGATGGGACATATGTGTCCGTAATTCAAATTTGAAATCTGAAAATAAAAATCAATTTTTTTGCCCAAAAATAGATTACTTAAGTATCTCAAAAGATCATCAAATGAAACAGAATTTTTAAAACTAAAAATATTTAATCCGTGGTGAAAGGATTAAACTAAAAAGTAGTTTGAGATTTATTAACTAGATTTAAATTATATAACATATTAAATTTAATATCATATTGATTAATAAGAAAAAAAATTGAATACACAAAAATGTATTAAAATATTATACAACATTTTGAAAAATAATAATACATTTTTTATTTAATATCTATTTTTGCAACAAATGTTAATTTTTGAAATATAATAATTTTCTTCAAGTTGAAATTATTTATAACTACCTTTTTGGTATATTAAAGAAATATTTTAAACTAGAAATAAAATATTTAAAAAAATCACTTATTTTAGGCTTTTAAAATAAATTTCCTTTTCTAGAAAAATACAAAGAAATAAGGAAATTTTTATTGTTTTAGGAAACCTTGCTTGAGGTTATTTTTTTGATATTTTGAACACTTTTTTAAAAAGAGAATAAAATAAATAATGATTGAATTATATATCGCAGAAATTAAAATGGTGTCTATGAAAATTTAATAAAGACTATTTTTGAAAAAACTATATTGTATTTAAAAATAAAATAACATATTTGTTTCAGTATTCATCTATTTTTTAATGACAGTTTTTTAATTTAGTATTTATGTATTTATAGATGATTTTGAAATCAAGACTAACTAAAATCAGAGACTAAGATCAAAATTGAAAAAATATTTTATTTCTTTACAGTAATTCTCAAAAAAATAATCTAAAAAGATATTGTTTCAATATTTATCTACTTTATGGTGATTTTATCTGAGAAGTTTAAAAATAATGATTTAAAGATAAAAAAATATTTTTTTCAGTTATTTCCATTTTTTAAAAACATGTTCTAATGATATTTATATAAGTGATTCATTTGTGTCTGAGTGAATTAATCTAGTACTAATTCAGTAGTACTAAAATATTTAAACCGACTGAACATAGTAAATCGAATATATCAAATAATATGAAATCAAACTCACGTTCAGTGATTCGTAGTCGGAAAATCCTTTCGTTTTACTTAGAAGAGTCATTGTTTGATTATTCCATTCACTGCACATAAATCAACTGTTCACGGCTATTATTATTATTATTATGACGATCAACAACGTTATCGGCACAGACACTAATATAAAACATGTTTTTAGCAGATCCTGTAAATTAATACCAACGTACGTACACATATTCTCTCCATAGACACAGAGTCACTGTGTATATATTTCAATTAACGAGCAATGGCAGTGTTACAAGTATTATATCAGCACACTGTTTAACATTCACTGTTATACATACTTGCTATAATACCATATTAATTAGGATCGTATGCTCACTCCGGTGCATTCTGTAATGCCACGAAATCATTATATAATTTTACTATTGTCTCATCGTTACTAACGTTCACAGATTATATTATGTACTCGTACTAACGTATTGTTCTATGCTTTTAGGCTATTTTGTTACAAAACGGACAGTGTTACGTTCGATGGAGTGGATTTGGACGAACTGACGTCGAATTTATCATTTTTAAAATAGAAAATTGAATATAGAAAATTTTTTCATTGTATATATTTTAATATTAGTTTATAAGTGATATATATATATATATATATATATATATATATATATATGTATATATATATATATGTACCAATACATATTGTGTTATAGATGGATCTTAATAGATTTCTTTTATCCGTTATTTTACTGTTATTAGTAAAATTGTATAAATGTTTATATCAATCAATAATACTTTATACTAGACTATGGAGGAGGTCCCAGAAGTTCAAATCTAAAACTCAAACAAATTAACTTTGAATCAATAAACTAAAACGAACATTTATTATTAGCAAAATGTATTTAAGTTTGTATCAGTAAAAAGTTTATATATACATATTTTATATGTAGATGGAATTGGTCTTGATAGATTTCTATTAATAAGTACTACAAGAGTCGTTTGATAAGTATGGTCAATTTAATTATTGTTTAATTTAATTAATTAAATTTTTCAATTTAGTTTTTCTTACTTTTTGACCATATTTATCAAACGACCCTCGTAAAAATCACTCTATTTGACGGTGTTTGATGGAATTTGTTGGTTTTTCGTAGATTTGAACTTGATATATTCGATTTTTAACTCCAATCTCCCATCCCCTCTCCACTGTCTCCTCAGATTTTATTCTCCATTTGGCTGTTATTAACAAAATTGTTTGTATATTTATATCAATCAATAATACTTTATATTAAACTATGGAGGAGATGGTACTAGTTTTATATTATATTAGGTTGTACCATGAAATGTCCGATTTCTGATTACTCATTTTTTCATGTAGGCAAGAGAATTTTTTACAGGTTTATTCCTGTTTTATTATTGATTCCTATAAAAGTATTTACTTCACTTGGTATTACATAAACAGTTTTGTTAGTATTCACTTAATATTTAAACAAGTGTTATTTTTTATTAAATACAAAAATATGTTGTCTGTGGAGCAAGACTGAACTCTTTTTTCATACAAATTTAAATTGGTGTATAGTGCAGCCAAAACAAAGATAAACAATACGAAGATGGTTTTAAAAATTTTCAACTGACAATCTTAAATTTTTAAAAATTATCCACGAGGAAAAACTATAACCATATATAAATATTTTTTCAATAAAAATATCAATTTATTTAAATTATTTAGAAATAAATACCATTATTTGATATATTTTTAACATATTATATAATTTTAGTAATGAAAAATATCTGATTTAAGAAAAGATGTATTCAAAATTATTTTCTATTAATAATAATTACTTTAGTAATATTCACACAAATGTATATATTTTTAAACATTTTAAAATTGTTATCCCAACACTATAAGATATTGAAAAAATGTTTAATAATTATTTACTTTTTTTGTTTCGAACAACAATAAGCTCTTACGCATTTCGATGGCGATGCCATCAACATCAAATCGTTATATCATAAAATCTGCTGCATTATAAAAGATTTCATAATGAAGCGTTCTGATGATGATGACATTGTGATCGGAATGTGTATAATCTTATAAATAATGAAAGATAATAGTAATATTGGTAAAATCAAATTTAATTTTTTTAATATAAATTCATCACAGTTCCAACTAATAGTACTTTATTAATATTTATCAATTATTTATGAGCAAAATACACATACACACATTCAAATATATATATATATATACATATATTAGGTCTACCGGAAAGTTCTGTCCGATAATATCATTCCAAGTTTCAAAGATGAGTCATTCTACAGAAATGAGATTCACAAATTATCATCATGCTAGGAAGAGGTCATTAGTAACTAAGGAAAAATTATATTGTTCAGTAAATATTAATAAATATATTGAAAATGTATTTTTTTTTTAGTTCAAAAACGGACAGAACTTTCCGATAGACCTATTATATATGGAACATTATACTGGTTGACACTGTCTAGAAACAAAATCTTCCGTCTAGGTGGATTAACTTATGCGTGCTTTATGTTATTAAAAGATAGCACCGTCGAGGCTCGGGTCGAGATGCCAACAGTTTTCAATACCATTCCGATGACAATAGCTCTAATTTTATTATGAAATATAATCCCTTTTTCTATTTCACTTAGTTATTCAAAACTGAGTTGCAATCTGCTTGCGAATTATATTCACGCCAAATGAAAAATCATTTTTATTTCCTCGCAGAAATTCGTATTTTTCATTCAACATTGTAAAAAAATAATCAGTGAATTTTTTATCTGCGAATTTTATAATTACATTTTCAATGAAATGCATTTGAAAAGAATGGAACATTTTAGTCGATTCATATTGGATTTTAACAATTATTTAAGTAAATTAAAAAAATTAGTACAACTGCAAATATGTATGAGTAAATTATTAGTATTAAAACATATTTTTAATTAAAATTTCATATAATTTTAGTATTTATAATCAACTCTAATTGTGTAATTATTCTTTGTAATTAAATTTTTACTGTATATTTCTTTTAAAGTTAATATACAGTTATAAAAAGACATAAAAAAATGCATTTCGTTCGTTTCAAACATTTATTTAGCAGAATAATTGAATTCAGTTCGGAAAGTCTATGCAAAACTTTACAGCGTTTCGGCGAAGATCGATTGTGCAACGGCTCAATGTGTCAACTTAATTGAAAAATCAATTTCGTGGCGAATTCTGCCGAAACTTTCGTCGAAGTAATGTAATTACAAACCGAGTATCACTCTTTCGTTCCAGCTGACATAAAATCTAATCCCGGACCCTATTCGAATGTCAAACTATCCGAGCTGGGCGTTGGTGCACACATACGCACCCTTATAAATCCCACCCCAACAAAGACACAGTGGCCCACTCACGATTCTGATCAATACAAACGTTCAATCATTCTAGTGGCGGTAGTATAGTTAGATGATAGGCTCTGATTCAGCTTAGATAAGTATATCGACAATCACGATTTTATGTATTACCTACATTGACGGACTATTTACAATTACACACATACACACACACACACACACACACACACATATATATATATATATATATATAATATTTTATTTATATATTAAAAAAATATGTAAGTATGAAATATTTTATATTTTAATGGAATATTTTTAAAAATTATTAAAAAATGTTTTACAATTTGAAGAATTTTCAATTTTATTTTAATTACAAACATTAAAAATCTAAGGAAATTTCAAATTTCATAAATACATACGAACAATTCTTCCTTAATTAATACACACATTTGTAAAATAAGGCAGAGAAAATAAATTGGATCATAACTACTAGAAAAAAACAGATTAAATATTTTTCTAACAATTTTAATGTTATTATTCATTCTTTTTTCCCAAAATTATCGACTTAATAAATTTGATTTACATTAAAAGATTTATATCCATACAATGTATTCAAAAATAAATAAAAATATGTTACAAATTTTGTACACATTTCTTCGTTTTTTAAAAAAAATTAATTTAATTTTTCTTCATTTTAAATGTATTTTTATTAATACAGTTTTTTCATTTTTAGTATTAAATAATTTAATGCATACATAAAAATATGAACAAAGTTTAATTAAAATATTACGAAATATAATTCAGAGTATCGTTATTATTTCCTGGAATATAATAACATTATATGTCTACTTCAACTCATGTGAAATTTAAATTAGTAATAAAAAATACTTGTTAATAATTGGACTATAGAAAAAAGTGTTATATATATATATATATATATATATATATATATATATATATATAATTTTCTAGTTACTATGTTATTCTATTAAAAAATATTTGTCTGGAAACATTTAACATTACATTTTATGTCTTCGCCAACACAAGTTTTAATAGAAATCTGTTAAACTTTTCTCATTTAACAAAGTACATATATTTTTTAAGCAAAATGTTAGTAATATTGTTAGTGAAATCTATATAACACATACACACCTATATATATATATATATATATATATATATATATATAATTATAGCTCTATGCCAAATAAATTACAATATAAAAAATAACATAAGGTTGACTCGTTAGTAAAATGTTATTTACTCAAATGTAAAATAATATTTGTATGAAATAATAATGAAATCATATAATTTACAAAATAAACATGTAATATAAATTTAATTTTCAAGAATATTATCAAAATTAAAATATTTTTATTCCAAAAGTATGATTTTTTTTAAAAAAAATCGATTTGAAAAATTTTAGAAAAAATTACAACGTCGTAATATAATCTAAATTTGATTTCATGTACCAAACGTTCAATCATTATAAGCAGATATCTACATATAATCTCGATAATGTATTGGAATATGGAGGATTAGAGAGACATCGGGGATATTGGGTTGAATCGGGTTCGGTTCAGTTGGGTTCAGCTTACTTGACAGATTCGAAGAGTGCGTCAAACGAATTGCGAAATAGTTCTACTAAATATGGGTTACTTTTGGAGGGTGTATGGAATAACTGATATAGTTTTCGTTAATGTGCACATTAAATCCCTTATTCTATAAGGGTTTATTTTAGAGAAATAATCAATTGTTATGATTTCACGTATAGATGTATATTTGAAAATAAAACAGAAATCATTTCTAGTTTGTATTGTTCTGTTAATGACTTGTAAATCAATTATTAAGTTATTATGTTATTGTCTATTAATGTATTAGAAAGAGAAATTATTTTCTATAGTATATATATTTGGTAGGAAATAATAATAAAACTGTTAGATCCTCTATGCAAGGTTACACAGAAATGGGGAAATTTAAAATTATGAAAAAAATAAAACAGGATGATACGAATTATCAAAATTATTTACATCCGTATTAGAAGAAGTATTTAAGCCATTCAACTGTAAGTTTGAAAAAAGAAAAGTGAATAGAGAGAAGATTAGTCATTTGAGATTTACTGATAACATTATTATTTTCTCAACAAGTACAAATCAATTTGAAAAAAGAATATAAGAATTGGATAAAGCCAAACAAAAAATTGTTCCCGTGATAAATTAAAATGATCAATGAATTTTCAGATTAAAGAAGAATTTAAGTAAAGGAAAAATAGAAATTAAAAACTATGTATATCTAGGACAACCGATTAGCAATAAAGTGCCATTTATAGATAAAGTAAACAGAAAAATAAAAATGAAATGGTGTCAATTTGAGAATAATTCCATATTATGAGGTCGGATTTTTCTCGTTTTTTTTTAAAATTTTAACAATGTATCCTATCTGTTTTCATCTATGGCTGTGAATAATGGATCTTAAATACCAGAATAATTCAGTAGCTCTAGTCAGCACAAAAAATATGGAAAGATGACTGTTAGGAATAAAATGTATAGATAAAAAAAAACAGAGTTGGTCGAAGAGAAAAAGTCATAGACTTTGTGGTAAAAGTGAGGAGTTTAAAGTGGAAATGAACCAGTTTAGAAAAAATAGATTACCACCAATGGACAAGAGAAATTATTGATTGAAAATCTAGATATATAAAAAATCTTAGGTAGGTCTTAACAATCACATTTATTAAATTAAAAATTAAAAATTTTTCACAATTTAGCACTTCACATTTAAAAAGTAAATTTTGAGCAATTTCAAGATGTTGTTGATATAAAATCAATATAAAAGATCTCTGTGAAACAATTCCATAGTTTTGTTTTCTGAAGTTAGAATTAATCATTCTTTACTAGACTTTTTAATTCAATATTAGTATTATTCACTTTTCGAAATAATTATTTTATTGGTAATAGACAATTTAATAATTATTTCATTTTGAACTATACTTTGATGACCTCATTATCATATTCAAACCATAGACATGTACCAATATATTTTTTATTTCAGTTTTCATATTTCTGAGTTTTGAAATTTTGGAGTAAGGACAATTTTTAAAATAAACAATTCTTTAACATTAATTTTTAAATTAAATTATAATAAGAAGATAAAAAAAATCGTAATAAAAATTTTATTTATTTGACTGAAATTAACAATATAATATAACAAAAAGGCTTTGACGATGATGATATTGCTATCGAAATGCGCATTAGTCCATTATTGTCTTAAACAATAAAATGAACAGCCAGTGATTATTGAACACTTTATAACATATTATGATGTTAGGAGTGAAAATTAATTTGTGTTAAAGTAAATTTTCTACATTTTCAAAACAATTAAATTCAGAAATGAAAGGCTTTATAAATATTAGAGAACTAAATGTTAATGATAATAATACGACTTTATTAAAAAATGAAAATTAAATATTAATTTGCACATTTTATTCAATTAAAAAAATAAATATTCGTTTAATATTTTTATGTAAGTATTTGGATGTTTTTAAATAAAAATGCAAAAAACAAAGTTACAAAGGAAAAAATAATTAATTCTGATTAAAATTTTAATTGTCATTTCTGTCATTTCTTTTTATGTAATTATTCATTTCTAAGAAAGATTTATATTGAAAATTTTATCTACAATTTAAGTATTTAACAAATGATTTTAGAAATATACGAAATACAGAAAAATCCAAAGTATAAAGTTCATGCCATTTCCGTAACAAACAAATAAACACGTATTTAATTATTAACAAACGTGTTGGTCTACAATCCGATCCGTTTATAAATATCTAAATTCATTCGTCCTCTATCTTTCGAACCCGAGACCCATATATTATTCATTCAATTACGATTTAATATTTATACGGATTTTATTTAAATGCGAAAATCTATTCGGCGATCGGACCGGGATTGTAGGGATCACGTGAATATTATTTATGTGCGTGTCGGCGTACGGGCGTTCTGACCCCCCCGGGCATCATGCGCCGACGGCGCACATCTATTTATTCGCGCGGTAAGATTTCATTTCACGGTATACGACACATTATGTGTATACGACTTTTTGTTGACTTTACTAGCCGTATTATGTTTCATTATATGTATATATGTTAGAGTTGTGAGATAATGTGTGCGGAATTTAAGTTGTTGCCACGCTTTTATATTCATGATATATTGTAGTTGGATTTTTTTTTTATATTGTTGTTCGCTTGAACAACGATCGTTTATTTATAAAGCTCTTCAAAATGCATCTAATTTTATGGGTTTTTTTTTCTAATTAACAATATTTTATAACACAATCATAGTTTTATATTGCGTAGATAAATCTTTATATATTAAATTTTTACACAATGATTTTTTTGCATTAATTAAACGAGATCGTTAACATATAATACAATATCTTTTACAAAAGAATTCGTCGGTACATTAAAATTATATTAAAATATTTTAAATCACAAGGATTATTTAGAAATTAACATAACAATTTTCATATTCACTTAAAAACTCATTTAGAAAATTATCATTTGTTGTAATACGCAAAATGGTACAACATGAATATATATTTTTTTTAATTAACCTAATTTATAAAAAGTAGAAAAATAATTTTATCTTTCCAAATAATTATTATGAGAAGAATTATAATCAAGATTATTTACATTATTATTTATCTAAAGGATGACTTAAAAAGACCGAATGGTTTAGACATACATTTTCATTTTAATAATTTTCATTTCAGATCACTAATATAGAATCAAGTTTCTATTATTGTCCACTAAAACTATTTCATAGGGTCTATACGATTAATTTTTATTCGCATTTTATGATGTAGTGAAGATAATTTTTTTTTTATTTTTTGAATTTCGAAAAAAAAATTGATCGAAAATTGATTTTCGACCACTAAAATTGTATTTCTTAATAATAAATGTTATTTTTGTCAGAAAATGATTATTTTCTACTAATATAATCGATTTTTAATAAAAAATATTGATTTATAGCGATTTTTAAAATTTTCAATTTTTTACCTCAAAAAAACCACGACCTATAGTATGGAAAATTTCATAAAAAATCAACATTTTCGAAAATTATTTTTTTTTACTTAAAATCAAATTTTAGGTGTATAATATGACGAATCAATGATTAAATGCTCATTTTTGAACATAGGACGAATTTTTTTTAAAAAAAACTTTGAATTATATTCATTCCATACGATTTAAATCCCAACCGAATGAACATTAATAATTTTCATTTCAGAACATTAATATAAAACCAAATTTTAACTATTGTTTACTAAAAATAATTCCTAGGGTCTGTACGATAAATTCTTAATCAAAATTTAATGATGTAGTGCAGATATATATATATATATTTATTTTTTGAATTTCGAAAAAAAACACTAAATTGATCAAAAATTGATTTTTGCTCACTAAAATTGTATTTCTTAATAATAAATGTTATTTTTGTCAGAAAATAATTATTTTCTTCTAATATAATCGATTGTTAATAAAAAATATTGATTTATAGCGATTTTTAAAATATTCAATTTTTTGACTCAAAAAAACCACGACCTATAGTATGAAAAATTTCATGAAAAATCAACATTTTCGAAAATTATTTTTTTCTATTTAAAATCAAAGCTTAGATGTATAATATGACGAATCAATGATTAAAAGCTCATTTTTGAACGTAGGACGAATTTTTTTTAGAAACAACGTTGAATTATGGTCATTCAATGTCATTTATAACCCAACCAAATGCATATTAATAATTTTCATTTCAGAACATTAATATAAAACCAAATTTTAACTATTGTTTACTAAAAATAATTCCTAGAGTCGGTACGATAAATTCTTAATCAAAGTTTGATGATGTAGTGCAGATATATATTTTTTTTTTGAATTTTTTGAATTTCGAAAAAAAACACGAAATTGATCAAAAATTGATTTTTGATTACTAAAATAGTATTTATTAATAATAAATGTTATTTTTGTCAGAAAATGATTATTTTTTTCTAATATAATCGATTGTTAATAAAAAATATTGATTTATAGCGATTTTTAAAATTTTCAATTTTTTGACTCAAAAAAACCACGACCTATAGTATGGAAAATTTCATGAAAAATCAACATTTTCGAAAATTATTTTTTTCCGTTTAAAATAAAAGCTTAGGTGTATAATATGACGAATCAATGATGAAAAGCTCATTTTTGAACGTAGGACGAATTTTTTTTAGAAAAAACGTTGAATTATTCTCATTCAATGCCATTTGTATCCCAATCGAATGCACATTAATAATTTTCAATTCAGAACATTAATATAAAACCAAATTTTAACTATTGTTTACTAAAAATAATTCCTAGGATCTGTACGATAATTTTTTAATCAAAATTTGATGATGTAGTGCAGATAAATATTTTTTTTGGACTTTTTGAATTTCGAAAAAAAAAACACGAAATTGATCAAAAATTGATTTTTGATCATTAAAATTGTATTTCTTAATAATGAATGTTATTTTTGACAGAAAATGATTATTTTCTTCTAATATAATCGATTGTTAATAAAAAATATTGATTTATAGCGATTTTTAAAATTTTCAATTTTTTGACTCAAAAAAACCACGACCTATAGTATGGAAAATTTCATGAAAAATCAACATTTTTGAAAATTATTTTTTTTCACTTAAAATCAAAACTAAGGTGTATAATATGACGAATCAATGATTAAAAGTTTATTTTTTAACGTAGAATGAATTATATTTAGAAAAAACATAGATTTTTGCTCATTTTATACCATTTATATCCAAATCGAATGAAAATTAATAATTTTGATTCTAGAATACTAATATAGAATCAAATTTCTATGTTTGTTCACTAAATATACTTCTTAGGGTCTATACAATTAATTTTTACTGATATTTGATGATATGATGCAGATTAATATTTTTTTTTGTATTTTTTTAATTTTTTTAAAAAAAACGAAAATTATCGAAAACTGATTTGCAGTTATAAAAATCGTATTTATTAATAATGAATGTAATTTGTGCTGGATAATAATTATTTTTTACTTATTTAATTGATTTTTAATAAACAATATCGATTTTTAACGATTTTAAAAATTTTCAATTTTTGCCTCAAAATACCATGGCCTAGTATAGAAAACTTCATAAAAAATCAACAAAAAATTCATTTTTGTCATATAATTTCAAGGATTCGTTATGAATTAAAAAGAATTAGTGATTAAAATTGAATTTTCTAACACAGAACGATTTTTTTACATATTTTACTCGATTCACTCGTCGACTTCCGAATTTGTTTCTAATTAACAATGTAAATAAATTATGAAAAATAAAACGTTTAGAAAGCTATGTTAATGCTTCTGTGTAGATGATGATGGTTATATATATATATTCTATCATTTTTTGGAATAATTGTGTATTTATAGCAATTATATAAATCACTAATCACTAAAAAATAACATTTAAAATATTAAATTATTACATATTTAATAACAAAATTTACAGATCAAAAGATTCTTAAAGATGTGCTTTATCGATTATATTAGCACGTCAGTAAAAAATGCATCTTAAAAAAATGTTTGTACACGTATAAAGAAACACAACAGACCGCATATAAAATTCAGATTTTGGTTAAAATAAACGAACGTGAATACGTAACCGTTGCAAAAAAAGAAAAAACGCGCACGAAGAAGTTGAAATCTGGACGATTTATCTTTGTACGTAATGTTCATAAGGGCAATTTTTCCGAGCCATCAGTGCTTTATTCATACATTTTGAAGAAAATTTATATCCGTACTTATTCAAAAGCATCCAATAAATACATTTTGTGGAGAATGTTCATTTTATGCAACGTTCACACATGTCCGTTTTATATATTAGATCAACCCTCATCATTCAACGTTCATCTGACAGTCTTTCATTCAAAAAAGACAAGCCATTTACGAAATTTATATAAATACAACTTTTTTATATACACATACTCTCACACATACTTGGACGTTAAAATTCACGCCGTGTTTAATATTAATTAGTTTTTAGTGCGCGACGTTTAAACTGATAGCTCGGACTCGAAAATTTTAAATTTAATTCCAAAATATATACATGCACACACACATATAGTTATTCAAATTCAGTACGTATTGGTAAACAGCCAACATACTAACCATTTGGCAACGATTAGCTTTAAAAATAAATTTATATTTCTTATAAGACGTTTATATACAATTGTAAGACATTTTTGAATACTTGATAACTATCTTCATATAATTTATACGCTTTTTTTGTTTGAAAAAAATATAAACTCTTAAGTAAAGTGTACAATAAAGTGATTATAGTTTAATTTTATAAATGTTCTTGTATTAAAAAAAATATTTTATGTCATAACAAACATTATTTTTAAGTAGATCTGCTATTATTTCAAGAAATATTTCTTTTACAAAGATAGAATAAATTATAAATGTAAATAAATCAATCGTACAAGATTTTATCGAGTTGTTCAACAATCACTTATTTATTATCATTTGCTGATACATATTTCAGTAGCTACGTCATTATCATCAAATCGCTGTCTTGTAAAATCCAGACTCATACATCATGAGTGTTTATTGAACATTTTTATAAAATCTTGTCAAATTGTAGCAAGTAATTTATTTTCAAAAATTGTTGCTTCGTAAAAATCAGAAAGAGTTTATGATCCAGCATTGGATAGAAAGAAGCTGCTATTGTTATATACATATATATAAAATCATGGCTAGAGAGTTATGGATCTATAAAAATATATTATTATTTTAAATATGCTATAATTTATAACAAACCATTGGATTTCGAAATTTATCAACGAATTACGTTAAGTTTGTTTCCGATAAAATCGAAAATAGAACGTTGTTATTTAGGAAACTCGTTAGTGGGTTATCTATTCGCGACCAACCCTTCTCGAACAAAAAATTATGTGCATCTATATGTAGATAAATATATGTATGTAGTAAAGTAGTATTATAATAGTAGTACGATATCCCAACCAATCCATTCACCCTTCAACTCGTACTCATTCAATCATCATTTGCTTAACGTCACTGACATGCTGACAGTGGCGTTCAGTCGTCCAGAGCTATCTGATTTGCAACTAGGTCCCCCGCATATGGGCTGCTATTTAGTTTACACACAATATATACGAGGCATAGAATGTGTCATTCACAAGCAATGGTTGCTTGCGTTATCATTTTCCAAACTTGACGGTTTTTCACTTCTAGTAATATGAATAGGCCAAGCTGACTTGTTTTAGAAGTATATTTATATTATTTCAAAAAATATATGACAAATTTATATTTCAATAATATTTTTATTAAAACACATTTCTAATAGAATTAGACACCAATTTATTAGATTGAAAATATTTTTTTATAAAAATAAATCACTTATTCTATCATCATAAAGTTTTATAAAAATATCCAATAATCGTTTATTTTCTCTTGTACATTATAAAATCAAAAATTCCATAATTCAATACTTTAATCAATACAACATGACAACAGAAATGATTATTAGCGAGTAAAATGAACAAGAATAGATTATTGAACATTTTTAAAATAGTGTTGTGTTAAAAATGTGATTCATTTGTATCAAATTGAATTAGTTACAAAGATATAATGGTCTTACAATTAAAATCAGATTTAAATAAATAAAAAACAAATGTTAAATAATAAAATAAAAATATATTTGCAAATTGCATATAAATATTTTTTTAAAAAAAATTAACTAAATACAGTTAAAAATAATTAAAATTAAAAAAATATATAAATAATATAAAATTTATTCGTCGAAATCGATTCATTCTTCTAAATCCAATTAATTGATTAAAACCTGTTCATTTTAAATATAATAATAATGGAACTATTAATATATTTAATTTATTTTCTTGATTACATATATTGTAATTTACTGATATATGAATTTGTAATTAAAATATAAAGTACATTAATTTCCATTACGACGTTCTCAAATATCTCACAAATAAACGAATAAAAAAATCAACATAAAAATATAAATCCAAATAAGTATAATTTTCAAAAGAAAATTTATAATGATAAAGGTTCAAAGAAATCTCAATTTCCTCTCAGGTCTAATAAAAGGAGACCGTTTCGCATAAAATGAAACATTACATAATTTATATTAAAAAAAGAACGGGCACGAAACGAGAACTCGTCATAAATTTCATTTGGTCGATATTTAAATATATTAAAAATGCATCCATAACCCTATATTCTGTGTTATCTGATTAGTGCGTGTTCACGTTATTCATGTTCAACGGGCAGAAAGATGAGACTGGAAGGTTGGTAATAAGCGCAGCATTTTTGGACACATTATCATTTATCACAATTAGTATTTGAACATTAATGAAGCGACGACCTGATCCTGAATAAGAAATTGCAACGACAGGGATGACTGAAAAAATAATACTTTTTTTTAAATGATATATGAATCGAATTTTTTCGAAATTAATCAAGCGGATGTTATCAAACCGAGTATGTACGGTCACGTCCACCTCTTTTTTGTACATAACATTGAAATTTTTGTTCATTTTTTTTTTGTTTCATTAAAACACCGATACAATATTTTTTTGTTAAATACTACGTTGTAATTATATCGAAACAGAATTGATGTGATTATGTACAATCAATTTGTACACTATACAGCAGTTTTTGTTCAAAACTCGACGTTAATTAAAAAACGTACTGTAATTTTTTATTTTTAGTTTCATTTCATATTCTGTAGCGTTGTATGAAAATTAATAGAAGATAACATTTCATTATACGCGTTTTATGAAAAAAATACTATAATTCTATTATCAATTTAATAATTTAAATTTATTTAAATCATGCTCGTGCAAACCTTTTAAGTTAAATGTCCAATTATAAAAGTCTTATGAAATCTTATCGAGCTGCACTATTTTTCTATCAAAGGTAAGGGATATGGTTTTCTATAAATCTGGTGGGTCACACAAAAATGTCAGAGGGACCGCAAGTTGGACGGGTCTGGTTTCAATCATATGTTGAATATAATATATACATTTTCTAATCTAATAAAAAGATATTTTCTAGAAATTATTTTATTATTTATAAATTAACAAATTAAATAAATATATTTATTCTTTATCAATTAAGCAAATTCATAATTAAATTAGTAATATCTACTATTTTTAAAATAATAATTTCAATTTTATTTAATTCCATTTTTACTTACAAAAATAATTAATTAGGTATATTGTAAATATATTACAAAACTATGATATTTAGTAAATAAAGTAAAAATTAAAAATAAACCAGTATTGAACAATTAAATTTAAATTTTCGTTCAAGTATTTAAAATTCAATTTTAAATTAAAATATTTGTTATACTCTAAAATTTTAATACTGTTTTGTTATGAAATTTAGGAAACTCACTTTAACACAAATTAATTTTCAACTCCAACACCACAATATGTTATAAGTGTTCAATAATCACTTAGTGTTCGCTTTGTTGTTTATAATAATAATAGGTTAATGATAAGCTAATGCCTATTACGATGGCGATGCCATCATCGTTAAAGCCATACTGGCATCGCCATTGAAATGTATATTAGTTTATTGTTGTTATAAACAAACAAGGTGAACAATAAGTAATTATTGAACAATTTACAATATATTGTGGTGTTGGGGATGAAAATTCATTTGTATTTAAATATAAAAAAACTAATTTATTCTAAAAAAATATCTATTTACATTCAATGTTTTTACATAAGGCAAAGTCTTCATTTTTACAGTATCTTTTTAAATTTTCTAATATTTGTGGTATGTTTAAATTAAACAATATGTAAAAATTAAAATTGATAAAAAAAGTTGTAAAAAAATAATATAAATTAATAAATGTTTCTTAAATTTATTCTAAAAACTACAATATGAAGCTCATAAATTAAATTATAAAATGAAAATAATATTCACATAAATTAAAAAAAAATACATCATAAAAAATCGATCCTTATTTTCTCTGGAATCAGAGTTCAGCATTTACAACAGTTATTTTTTTTGCAGAATGGATTCAATGCCTCAAGAATAAAAATTCATTTTGAATATTAGTGTAATGAACCTTATAAAATATTTAGAAATATTTTTTTCTAAAATTCTTCAATAAACAATGTATGATAATGACTTTTCTGTAATTATTTTTTTTAAAAAAAGTGAATTCAATAGTATTATTTTCTTTTTCTCTCAATTTGTCAAATCAATTAACTATTATAGTTATGTAAAAAATATTAAAACAATAACGACTATTCTAAGGATACATTATTTTATGGATGATTTATGTCGTTAGATAAAATTTAAGTCTGTAATAATACATTCTACAATATTTATTTGAATTTAAATTTTAAAAGGAATTTTGAAAAAGGATGTATATTATTTTATCAATTTCTCTTATTTTTTTTTTTTTTTGTAAAATTATTCGATTTTGCTAATAAGCTACTCATATATAAATATTTATTTTAGTCTCTTTAGTATTTTATTTTATTTTACTTTTTGTGAATATTAATGAAAAAACTAGACTATTATTTTAAATTCCTAATATTTTAAAATGTTTAATGTTTTTTAATATTTGTTATATTTTATATATTTATGAAGGAGGTAAATTTCTAAAATAAAATTAATATAAACATAAGTCTTCAATATTCGATTAATTGAGTGGATTCAGACAACACAAACAAATATGAAAAAATGCATATTAGAAATAACAGTTGTAGATATTGAGTTGTGTAGTATGAAATGTCGGATTATTATATCAGAAATAATATAAAAATTTAAAATTTTATATTACATGACCTAATAGTAAGAAAATTAGAAAGAAAATAAAAATTACTAGTATTATAACACAAGTGAGGAGTTTAAAATGGAAATGGGCTGATTAAATAGCAGTAATACTATTTATGAACAAAAAAAATTGATTGAGAACAGAGATATGCAATAAAGCCCATGAAGAGACACATGGATAGATGGGACAGTGATATAAGACAATTCGTTAAAATGGGTTGGAAGAGAAAGCCATTGGATTGGTCGAAATTGAAAGTTTTGGCAGAGGCCTTTATTCAGCAGTGAATAGAAAAAGAAGACTGATATATATATATATATATATATATATATATATATATATATATGTGTGTGTGTGTGTGTGTGTGTGTGTGTGTGTGTATGTATGTAGAATTTATTTCTTACTGCGTAAATCTCGTAATAGTTTTAAGTTAATCTCCCCGATTGGTAAACCTTAATACCACACAAGTACATAAAGAACCATTATCAAGGTTTAATATGTGTTTAATATAAAACGTTAACGTTCTCTATAACCGACTGCACAATGTAAAATAATCTATAGTTGACATTAATGCTCTAATAATCGAATTAAGCCGTCATAATTGAAGTGAACATGTTCCGTGAAGCGCTTTAGTGCAAACGTCAAATATCTCGCCGCGTACACAAACTAATTATGTTGCAATGTGTTCGCTTTACAGGTAAACTTGTAAAGTTTAACGTGCGTGAGACTGTTATTTTAGATGTTTACAAAACATCGTCGTGCGAGATAATGTAGCCATTGTTGGATGGTGACTAAACAAACATGTTTTCAGATTAGTCCCGTGCGAGTGGTTTGTTGAATGAACGAATAGACGTTCCGTTGCGATTGTAATATCTAGAGTCAAACATTGTTCTGTCTCGTATAAAATAATGCCATAAAAATTTACATAAATTTAAAATGTTGATGAACAAAGTACTTGATTATATAAAAAAATTATAATTGTCATTTTAAATTCGTATAAAATTTCCATAATCATCAATAGAATTTTTTGGGGGAATTGTTATATTGTATTACACCCAATATTTAAATTTAAAACTTTTCGTGATATGTTTATTTTTTATTAACAAATAATTTGGTATAATCAATAGATTAAAAAACAAAATAACAAAAAGTCTATTTCATAAAATAAAATTTATTTATGTAAATAATTTAATTTTATTTTTTTCAAAAATTTTTATACAAAATTCCTTATTACCCCAACACCTGAAGATATAAAAATATAAAATAATTACTGTTGTTTACTTGATTTGTTTATAAGATGATATATAGGGTCATCTAAATGTAACGCCTAGATTTGTGTTTTATTCAAAAAAAAAACATGTGTATAGGGTGGTGTATAAGGAAACATGTGTATAGTTTCTTTTTAGTAGAACATAAATCTTGGCGTTACATTTGAATGACCTTAAACATTTAATAACCATGTTATCTTCACCACAGTGCTGTATTATAAAATCTAAAATAAATAATTATTGAACGCTTTTAATGATAAGTTATTTGTGTAAAAGGAAAATCTACACAATTTCACAATAAATAGTCGATATAAATTTGTAAAAATACATGAACAATAAAAATTATAGACATTTAAAGCTAACCACAAACAATTTAATATACAGTTACAATATTTTTATATACAAATAGAACAGCTTATTTTATACAATTTATTATTATACATGCAAAAAATTCTTGTACACCAAAAATTTAAGCAATAAAATCTTCTTGAATCTTGAAATGTAAAAAACAATTTTAAATAAAAATAAATTGTAAATATACTAATTAAATATAATAAATCAAGTAATAAGATCTTAATCTTAATTAAGTAATAAGATACTAATTTTATACCTTAATTATTTTTTTAAAAAATCATTAGAAAGTATATTAGTGCAATATGTACAAATATATTTTATTTCAGGAATAAATATTTTTATAAAATTTTAATCATTTTTAATCAGTTTTTACTATTTTGAATTGAATAAACATTCTTTATTCAAATAAAAAAAAACACATTTATACAATAATTTCTACAGTTTAAAATCATATAGTTTTAAAAGTATCTATTTTCAGTATACAAACTAAAGTATAATCAATTGAAAAACAATGTTATTTAATAATTTTAAATTCACTTCATTTGAAATAAAAGTCATAAAGTATTCTTTAATGACTTTTTAAGACTATATTCACCTGAACAAAATTTTATTAAAGTAATTAACATTAAACTAATTTTGATGAAAAAGCTGTCAGAATGTGCATTAGCAAATAAAGTGGAGATAATAAATGATATTTGAATATTTATAAAATCTTACCATAAAAGAGTAAGTTATTTATGTAAAATTAAATTATCTATATTTAATTTACAGAATTTTGTTTTTAAAAAAATATATATAGCTCAGAACATTAATTACAAAATGTAAAAAA
>CP092088.1:53831268-53951268 GCA_029203775.1 Neoneuromus ignobilis
ATTTCAATGCAATACAAAAAGCAACTGGCACAAAATGTTTTGTATATTTTTTTAAAAAACTATTAAATTTATTAATGGTCATTTCAATTAATGAAATTTATTTTATTTGACACATATAATATTTGCTGAATACTAATAATAAATCATATATATATATATATATATATATATATATATATATATATATATATATATATATATATATAAAAAATGATCATAAGCTAAAATTAAATTAGGAAATTACATAAAGAAAGTTAAAGAAAATTTATTTTTTTTAAAAATACTCATTTTTGGAAAAAACATTTTAAATATATTCGATTTTAAATAATCATCAATGATATAAAATGAAATTTTGAAAAAAAAATACTGAAAATTAATTGATTATTTGAAATCTAAATAATGAATTTACAATTTGTAAATGCTATTATATTTAAAAAATTTAAATTAATTTATTGTTAATTATTTTTAAGACTTATAATAATAATTTTACATTTTTATTCGAGCAAAATTAAATAAAAAATTGAATATCCAAAAAAATCTTTAGTTCCTATTAAAAGTTTAATTTAATTTCTTTTTAAATAAATAAAAATAATAAAACTTTTGAAAAGAAACGAGACTGGCACATAATTTTAATATATATATATATATATATATATATATATATATATGTGTGTGTGTGTGTGTGTGTGTATTTATGTATGTATGTATGTATGTACTCGAACTTCTGACATTTTGAAGTATTTGTAGATATTGACATTATGATGTATTGAGTTACTAATGTAATTAATTTAATTGAAATTTGTTGTTTCCATCCCTGTAAACATAGTTTAATCATTTATAAAGATTGAAGTTTGTGATGTGTCATTAACTATTAAAAATACAAATACATAAATAGTTAATAAGATTTTGATTCTATAATTAAAATGAAAAATATCATAGGATATTAGATTAAAAATTGAGTAATTATTTTATTAAATTAAGTATATATAATAATACAAAAAAAAAAACAGAAAAGATCCATGAAGAAATGAGACAGAGACATGAAAATTAGTCAGACTTAAAATCTAAGTTCAAGTAGAAAATTTTGGGAGAGACATTCATCCAATAGTAAATAAAGAGGCTGATTATATAAATATTTGAAAAATTTTACACAAATTAATCACACACTTTATTACAATAATATTTCAGAAAGTTATTTATACTATATCTCTCTGATGAAATATTTATCAAAATAAACATTAGTGAATAAAATACACAATGATTGGTTACTAAACAATTCTATAAAATCTTATTGCATTAAGTAATTCATTAATGCAGACATGGGTAAGTTGGAATAATAAATGTTTTCTTCTATTATTTAATAAAGTTTTTTGTTATTAAGAATTTAGATTATTTTTTAAAAAAGAAAATATTCATTAATAAAACTATAGTTCAAAATTCTTCCACAGATTTCAATGCAATATAAAATGAAACTGGCACAAATTTTTTTTGTATATTTTTTTAAAAAACTATTAAATTTATTAATGGTCATTTTAATTAATGAAGTTTATTTTATTTGACACATAAAATATTTGCTCAATACTAATAATACATTTTATATATATATATATATATATATATATATATATATATATGCAAAAATGATCATAAGCTAAAATTAAATTAGGAAATTACATAAAGAAAGTTGAAAAAAATTTAATTTCCTTAAAAATTCTTATTCTTGGAATGCTTTTTATCTATTAACTTCGAAATACCACATTTTTCAGTTAAGGCTTTTTAAAAGTCATATAAGAGGGATAAAATATATTAATGTGAAGGTTATTTCAAAATTTAAACTCTTCCATCGGTCTTGCTATCATAAACAGGTTTATTATACATATATATATATATATATATATATATATATATATATATATATATATATATATGAAAGAGTCTCTTAAGGGTAGAACTTCCAACACCGATTCTTCGCACAGATCACGCATAAACATTACTCATGTACATAAAAAGGAAGACTGTATATACATACATAACACATGACTCTAGTAATGCACGCACGCTTCTCGCACATTATATTGGCTTTGTCCGCAAATCACACGAGCCATAAATTTAGTCGGCCATTTGCATTGCGCGGTCGGAAACAAACGGACGGTCGGAACGGCCGACGTACGTACGTACAGATGTACAAAACTTAACGGCCGCCGCCAGCGTTTCATAGCAATGACATCATTTCCTTATCGAAAAGATTTCTTCGACATACATCCATCGTTGCTGCTCGGTATGGTGCCTTGTTTATATATATAGAGATATATATATATATATATATATATATATATATATATATATATATATATATATAAGTATAAATACAAAGCTGCACCATGATAAAAATGCAATACGCACTTTATGGCTATCACGCGTGATCCATTTGAACGTCGATGACAATTTAATATGATATGGAATTGGTGGCACGTGACCTACTCTACTCCCCGATATTCGGATTTGGATTCGACTCTACGTCGTCATGGGCTGTTTAGTTCAGCTTCTGATTATAATACACGAATGAATTCTTACAATTTAACACATTTATTTTCAAAAGGGAATTTTTAAAAGTTACTAGTATATGTATTTCAATTGTAACTAGTGATAAATAATTAAATATTTATATTTACATTTAAAAATTATGCATTTAAATTATATAAAAAAATGTTTTTGATTAATTTGAGTTAAAAAATAATTTTTATGCTGAAAAATATTTTATTCAATATATAGTATTTTATATTGTATAAAAAATATATATTAAAAATTGCAACAGTCGTTTTACGATACCATTTCAGTTTCAGTACCATATAAATCCATAAAATTTTATAAAAACATTAAAACACCTCTCTGTGTTCATTTATTGATTAATAAACATTCTTTTAACTACATGAACATCTTTATGAGAAATTATTTAAAATTTAACATACGAAAATGAAACCCTCAACATCGCAAGATTTAATATAAATGTACAATAATCATTTCTTGTTCATTTTATTTCTTGATATAAATTTTAACCACCAGCTATCGTTGTAGAGAATTTTGTTATAAAAAAATACAACATTCTATCAACGACTACATGTATTTTAAAACTGAAATCACTGATTAAGTAAATAATAAATAATTGGTGTTGATTTACGAGATTTATTTGAGTTAAAGTGAATTTAGTACAGTAACAAGAACGAATAACAATATATAAAATATGTATATTATTTTAAAAAGTGTGAATATGAATATTTAATTTATATTAAGAAATAAAAATTAAATATTCAACTAGATATATTTTATATTATTTTTTATATATTTTATTTTATATTATTTTTTATATATTTTATATATTTTATTTTATATAGATATATTTTCATTACAAAAATATATTTAAATTTTAATAAGAAAATATTATTACAATGTTCTTTAAAAAACGTTTTTTTAAAAAAAATGTAAAGAAGATAATTGATAAGACGATTAAAAAAATGTTTTTATAAACATAAATTTTAGAATATACAAATAAACTTTAATTAATTCCGAAATTAATAAGAAATTAAATAAAAATTTAATTTTTCTTATTTCACTAATACTTTTATCATTAAGTAAAAATGTCTTTATTAAAAAAAAATTAATCATAATATAAAAATCTACTATAATTATAGTCCACTCTATATAAAAATTCAAAATGTACTTATATATTCAATAACTAAATAAAATATGTAAAAAATAAAAGTAAACAAATCTAGACCTAAATATTTCCATTTTATTTGGCTGTAAAAATTTTATTCTTAATGCGATTTTGATTTTGGTTAATAATATAATACAGAGAATTAAAATTAATTTTTTTTCTACAAATGATATTCAAATTAATATTTATATAACCAGTAAATCAATTCTAAATTTTTTTACCTTATTAACTTCTCAATTCTCAAAAAATCTCACTGATAAAAAAGCTTGTGCAACATATCATTCTTGTATATATTTTATTTATTAATTATATTATGTAAAATATTGTTCAAAAAAAAATATTATAGCAACTTGAATTATTTTATTTAACAATTGATATTAAATACTTAACAAATAAGAAATGTATACGAATGTAAATAATTATATTAAAATATGTTTTAAGTTTCCAAAATAAAATAAATATTTTTGATATCAGATTAACTGTGTTAACAGAGATATTATTTTATTTACTTATGAAAAATCTTTGTATCTTCGAGAGGCAAAATATTAAAAAAAATAATTATGATAAAATTATTAAAAAATGAATTATTTAATTAAAATAATTTTGACAAAAAATCTGCATAATAGTAATGTGTTTTATTTAATATTAAAATAATTCTAACTAGAATACAATATAAGGGTAAAACTGTTGAAATGATATGAGATCGCATGGAATGAAAGATCTGGATTTTATTAAAAAAAGAACACATATCAATCATATACATATATATATATATATATATATATATCAAAAAAGTATTTGATGTAGTATTACGAAAAAATCAAATATCAAAACATAAAAAAGAACTGAATTCGTGCTTCGGGAAGAAAATATTGAAAAATATGACGCAGTTGTCACTAAATGTTGTATGTGCAAGCTGGCGTATTGAAACCTCTTTGTAAAACGCGTACAATACATACATCGAGGGTGACTTTTACGAATACTTATATGTGGATGGAATGAGAAACTCGAGCCAACCCCTAAGGCCAGTTATGGTTATAGACGACGTATCAGTGTTATGAGACGAGTAACGAACAACAACACAAAAAAAAAGAAATGAAGGGTTAGTGTCTCGTATCCTTTTCATATTAGTGTAGATGAGAACATGATGTTTTGACGTTTTACAAGAAATGAACTGTATTGTCTATTTAGATGAAAAACAGATACAAGAATAGCTCTCAATGTAGAGAATAGTTTATTCATCGGTGCTTAGATCTACACTTCTTTAAACAAGCTGAGAATACAATCAAAATGTGTACTAGTTTCTCTCGAGTGGATTTTTTCATTTTGAACTACAGATGAACTATTTCTTTAATGAAGAAATAACTACTATATTTTTAAAAAAACGATCTTTAATCAAGTTATAACATACTTTCAATTAAATTATTATAATTATACAGTTGAAATAATATTAATAAAAACTGTACTATACATAGTATTTATTATTTATTAAAAATTAAAATAAGACATTACTATAAAATTATTAAATACTTTTCTTGTTATCACAAAACCAAACTATTACATTTTTTTAAAAAAAACTATTCAATAATAATTTATTGTTCACATTATTCCTTAACACACATTTCAATGACCATGAAATTGTTATAAAATCGTTAAATTATGTAAAAATAAATTAACTATCAAACCAAACGAATATTAGTACGAAATAAATCTGATTTTTTCCAAGTTATAATAGATTTTTTTAAAAAAATGTATTTTAAATGATTTGAATTTAAAATTATACAGTATTTTTTTAATAAACTACGCTGTTTTAATTCTGAATAAAAATTTTAAAAAATTGTAATAAAAACATATAAATATTAATACTGAACTAATTTTTGATTAAAATTTTCTCATATATTTCTTTCTATAAAATAATGTAAAATATTATTAAAATATAAAACTAATTTGAATTTGTCAGCAAGAAAAATAATTTTGAATTTCAAGACTGAATTTACTTTCTAATAAGATAAACCATTTGAAGAAGAATTCTTCATTAATTTCACTAGATATATTTATTCGCAAAAAATGAATTAAAGCCAGATATAAGCCGATTAATTAATTAAAATACGGAATTAGGACTGTTGTTAATATCTCACTGTTTGTACAATCGATATGAGACAAACGTTTTGATTCCGTTCGCAAATTAAAACAATGTGCAATTCAAAAGTGAAACTCGAAACGCTGCGAGAGCGACGTGCACGCAATTAGACAAGTCATCAGCCAGCATCCGAGCGAAAGTAGATGTTGAAATAGAGACGACGAGTATGTAAGGTGCGTTAAAATTGTACTTCTGGTGATGTGGGCGGCCTTAGCGAAGCAGGAAGTCATTCAACGAATCAGAAAGCGCACTCGACGTCACATTTTCATTCGTATTATACAGAGTACGTTCAGCAGGGTTGAGTAAACTTTGTTGTCTATTTAATAGATTTTGTTGAGTAGTAATTAATGTCAAAAGAACAATTATCAGCAACATAAAAATCATCGAACTATATAAAAAGTCAAACTATAGATAATATGAGATAAGTAATTAATAACAGAATTGAATTTTAAAGCTATTTGAAAAAAATATTATTTTTTTATTAAAATATTTTTATGAAATTAAAAAATTATTAAAAATCAGATTTCTACTCAATATTTTCTAAGCAGCATGAATATTTAATTCAATTATTTTTTTTAATATTTTCACTTAGTTATGTCAAAAAAATCTAGAAGTAAATAAAATATTTGATGGTCAAATATATTTAATAAATATGATTTTAAGATTTTAAAATGTATAAGAATTATAAAAAAATTGTTGAAAGCTCTAAATCAAAAAGGAAAAATAAATAATAAAATTATTTTTTTATTAAATAAATATTCATTGATTTTTATGATTTTCTCCCTTAGAAATTTTTATTTTATTTTATGAAAATGAAAGTATTTTATTTAACACTAATATTTTATTAAAATTAAACAGTAAATGAAAAACATTAAATAAATCAATATTTTACACATTGATAATGAACTGCACTTTTTAAAAATCATTACATAAAATAAGAAAAAAAAAAGATTTTCAAAGATACCAAATATTTAAATTTTTATAAAAATATTTTTGTTATCATGAAAATTTAATTTCAACTAAGATTGAAAAAAGTAGAATATAAGATAAATATTAACTTGACAATTTTTCTCTAAAATCAAAGAATACAAGAAATAAAAAATTATTTTTTTCAAAACCAATTTAAATTTATTATTAAAAAAGAAGAATGATTTATATTTTTTTAAAAAATACAGCGAATCTAAAATAAATCGATTATCAAATAATATTTTAAAAAAATATATGATTATTAAAGTATTTAAAAACCAGTTATCTTTCTCAGTTATTATTTTTATATATGTGATATTATACAACCCTGATTTTCTTTGCATGGATATATATATATATATATATATATATATATATATATATATCCAGGTTGCAATCAACAATTCACACAATTGCGCGCCTGTTCCATTTGTTTCCTCGCAACAATACTTGGACGGATGAAAACAAAGAATTACCGACAATAGACATTTTTTTCCTCAGCATTACGGCTTTTTTGCTTGACAAATGACACTTGTTAGATTAAGAGAATAAGGTGGAAAGACCTCAAAGTAATTCGTAGTAGACGAAGGAAAAAGTTTCACAGTCAAGCATTACAGAACGAATATTTTCAAGTGATGTATATATACATACATTCATACATACATACATACATATATATATATATATATATATATATATATATATATATATATATATATATATGAATGTGTGTATGTATGTATATATAAACATACGTATATTTGATTTTTCTTTTTCGCTATTGCCGTTGTTGTTGTTGCAGAATCTCGAACAAAATTTATTGTAAATTTATTCAAAAGGCTTTTAAAATGAAGTGTACGAGATTTAGGTAGACGCACCCCTTTCATAAGAAAGAGGAAATGCAAAGCTTGAAAATGGAAGTGAAGGTAATCGAAATAAATAAAATGGTTTCATTGATGGAAACTTTCCGTGCACTGATGTGATGTGATGTTAGATTTGATGTGCGTTTATATTGCACGTAGTACGTGGGTTCGATGCACTGTGACGATGGATCGACGGTGACCGTTTATTTCAGATTGATTTCGCGTTACGTCCGGTGACATTTTTTATTTGTCCCTTTTTCGCTAACGCACGCAGACGGTTTATATCAATCGGATCGAAATAGATTTCAACTTACACAATTTTATAAATTGGGACATTCGTTATTTACGAGAAATTCGAATACGTACAAGATACTTTTTTAGTTATATCCATAAAACTAGAAAAAATATATTTTATCATAATTGATTGGGTAATATCGTTAGTTTAATTTCTATACAACAATTTTTTAATTTGTAATAAATGTATTGAATTTAATTAAAATATCATTAGTAAAAAATCAAAAATATGAAAAGAAACACTAATAACAGAAAATAAAAATAATTATTTTAAAAAATACAATAAGTGTTATTACACAAAACTCCTAGTAAGATTACTAAACACAGAAATAGTCCATTAAATGAAACACAATATAAAAAATATATGAATCTTTGGACGTTATTTAAACAAGTTACTTTAGTCTAGTATTATTTATAATAACAGAAATTGTTGTAAAAACTTTTCAACAGGTTAATTTTTGAAACTATATTCCATTCTTTTACAGAACGAATCTCACTCGTATGCATGTTATGTAATTTGTACATATAAGGCATTAAAGTAAAGCGTACATCGGAGCTCACTCCGAATGACATTTGTCTAAAAGACGCCATCATCAACAATGGATGTCTGCTAGTGGTGCTTGGAGCGACGTCAATGTCATTCTTTTGCGACAGACAGGGTTGCAGTCGTGACGCCCCTTTCTAATCTTGGTTGAATCTTGCGTAATGTCTGTTTGATATGCGTTCAGTTTAATGCCTTACATACTTTAACCACATTTGTCTAATATATATATATATATATATATATATTTCTGTGTGTGTGTGTGTAATATTTTACTATTTGTATTATAAACTATTTCTGTGAATTGCATATGCAGTAGTTTTATTTTAGCAATGTTTAAAAATAGTTGACGCTTTTAGTACTTCTATATAACACCAAACGGAACTCATATTTGACGAATGGTTATATTCATATTTGACAGTTTGCTTTTATAACATCTTTTCATATCAATCAATATGTCTGTCTTAAATGTAATTTGAATATGTTTATACGAATATTTTTAATACATAAAAAAATATCGTTCCATGAACAAAAATATTATTAAAATTTTTATTAGTAAAACCATATGGCTCAGAATGAAAAATAAAAAAAAAATAAGAACTAAGTTTAAAATAAATCAAATCATTCAAATGTGTAATACATCAATTATTATATTATTTTTACATATAAATAAATTATTTACTATTAAAAAATATTTCTTAATATACTATTCAAATCTATTATCAATGGAAGAAGTTGATTTTTTTAATTTTTCTAAATTATATATATATATATATATATATATATATATATATATATATATATATATATATATATATATATATATATATATATATATATATATATATATATATATATATATATATATATATATATATATATATATATATATATATATATATATATATGGGTTTTATGTGGGTACAAATTTAAATATTCATATACATCTGTATACACCCATACCAAAACCAATTTTTTTAATCATTTGTGCTTTGATGGAAAAAAGTAAAAAAAGGAAAACATATTCTATAGAAGACCAGACTAGGGGAATAGATTGTACGAAGAAAACAGTGGATTATAAAGACGTGTGTACCGAATATGAGAGATTAATTTAGGGAACGCGAAACGTATACATTATACTACCAGATACTATAACTTCGCTTCTTCAAATTAAAATTAGTCCCGAGGGAAAGGTACACCAAGTTTACCCATAATTATTATATGTATTAGATATTCATACATACATATTTCGTGGTCTTATTAATTTTTATTTCAATATATCATTTTTATCAATAGGATATTAATAAAATATTTCTTTAGAGAGATTTAATTAGATTAAAAATATTTATTTCTTTTTATAGAAAAATAAATGGATATAATAGCAAAAATATAAGATGATTTTTTGAATTAAATAAAGAAGGTATAGTAAAAATTAAAAAAGTTTTCGTGGTTTGTAACTAATCATTTTGTGTATTATAAAATAACAAATATTGATAGATTCCTTTTCTTAGCATGAAACTATATTATCAAATAAAAGAGATTTTAATTCTATAGATTTTATTATTTGTGAAAATCGAGATTTTTTTAATTTTAGTTCACTCTAAAGTAAGGTTTTCAAAATCAGAAATAAAATTTATTCGATTGTTGAAATTAAAAAATGATATAAAATAAAACTGAGAAGTTGTGTTTTGAAGAGAATTTAATTCCAGATAAAAAATTTTTTAATTCACTCCAAAGTACGATTTTTAAAATCAGAAATAAAAATTATACTATTTGTATTTTATGTCTAAATTAAATAACGGTGTATTGAAACAATTAAGAAGTGATGTTTTCAAGAAATTTTAATTTTACAGATTTTATTATTTGTGAAAATCAAAAAAATATCTTATTTTTAAGTTTAATTCCTCCATAATAAGATTTTCATAATAAAAAGTAAAAATTCTTCTCCTAGCATTTTATTTGTTAAAATAATAAAAATAATTTCAATTTACAACTTCAATTTAATATAAACTAATTAGTTTGATCAAAATCCAATATATTTTTATTATTTTTTTATATTCTGGTTAAACTGATATATTTATATATATATATATATATATATATATATATATATGTGTGTGTGTGTGTGTGTGTGTGTGTGTGTGTGTGTGTGTGTGTGTGTATATATGTACGTGTGCTAAATATTAACGTATGATAATAAACTTAAGAAATATTTGTTTAAATCAAAGTATTTTTAATTTCAATTCAAATTAAAAACGACTTAATTTACTAGAAACAAATATTTCTCTATTAATATTTGATGTTTAATTAAATTAAAGAACATATTTTAAAACTCAATAAGTGACTTAATAAATTATAAAGATTTAATTATTCTATGAAATTTTTATATCCAGTTCTAATTAAGACAGATAGATAATATAGTTAATATTTATGTATAACTTGATATTTTAATAAAACTGCAGGTAATATAAATCGCATCCAAAAAATAAAAGTTAAAAAAATACGTTCATTAAATTTCAAAATTAATATTTACATTTTTATTCTAAATATGAGAAATAAATAATTATATTTTATTACTTTTACCTTTGGTTCTTTCTGAAAAATTAAATGAAAAATCATTAAAATACTCTTTAAGCATTTTATTACTATAAATATTTAAAGTAAATTTATATAGTGAATTATCTCTTTAATATTTTCGTTTAAAATAAATGATTTCGATTATATTTATATAAAGAAATGTATTTATAACATTTTTTTTAGAAATAAAACGTTACCGAAAAAAGAAAACATTTTCAATACACAATATCGACTACATAAAATAATGTGTCGACAAAATTAAATGTTTACATTGTGTTTCTGATAAAATGTCGTCCTATAAATCACTTCCACTAATTTTGAAGTCGACGAAGACTACGCGGCCGAAGTATTTTATTCAGCCTGATCTCACGTAGGTAACGCGAAATACCTATTGTAATCATACTGAACGCTTTCACATCGCGCCCCATTTCGTCTTTCTTATCATTCTATTGTGAGGGCATACACCCTGTAGCCCCCGACCAACGTTCACGCGCCATTCGCCCAAACTACTGCAGCACGTACCTCGTCTACCCCTGTTTAGTGTCTTGCTGGAACTGAGTCTCGCTAGGTCGTGCCGTATTTTCTTTTAATCCGAACTTGGTTCGCTTGTCCTCCACCATCGTCTCATCCTCCGAGAACATTCACTGTACTTATTCTAGAACGGCACTGTTCGCGTTTGAACTTTGAAGTCTGTTTTGTTGTCATTTAAAAAGATGTTACTGTTTTTCCAACATACAATTCATATATATATATATATATAATGTTGGAATGAAAAATAAGTTTCATTAATTTTCACAATACAACCAAGATAACATCTAAAAAAAAGATTTTCATTTTTATGTTATTAAATAGTTAATATTTCACACAAATGAATTATAACTTAATAGCATAATATATAAAAAAGTGTTTAATAATTACTTACTATTTATTTTGTTTGTTTATAATAATAGTAAACAGATTTTATAAAACGGTAGTCTGGTGATGACGACACTTCCGTCAAAATGCATAAGGAAATATTGAATACTTTTTATTATCTAGCAGTATTGAGACAATAATTAAATATGTAAAAATAAATGTTTCATAATTCCAAAATAAACAGCAATTAATGTTATTTTTTTAAAAAAAAATATTTTTGTATGAATCAGATATGTTAATATTTATTTTTGAAAATTGAATATTTGCCATAAAATTGAAATGACTAAAATATAAATATCATTAATAAAATATTGTCCATTTGATTCATTGAAGTTACGAATTACAATAAATATATTACTAAATTGTATTTAAACATAAAAAAAGATCGCCATTATAATGAAACGATCTAATGATAATAGCATAGGCATTGAAATGTGTATCAGAGAATATAATGAACAATAAATAATTATTGATTTTTTTTAAAAAAATATTGTAATAAGTAATTTGTCTATGTTTAAGTCGATTTACTTCAGATCAAAATAAATATATTAATTAATCACTTTTCAGATTATATGAAATAATTATATATATATATATATATATATATATATATATATATATATATATATATATAATGATTACAAATAAATGAGTTAAATGGAAAAAAATGGAAAGAAAGGCTCTGACGATGATAGCCATCGAAATGCATCAGCCGATATAATTATAGATTATATAATTATAAATAATAAGTGAACAATAAGTGATTATTGAACACTTTAAATTATTGTGGTGTTGGGGTTAAAATTCATTTGTGTAAAATGAATCAGCCACAGTTCCAAAACAACAAATAAAAATGTTATTACATGACTGAATTAAGTCTGTAATAAAAACATCCCAAATTTTTGATAATTGAATTTTAGTAGTAAATTAAATTAGTATTTTCCATTAATCAAATATAATTTCCAACAGTAAAACTGTTGAAAGATAATTAAATAGCACTGTGCATTTGTGAATTCTAAATAATACAACAGGAAATTGGTTGCAATAACCCCTGTTGCTAGAGAGGTCAAATGAGCCAATTAACAATGTCATGTCATAAAACTTAATAAAATATATAGTAATATTACAGAAATATATTTAGATTTCTTATGAAATTATTATTAATATAAGAGTATTTTTGTAATGAACTTTTTTATAAATTAAATATTTATTTAGTTGTTAAAATAAAATTTATTATAATGAAAATGATAATAGTGTTCATTACAATTAATTTAATATAAAGCATGTAATTATAAAAGGATTTTATTACACGATACAATTTTTTGTAAGAAATATAATTAGTTATTATCTTGGGAAAATGTTAAAAAGATCTAATAATATTTGACGAAGCTTCGACTAGGAATGGGCTAATATAGGTTTTTACTCTATTGATGAATATATATATATATATATATATATATATATATATATATATGTATATTTTTATGTGTATGTATAAAACATGTGTTAAACCACAATAAATATAAAATCTACATTTATTCACAATAAATCTCTAGCTTGGAAATGTGTGGTAATTCTTTCAAGACAAATGTTTAAGATATTTATTCACGCATATATATATATATATATATATATATATATATATATATATATATAAATATATGTATAATAGTGCGTGTACGTCTCGCTATAAATTCAAAGAACACTTATTATTTCCTCCGATGTTATCACAAGAAAACTAACAAACCGTTTCAAAACATTCTTTTACAGATTTGTTTAGTGAATGTGCACTGAACTAATACAACACATATATATTCTGCAAATGTATGTTTTCATAACGCCAGAATTCGATTCTTGTACCTGGCATATTCAATGAATTTATAATACAATATGATTTTCATTCTTTGGATAATACATATAAGAGGGAAGTAAATACTTTATCCCTTCATTCATTCGTATTAAAGTAAAATCTTACGAAAAGATCACCTCTGCCAGTTGGATTTCAAGGCAAAATATATATTCGTTGTTATATTTTACATTTGCAAATATTTGATATATATTAAATGTGTAACTATTGAATTTTCACATTTAAATTTTACACCTCAATTTTAATTTCGTTCACAGTATTATCAACACGTGAGTCAAAATACACAGTGTGAGTCATCATCAATATTAAAATCACCCTACGATTATTTAGTGAAAAAAAAGTGTGTACATTGCTCTTTATGACTGGTAGTTCACGTTCACCCAAAAATTAATTAGTACTGTAGTTGTATATAACAACGAGGAAATATACAATTGTGTATAACCTGTATGGAAACAACAAAATAGAACCGTGTAATAATTTTTTATTGTAAAATGAACAATGGGATAAATGTGCATTAATAAAATATATTTAATATTCAATTGTATTTATTACCAAGTTTAATAGTTGTATTATTGACTAGTGATCAAAAAGATATAAATTTAAATTTGAAGTTATATCTAACATAAAAATAATATTTTAATTTTATGAATATTATTAAATTGTTATGTTATTAAAAACAAATAAAAATGATATTAATAAAAAAAATATTCTTGTGTGAAAATATGTAGAACAAAATATATTTTTAATTAAAAGTTATTGAAGTTTATTTAAACAATTAATTAATTTATATGTGGAAAATTTTATTAAAAAACAATAAAAAAATAATATAATCATTTTAAAAAATACTAAAAGCAATTTATATAAAATACATTAGATATTATACAAGAAATATCCATTTGTAATTAATTTTATAGATTTTATTAACATAAATGAATTGCACGTCCTAAAATCAGAAGATTTTTAAAAAATTGTTCAATTCTCAACTTTAATGGCTGATTCTCGTTTTAACCTTTGCATTACAAAAAATTTAAAATATAATATTTTGATGATAATAGCATGGTTATCGAAAGGCAAATTAGTAAATAAAATGTGGAATATCTAATAATTTATTGAACATTTTATATAATTCTATGTTTTGTAGTGATTGAATTGAAATGAAATCAAGATTTTGTATTATAACAAATAAAATAATTATTTTTTTATTTTTTAATTGTAAATGAAATGATAAATGATAGATTATTTTAATGTATATTTCGAATTGATATTCATATTAAATTATAGGATACTTGCTGTAACAATAGCACTTATTAAAAACACGGCACGTTTTTTTTCCTATTCAAAAAATTGCACAAAAATCATAGTTTTTAATCAATACAACATTGTATCATTTAACAAACGATATAAATTCGAATTTTACGATCATTCGAACGTATCACACATACAAATAAATCACACATATGACGTGCAATCCTTTGATGGGGTGAAGTTGCGACCCTCCGAATAACCAACAGCGTCCCGGTCGGTGTTGTCGAGTGCCCTCCAGTTAGGTCTAGTACTTTTTAGTAGCAGCACTCGGCGAACCGGCCAAAATGAAATGTTCTGGCGACGCGAATCGTTTCATAAAGAATCGGTTTAATTGCCTGGGCAACGTATCCCACTTGTGCGATACTGTGCTTACGGCAACGTTGTTCATCCGAAACTATTTGTTAAATTATTTTCTTAAGACTTTAGACATGCAGTGAAATTCTATACACTTGTTAGTTGTTTTCATTAAGCGTAGGAAGTTTCAAGAGAAAACGAACACTTTATTCAAATTTCTATTAAAATCTCACATTAAATTATTTTTTTTGGTTTTGAAATAGATAGAAGATAAATAGATTGAATCATATTTTTAAATTAAAAATACGATTTTTCAATCGATTATTAAAAAAATAGATAGAGATTTAAAACACTAATTAATTTCCCTGTGAGAAAATTAAATTGAAAATAATTATATTATAAAATTTTTATCATACATTAAATATCTATACCATATTGTGAAAATACCGATAGGGCTAAACAGATTTTTCTTTGTTTCCATATTTAATAATTTCACGGATATATTTTCTACACAGTAATCGATAAATTCGTGTGATTTGGTTGAACGGGTTTTTAAAAGTTCATAAATCAAAGAATTCAATAGGAATTCATATTATATCTAACAGTGGCACCCTCGTACAGGTATAATTACACAACCCCGTACACATACGCATACGAGACACGGTTATATGGTTTTGTATTATTTTGTTTGGCATAAAGTCCGATTACAGGTATAAAAACTGTTCAACAAAGGTACGTAACAAGAGTATTATAAAATATCAGGGCCATTATAATACTGTAAAGCGATTACTAGTACGTTTCTCTGAAGTTTACAATCTGAATTTATTATATATATATATATATATATATATATATATATATATATATATATATATATATATGTATTCCCTATAAATTCAAAAGACCAGAAGGCGGAAGGGAGATACTTGCCAACCTAATATAATATGTATTTATATAAATAAACAGAAAAAATGGTATTTCCATAAACATTATTTTTGTTACAGTAATTTTTTTTCTAATACAAAATATTTTGATCTATTATTTGAATCAGTATATATATATATATATATATATATATATATATATATATATATATATATATATATATATATGGTTTGTTTACAGTTCTTATCGTGGGAACATTAAAAAAACATGTAAAAAAATATTTAACTACATTTAAAAACAAATACACCCTACAAGTCGAGTTCATCGTTTTTTTGTAATGTTTACAATACGTCTGAGGGTAAAATTAACATTCCATTTAGTAAAATAAATAAGAAATCATCACTGTCGAACGATGAGTTTTCAACACACGTCATGTACTATTTGAACTAATGAAAAATATCACTTTTACGTTTTCGTTTCCTTTTTTTTAATATTCTATGATGGATTTGGTTTATTCATACAAGATTTATATTGACAGATACGTGTTTCAACAAATCGACATGTGTGTGGCTTGGACTACTCGTTATACAACATTTTTTTAAATAGACATTTTGTGTAAATCGTTACTTGCCATGTAAGATATTATTTTTGAGGGTTTGTGTATTTACTCTTTTGACTTAAAAGTACTAAAAATATATTTTTTTTCTTTATACTCATACACATCTATCTATTATATATTATATATGCATTAATATGAACTAATAAATGTTCAAATATATTATTTAAGTAAATAGACACATAACTTAAATTTATACAAGACCCATTCTACTAATCCATATTGTACACATCATACAGTCTACTAATTAAAAGGTTATATGAATAAAAAAATATAATTGATGCAATAAGTAGAACATATGTTGTCTCCATTAGGAAAGGGTTAAATCTGCATATACGTAAAAATTAATTTAACAAAATTACAACAGTAAAACGCACGTGTGAACTGTTTATATACAGTCCATATATATGGTATTTTACGTACGTTCATATTTTGTATATATATGAGTATGCACACACACATATACACACATACAAGTACACATATGTATGTAAAATAGATTAGAATTACGTGTGTGTGTGTGAAGTCAGTCGTATTTAAATTCTAATTCGCTGCAACTTGAAAATTGCTTTTCGAGAAATAATTTTCCATTTCCGTTCGATGCATCATGCATATGCAATTCTGCCACTCAACAGGCGCGCATATTGCACATTTTTGTCATGGACGGTACAAAACTAATCCCGTTTTTTAATACGAAATCGATGATTGTAACCATGTTGTTAATTGCTGTAGTATTAAATCAGTTTCATAAATTTTTGGTGTAGGATTCTAGAGAAATAATTTGATATTTAATGAACTATTTTCATTTGGGCAATATTTTGTATTAAAATTCATTACTAATTAACAACTTGGTAATTTATTAAAAGTAATTAACACTTTTATTATATTTATATATAATACGCAAATATTGTCAATTCACTACTGAATAGAAATCTGTACTAAATTATGTCATATTAAAAAATAAAATTTCTTTTTTTACCCACAAAAATATAAAAAATGAATAATATTCTATTATAATTCAAATCAACAATATTTCTGTAAAATAAACACACAAAACTCGCATTACAAAGTAATCTGTAAATTTTTATACAAATTAAGAAATATTTTTAATAAATAATTATTTAAATAGATGATTTTTTATTATTATGAAATTTTTCAAATTCTGTTACAGTTAATTGATTTAAGAATCATTAGTGGAATTTTCAAACGTAAAAATAATCTAAAAATTATTTGGATGAATAATTTTTAGAATATTTAAAGATTTAAAAAATACTCTAAGAAAATGTTATTATTAAACAACAATGTTATTCCAAATAAAATGAAGTATGGAAATAAAATAAATTTATAAAAATATTTGAAAATATTTTATTTGGAACAACATTGTTGTTTAATAATAATATTTTTCCTATTGTATTTTTTTTTTTGATATGAAAAATGAAATTAAAAAAACAATTAAAACAAATATATTAAAATATTAAATTCCAAACAAACATACAAATTTAATACTCAATTCAAAATTTTCATCTAATTATTTTTCTATGTAATTTTCCCTCAATTTTTATTCTTATTTTATATTTGACGAAGATACAACTTTCAGAAAAAATTAAATTAATAAAACACTGAAAACAATTATGAAGTTATATTAAGAAAATAAATATATATATTTAGCATAAATTGTGACTTTTAAATCCCATACAGAATTTTACACATTACTACAATAAATTTTATTTTTGCTCAAAAAATTCATGGATGTTCAAATATATATTTCTGAAAGGAAATAAAAAAATATGATGAATAAAATTGAGTATGGATCATTTATGATACACGATATAATAAATAATTAATTATTTGTAGATATATATGTATGAAAACTACAAATTCCAATTTAGAAAAAATATATATTTGGCGTTTTATTCGTTTTGATAAGAATACTGACTTTAAATTTTAATCAGATGACTTATAAAATTCTAACATAAATTGATATTTGATATATTTTGCTATATTAAAAAAATATACATTCTTTAAAATAATACTGAATTGCAATATGTTACAAGAATACAATATAACTCCAACCGGATATTACTATCGAAGAAAAAAGAACGCCACGCGCCTGTTCAAAGAAAAGAATTGAAAGTATTCCTCCCTTAGTTTATAGTGAACCTACTCGACGATGCAATTAAACAGTGATTAGAAAATGATTTCATATGCAGTTTATTGAGATCGCAGCCTGTGCCCAGGGGCTCTTCACATAGGTCGACAAGAGTACCGGTTGTAATGAGTCGTATGTCTACGACTGTGCATGCACAGATTGGACGGAGGGTTGCATGAAACAATTATCATTCATCTGACAATGTATTTTTGTAATCTAAAGTTAAGATGATCGATGTTATTTAGTTAGTCGTCTTATAAATGAATAGTTTTATATCTCAACCCCAATTGAATATTCATTTTGAGAGTGAAATTAACTGACTATATATATATATATATATATATATATATATATATATATATATATATATATATATATATATATGCAAAAAAAATTGAAAAATATTACTCATAGGAAATTAAGTGTATTTTTTAAATATTTATTAAAATATTAATACACAAACGAATAAATTATTTTTAGAAAATATGAAAAATAACTAAATTTCACAAAATAAATGATTGTAAATATTTCATATGCAAGTAGTGCATTTTATCTTTTTTAAATGTGACCGTAACCATAAATTGGCAATAAACCGTTAAAAATATATATGCAAATTTTAATTCTACAGCTCTATATTTTACGTTTAGATAATTAATTTTTAGTTCGGTTATCATTACTACATTGAAATATGAATTTGTAATTGAAGTTTTATCGAAAACGAGATAAAAGACTCAGTCGAAAGTTTATTTGCAATTTATTACCAGGTAATAAAAAGTGGGTGTAATTTATATGTTTTTTTTAACTATAAATCACAGAGAGATACTGGAATCGAATGTGCAACAAATCTATCGAATTTTATAAAGTATTCTGGTATTCTCATTAATTATTTTGTTGTTAATAATGTGTATATATTTATTACAAGCTTGATTACAATATATTTTTGAGAGAAAAATCTATATTTCTGCTCTCTCGAAATATAATTTTAAAATAACTATAAATATGAAATGTAATTAATATAGATTTTTAATATATTTTCCTGGACGAACATATGAAATAATTAAATTGTTTTATAACTTTGATTCTTAAATATAAATGATTGGATCTATATTTTTTTAAAAAAATATTTTAATTAAGATCATAAGATGTATTATCATCTCAACATCACAAAAAAATAAAAAAATGTTCGGTAATTATTTATTTTCACTTTTTTTCAATAAGCTTATATGCATTTCGAAGGCAATACAATCATAATCAGAGTACTGCGTTATATGTAAAATCGATTGTAGATTTTAATATATATATATTACATAGATTTTATAATGTAGTTGCTCTGATAATTCATATTGAAATGCATGTAAACTTATAATAAATAATCATGGAAAATTTTTAATAATGTGTGTTTTTGGGGTGATAATTCTTTATCTAAGAGTGAATTATCCACAATTTCAAAACAAATAGTCAAATATTAGATAGATTGGTTCTCGTGTCTTTGTCAAGATTTACTCGAGGACTTGTATGATCTTTACATAACAACTTATATTAATTTAACAGAAGTAATAACCCTTAGGTATGAAATAAAAAAATAAATATAAAAATATATTTAAATATCATCGCAATATCCATTCTTACTCGTATGAAATTTGGATATATTTTTTTTTGAAACCATTGTATGAACTTTTTAATGTCATTATAAATTTGATTTTATTTTTTCTGTATTTTCACACATCTGAATTATTACTCTCTACATCACAAGATATTAGAAAGTGTTCAATAAATACTTCTTATTCACTTTGTTTATAACAACAATAAGCTAATATGCATTTCGATGGCGATGCAATCACTGTCAGAGCATTATGTTATAAAATTTAGAATTTCTCTTTATTAATTTATGAAATCACTGAATATTTTCATATATATATAATATTAAAAATTATACTAATTGATGAAACATATTTTAACAAGTAATAAACTAAAAAATAAATAATACAGATAGGACACGAAATAATATCAATAGGATAAAATAATTAAAAATATTTTTATAACATTGCTTATTATTTCCTTTATTTTTTTATTAGTTATAGAAATTAATAATATTCGAATCTGTTTTAATATTTATCTCTTGAAGAAGAAAAATATTCTATATACAATAAAAATAAAAACTGAATAAGAATCTTTTGATTAACGTAAATTAATTGGTTTGATGTGTCGTAAGATAAACGATTGAAAACGACATTGCTTTAAAAATTTATTTCGTTTAAACTTTTACATAGTATATATATATATATATATATATATATATATATATATATATATATATATATATCCAATGGACGAAATCTATATATAACAGTGAATAAATTTCCTGTAAAGAGGACAGACACGTCAGTAGGAAAAGAGATCGATGGAACTTATTGTGAATATAGAGTACCTATAAAATGTTTAATGGTGTCGACCGAGAACAGGTTGCCTGCGGTACTGGGCCACGTTCGAATCTATGACAGGTTAGAGTGCAATGCAATGTCGCTAATCCTGTAACATTTCAGAACTGCGGCGATGTGTCTGTTGTGTCACTTCGAACGTCCACGACCGACATCATTGTTCTACCACTACCATATATATTTTATTCTAATGGAATTCTAATGCGGATGGTTATATTGCAGGTAAACACTGCAACATTTTTCGATATTTGTTTAAAAAATAGTTGGTGTTAAAAATGTGTCTTAAGAGAAACTTTTAATTTGTTTTTATTATTATAAATTATTTTAAAAGTGTTTGATTCTAAGAGAAATGAAAATATAAATATTTTCAAATATATTTTTTATATAAAAATGATTGTTGTATGAATCTATTAGAATTATTTATTTTATTTGAAAAAAAATATAAATTAAAATTAAAAATCAAAATAAATTACTAATAAAAAATTGTAATATTATTTTTTAAAGTAAATAATTTGCCTAAAAATATTTTTACAATAAATTATTTTTAATGTTTAAATTCAATTGAAGGACTATTATTGTTTGAAAAAATAGAAATATTTTTATTTTTGTGTAAAAATAAATTTTATATTCTGTGAAAATTAAAAATGCCAGTTATGTTCTGAAAACGTTTTTTATTGTTATTATAAATTATTTTTCATGTTTTAGTTCAGTTGAAAGATTATTATTGATTGAAAAATATATAAATATTTTATTGGTTTGTAAAAATATATTTTAAATTCAGTGAAAATTAAAAATACAAGTTTTGTTTTTCTAAGAACATTTATTTTATTTTTTTGTAAAATTATTTGAAATCTTTTCATTCATTTCAAGACGTTATTATTGTTATAAAAATCTAAATATTTTCATTTTTTTTTTGTAAAAGTATAGTTTGTAATTTTTCACAGTTAAAACTATTTTTTATTCGTCGTATATATTTTCTGATTTTCAATTGAAATATTACCTGATGTACCATGTATAAAAAAGTTATTGCTCGTTCAACACCAAAACTCATTTGATATAATGTTAGTAGTGATGCACCTCCCCGCGTCAATCGGGGGTAACATGTAGTTTACTGTACAAATACGTGCAACTATATCATATTGCAGCTGAATTAATTATACATTCTGTTAATTATGGGTTTGAAACTGTATCATGTTATTGAATCGAATATACTATATAATCAAACCGCATAAAAATTACTCCTCGTGATTAATTCCGTTAGGTATAGATCCGGTTATGTGCTGATCATAAAAAATCAGGTTTAAAAAAAATTCGTACTGCGATATCAATCACGTTTTCGACACGATATCCTTTTTCGATATAATCGTACCGATTGCATGAGTCATGACATCACAGGCTGAGCATGTGACACGCGTCCACACGTGTCCTGGAGCGATCCTAACATGTGTGTGTGTGTGTATGAATGCGTCTACGATGGTACAGAGATGGAATGAATGGGGTGGATGGTGGCCGATGGAGTGTATTCGTCGTATGTTCGAATTCGGTCCATCCAAATCACCCGTCCGTTGCAATTTCTTATTGCACACAACGTTCAGTACGCTCGTTAGCATGTGATAATGATAACTGAACGCTCGTATAAGTTTTCTAACTAAGGGGGTTCGCATTGGTGTGTCTGCGACGTATTTATTTATGTAGCGAAAAGAGTGCCTTTTCATTATATCGCTTTGTAATATGAAGCTGAAAGATTTTCTTTTTTGAACGATTAATGTATGCGCACGGTCCTTGAAATATTCGGCGACGCGTTGGATTTTTTTAAAGAAGTTCACATGCAGGGACTCAATAGGTTATTGTATTTCAATGAGTGTACATGTACTGCTTTTATTTTACAAGTGTATATTTTATTAACACGAGTATTGTTTTTGAATTAATATTAAAAGAGTTGAATGAAAATAAAACAAAGACCTTTGACGATAAATATATCTTTATTTAAATAATCGTACTGTTTTTATTAAAATAAAGATTAATATTTAATAGAAATCTATGAAACATTTTGTTTGATTGAGTACTTTTATTGAGTTTTTATAAAATATGTTTTTGAATTTTGTATTTTTATCGAATTTCATGAAATATTTTTTCAATTTTATTTCTCATATAAATTTTTAGAAAATAATTTCTTCATTTCTAATTTTTAATCGAATTCGAATGGGACTAGAAATTTTCGAAAAATTCCTAACCTAATAGAAATTAAAGCAAATATACTGGTCTACTATCTAATATCCTCTATAGAACCCCATTTTACATCTTAAAAATATATTTATCGAAAATTCAATAATTTAACTATATCAAAAAATTATTTTTTATAATTAAGAAGCGTTCAGTATATAACTAATTTAATATAATAATTGAAATTATTCAATTCGAACCAAACTCAATGACCATAAAACCGAAACACTCGTCGGAGTTCACAGTTACTAACAGCAAAATAAATGTGTATCAAATAAATATTTGATTATCTTCCACATAAATATTCAACAAGTCATGCGGGAATAAATATGGTATGCAAAAATGTATGTAGGACACCCTAACACACTCGAAACCACTTCACATCAACTCTCGTTCTTACCTCTTTGATCTATGTGAAACTGCACACGTCGAACACTTTGAAGAACGACAGAGGTTCTCTAATCATCATTTACAATTTGTGTATTCACATGGGACGTCCAATCTTTATATCAAACACTATAATTTTTTCGCTTATTAAAACAAAAATTACAGGACATGTATGAATAAACAAATTGGATGGAATTAAATTTACATTTTACAGTCATTATGTAAAAACAGATTTGGTTTTATCCCATTTTTGATACAAATATATTTTTTAAATTAAACAATCAACAAATTAAATTATTTTTATGTTTTGTAAATAATTGATATAATCTTAAATTTACTGATTTTATAATATAAAACATAATTAGAAATTTGTTATAAAGAAAATATTTTTTCTGTATTTAGATTATTTATTTTTTTATATATTTTTATATATAAAATATAGATATAATTTACAAAAAGACATTTTCCTGAATCGAAACGCTATACATTAAATATATTGCTTCGAATTTATACTATTTAATAGAGAGATATCAGAAAATTGAAAAGGACATTATTTAATGGATATCCGGACAGAACCGGTGTCAGAAAATCCTGTTGTGGTAACCGCTTCGTGCTCCACTATAATCATTTCATGTGATTTCAATCTGACGCTGAAGACTGAATAAAATATGGAGGAAGGCAGATATTATATATATATATATATATATATATATATATATATATATATATAAGTTCAAAACCAAAGACCGATGAAAAGGGACAAGAGACCGCTTCTATCAATGTGGCGACTTGGTTACCGTGAAGTGCAAAAGTCGTCGTCGTCATCGTGTGGTTTTCAAAAGATTTGTTCCACTTAAAGGAATTGAGCGAGTCTTAGTGCCATCGTGTCGTTTGTAAACGGAAAGATAAATCAATAGATAATAAAAAGAAATGAAATAAATTTTCAGATCATAATTTTAAATCGATGTATTTATATATAAAAATTTATATAAATATTTTGGTCGTTTATAATCATTACATCTCTGTATTTTTGACTATCGCTTACAGCTGATTTCAGACTTGATATTTTATTTAAATAAAATTTATTTTCTAAAAAATATATAATTTTTCTAAAGAAAAGCACAATCAGGTGAATAAATCGTAAGAAAAATATGTCGACGAAAAAAACAAATATCTGTTGATGGGCTTGGGTCCTACCCATGATACTAAATAGAAGCAGACAGAATACATACAAAAAGATAATCTAGAACAAATCAAAAATTGACTTAATAATCTACTATAGATTTTATATAACAGAGCTCTGATAATAATGTTATGATCAATAAAATGCACATCAGCGAATAAAGTGAAAAAAGTTATTATTTATTACTAAAGAAATTTTGTGATTTTGAGAATGATAGATTTATTTATATTAAAAGTCAGTTTGGTAGTATATTATCTAATCAGTGTTTATACTTAGATTAATTTAACTATAGAGATTTATAATAAAATATAAATTTATTTCTATAAACATTGATAATTTTGTGTATTTTCATAAAAAAACAACTTTTAAAATTCACTATTCATATTTTATTTAAAATTCAAAAAGTATAGAAACTTTAATTTTAAATCAACTGTCGAAATATACCACGATGTGCAAATACTAGTTCTGAAAAATAATTAATTTTTTTTTGAACCTGATTTAAAACTAGAACGTGATATTAAAACCGAGTATGTATAAAATTTTAGATATATATATGGAAAACTAAATAAATGTACGTACCGACTATTCGACATTTTCTACTCAGATGTGAGGAGTAATGTAACTAAATTCCATAAAACTTGATTTATAGAAACAACGTTGTTGTAATTCATCGCATCGTAAATCTTCCTAGGAATGTGTTTACGATTTGTGCTGAAACGTAATACACGAGCATAAATTATTCGTATTTGCAGCATGCACTACTATGTATATATGTTGGCAGTTCTGTAACACAAGAACATCTATTTCAGTTCATAAGAATGTAATATGTATTTTATTACTGATTAGTTGTATTTATGTTCACTTAAAATCAACGAATTATCAGGTTACTGGGTATAAAAATCGTATTATTTTTTTAGATCATCAATAAAAATAAAAATAGATAAAAATATTCTTGAAACCCTTATATTTAAAAAAAATATTTGTTAAATAAGAATTTTACGCAAATGAAAAAAAATATAATCTGGAAAAATAGGTATTTTTTATATTATATGAGATTCGTTTTTTAAGTTTCACAAAACTAATCTTGAAATTATTCAATTTTATAAAATATTTTTTTAGAAATAAATGTATATTTATTTTTTAACATAAATATTATTTTATAATAATTAAAATCATTTGTATAAATCATTATACATAATTAAAATATTTTTTTATATATTAATTAATATAACAGAAAATATTTTTTTTATAAAACAATAATTATAAATTAATAATAAAGATAATATGTTTAACTTTTTAAAATACCATAAATGTTTCAAGATATTCATTTTGAAAAAAAGTTGCAAAAAATTTCAATTCTCATATTAAGAAATTATTAAGAAAATATTATTAGAAAATAAAATAAAATGACAATCACACAACTAAATTATCACCCTCAAACACCACAAAATATTAGAAAGTGTTCAATAATTTCCTTATTGTTCACATTACTAGCTTCTAACAAAAATAAGTTAATGTACATTTCGATGACAATACAATCATCGTCATAATGTTGTGTTGTAATTTTATAACTTGGAGATCTAAACAAATTGGGATTGGAGAATTTTTTTAAAATAATTTAGGTAGTTAATAAAATAATATTTTTTTTAAAAAGTTTTTAAAAGTTTAAGAAATTTAAATATGAAAAATATAAATTGAATCCCTAATAAATCTCTTTTTCTATCGAAATTTAAGTGAAAATTTTCAGAATACAATTGAATTAGATGAAATTTAAAAAATATTCATTATTTATATTTTTTATAGAAAGACTTATTAGATTATAATTTGTTTTATCATATTAAGATATTAATGAAAAAAAATATACATCACTAAAAATCTTAGAAATTATATATTTTTATTTTTCAATAACAATCATGTCAAATTTTACACTAGAGACATAAAAATATTGAAATATATAAAATATTAAAATAGATTATAAAAAACAAATTACATACAAATAAATTATCATCCTAAAAAAGTTTAATAATTATTTATTTTAAAAGTTTAATAATTTTTTTACATAAGCTAATAGCATTTTGATAGAAACGTTGTCATCATCAAAGTACTGCATTATAAAATCTGTTTATACTATAAACTTTTTATAATTGAAGATATTTTTTTTAATTATTCAATTTAATTAATATAAATGTTCTTAATTTATTAATTAGTGAATATTTCGATTATGATTTTTTGAGTAAATGAATTATTATCGGGTGTCTCATCTGAAGTGAACTTGATTTTTAAATAAAACATCATCTTTTTTGAATGAGCGATGATAAGTGTGATAGAATATCTTGATAGAACACCCTACATTATTCTAATTTAAATTGATTTTTTAAATATTTCTTAATTTTTTTTATCAACAAATATATATATATATATATATATATATATATATATATATATATAATGTAATTTTATAAATTCCGTTACTGGATTTTCAATTAATTATAGAGTAAACATTTTACTCATTGCGTGTAACACATTCGGAGTCTAGAAAAAACGAGAGTATAATTCAAACAACGTATCGAATGTAATCCGTTTGTATATCGAGTACAACAAAGTATCAAATAAAATTACGTGGATGCAGAGTTCAAACACATATTTTTGTATACAAGTCACAAAATAAATTAGGGTCCGTATCATCGAATGCATCTCAGCATTGATGTATGAGCAAACAGATAGCTGACGGATAGATCAAAGCGTGTTGCGTATTCAATACTCTGTATTGACATACGTGAGTCGGATACCATATATACATACACACACACACACACACACACACATATATATATATATATATATATATATATATATATATATAAATCTACATACATACATAGGTGGTTGCTCCGGCTATTGATTAATATTTTACTTGAATGTGTGTTTTGAATACACAAATTATTATTTCTCTGACTGCCTGTATGTTTTTGTAATATTATATATTTATTTATATCAGGCATTCGGTGGTTTTGTCGTTTAGAACTTCACTGATATTTATAATCTACTAATTAAAAAATATATTGTAAAAATAAGTCATGTAATTTTTTATATAAATATATTTTTATAAACAAAACAAACAATGAAAATATTTTTTAATTATTTGTAATAGATAATTATGACAAGATTTATATTTATTATACAAATCAAATATTTTCATTTTATAAAATACGAAATTATTTATTTGCGTAGGAAGATCAATTAATTTTCGATTATATAAATATAGAATATGTATTGATCTACCAATATACCAATTAAACTTTTGTAAATACACAATTATTTTATATTCAGTGATGTTTTATATGTAAAAACATCATTTTTTCATAAATAAAAATATTAAAATTGTCATTTTTCTCCTAACGTCTGGTGAGTAAAAATATTTTTTCGCAAAAGGAAAAATATTAAATATCTTGCAATAAAAAGTAAATAAATATTTAATTATTTTTTAAAATAATATTGTAAAAATAAGTTATACTACAATAACTTATGGAATTATAACTATTTTAAATATATATTGTCCAAGAGGTAAGAAAGAATTTTTCTTTGAGGCACTTATATCCCTTGAAGTATCTTAGCCTCTTTGGCAATGTTAATGCAATAGAGTTTTTCTTACTAATTTTTTATATATGAGATGAGTTTGTCAACTTTATACCCAAATTTCAACTTGGGGGACTTTCCGATCAAGAAATCGTCCTATGAAAAAAGATAATACATATCACTAACCCATTAATCAGTCAAAAAAAATTTTTTTTATGATAAAAACATTTTTTTTATAAAAGATCAAAGTATAGAAAATAATTTTTTTAGTGATATTCGTAAGATTTTATCCAGGTTATAACAATTTACATAGATTAACAAATAAATATTAAAAAAAAGATTAAATAATTTTATTTTTTTCTAGTTTTCATTATACAGCTTATAGAAATAATTTATTAATCGATAAAATTTATTCTATAAATTTATAAAAAAAGGTTTTTAAAAATTAATGGATTCCTTGTAAGTTCTGTTTTATTTTTTGTAATGAAAATAATTATTTTAATTTTTTTTCCATAAACAATTATTTTTAATCACCTAACCAGTTGATAATCAAAAAAACATATTAAGGGAAATTATTGTATAAAGAAAATTTAAGAATAATTATTTTTAATCGTTTTTAAAATAAAGAAAAAAATTTACTTTTAAATAATAAAAATGCCTTATTTCTAAAATATAAACAAAAAATATACTATTGAAAAATAACAAAAATAAAATCAATAAATTTATTTTTCTATTTCGACTGAGAATATATTTATCTTCAAATAAATTACCACTGAATATATTAAAAAAAATATTTCTTAGAAACATTTTCATTTTCCAGAATTTCAAAAATAAGCATATACCAAAAATACAAATATCTTTTCATGTTTTTCCACATTCATCAATCTAATAGTTGTATGAATGAAAATTACTTTTTTGTTAAATTTTATTCAACAAAATGATAAATAACTTCAAAGATATTTAAAATAATCTAAATTCCATGTAATAAATTATTTTGAATATATATTAAAGCCGAGGAAACTCTATTTTCTTAAAAGAAAATATATTACTGTCAAAATCATTAAAGTATTTTGTTAGAAAAATTTATTTTGAAATGTAATGCCTCATATCATTCGATTCAAAGTTTTGTGACATTAGAGTATATTTTATCTTCTATAAAGAGTATTAACTACAGTATATTCTTTCTGTTCTGCCAAAATAACGCTGTAAGAGATTTTATAGCAAAAGAAACCGTGTGTATATATATATATATATATATATATATATATATATATATATAATTATATTAAGTAGATCAAGAATAATACTATATGTTGACATATTCACAGAAATGTTCTACTTTCTTATGCGAATACTAAAATGTCATCTTGACATTCAGAGATTTTTACAAAGAACATTGAAGTTTATATAAGAAGTGAATTACGTTTCACAACAGTACATTTCTTGGAAAATGTCAGTGCGTGTGTAACTCATTTAGTGTTGATTCTAAAATAGATTCTAGTTGATTACATTAGTATAGGCTGTACTTTGAACAGAAATAGTATTCGTAATTAAGATTGTATGTGATTACTTAATTGTATTTGATTTTAGTATTATATACTTATTCGATATTATATATTTTTTTAATAAAAGATATATTTATTTCAATTATATTTATAAGTTTTAATTTGTAAAATATTTGGATATTAACATTTAAAAATGTACTAATAATGAAAATAAATATATAATAAAATATAATTTATTAAATATGTATATAAAAAATAATCAATAATATTTTTTTACGTAAATAAACTTCTTCAGGAGATCATAAGATTTTATAAAAATCTCAATAAATATTTATTATTCACTTTATCGTTCAATCAATAATAAATGATTAATAAACTCAAACAAATTAATTATCATCCATAACACAACAAGATATTACAAAGTTTTTGATATTTATTTTGTTTCTTTATAACAACAATAAGATAATGCACATTTCCACGGCCATTCCATTATCATTAGAGCGTTGTGCTGTGATCAATAAATAATCAATAAATATTAAATATAATATAATCAATAAATATTTTATAAAATGTTATAATTTTGAAGTAACAAAAATAATTATAATGGCATATCGATTGATTTAATAATATTTTTCATAAAAAATTCTACATATTATCAATACAAGAATTAATTGAAATTTTCATTAGTTATATATTTTTCATATTTCTATTTTAACATATTTCAAAAATTTACTGTTATTTCTGAAGAACAAATAGAGAAAAATTATATAATGAAAGAAAATAATTATTTTTAAAACTACTGTTTTTTGTGACCAAAATTAAATTATTTTTAATAGCTAAAAAAAATATATTCAAATTTTATATACAGCTAATAATTAAAGATGAAAGAAATAAATTATTTCAATATCCCAAATAAATGTTGTTTTTAATTTGATTGATTTCATTTTATTTCAGACTTCTATTGGAGGCTATTTCTATAAAATAAAATATTTTGGAAAAATACAGCTATAAATAAAGTTTTTGAGTTACTTTTATATTCTATTCTAAGATAATTTTTTTTTTAATAAATATGAATTTATTATTATTTTTCTCGGATAAATCAAATAAAATTAATGATGTATATTTTGAATATATTTTGTTTTATTAAAAATATTATATTTTAATTATCAACTATAAAACTGAAAGTTATTTTATGGCAAAATTATATATATATATATATATATATATATATATATATATATATAAACTAATGTTACATCCACACAAATTATATACGTTGTAATAAGAGATTATATTCTCATATAGTCGTTAATTGTAACAATTAAAATCATGTCGTTACATCTATATCAGACGAAATCTTAGTTTGTCTACCTGTTTTCTTAACAATATATATATATATATATATATATATATATATATATATATATATATATATATATATATATATATAGTACTTTACAAGAGGCACCTCGTAACTGTGAAACTTTTCGCTTACATCTCAAGAGTTACGCTCGTACAGTGTATATGCAGCTTCTACTGTCGTATAAATTTCGGAGACTTCGAGTGAGGGACTCGAGTTTTGAACATCTTACGTGCGCCGATCGCGATATCTCAATACGATCTAAATTTAATTCTATGTCGTAAAGTTACGGGCGACAAACTAACGGTACCGGGAAAATGATTCGCCTGCGGAATATTAGTTTTCAATATGGGTAAAAGTTCGGTTAAATACGACGCTTAAAGTTGAAAACGTGTATCGAAAACGTGAGTTCATATACAGATATGTATACATAGATGATCCTATACATACGTGTTTATATGTGTGTGTGTATGAAAGTATACATACATAAGTATATAATTTAGATTAGCGAAAATAATAGCATTTATCAAGTGAAACGACTGCTGAAGTTACGCAGAATTTAAATCATAAACATTGACTATATTTTTACTCATATCATAATTTTCTTTATATATATATATATATATATATATAATCATTACATTTTTATATTAGCTTATATAAATCCATTATTGGTCAAAAACCTTATTGAATGTTACTATTTACTGACACTTGGTCATATACTCACAACAATGACCAGACGGGTTGGAGAAAATTTTTCATTCGAGATTTACTCTTTTAGATAAATTGCCTTTATCTAGACTAAGAATTCTGCCTGATCTATTTTTCGGGATCAAACATACTCTTTTGCTTGACGAACAGTAATGATATCTATAGCACGCCACTGGTCGGCCAAATAAAACTGAAGGATAATAAAAAAAGTAAATATTATTAAGGAAGTAAATATATATTTAACCCTTTAGTCTTATTTGGGCCATCATATATAATAAATATAAAAATAGAGGTAAAAACATTTTTCAAGATAGATTTCTAAATAAAACAAATTCTATAATAGTATCAGATATAGATATTATTAAGGACTTAAACAAACAAATAGAGAAATGGTTCGAGAGCTAAAAAGATATAGAAACAAATATAGAGCTTAAAACAAACTATCAAAAAACGTTTCAAGTTACTCTAAATGGAAATATCAATGCATTATAGTAGAAATTTTAAATCCTAATAGCAATCTTGAACATATTATTGCAATTAACAACAAAACTTCATTTACACTAGATACATACAAAATAAACTCCATTGATAAAAAATAACGAGAAATCCTACAGATAAGCAATTAATTTTTTAAAAAATAAGATCAAAAATACTTCCATCTCTCATTCTGAAATATACTAAGTTGAAAGAATACATCTAACTCAGATTCGTTTACTGCAAACTTGATAGTAAGTAGTGAAACAGATGTTTTTCAAATAAAAATCTAAATTAAAAGAAGTGTCTCAACAGATGATCAAGCAATAAATATTTCTTATATTAAATATGCAACGACAATAAATAAAAACGATAAATATTACGAAATAGATTTAGAGAATTATATAGAACAAGATAAAATTATGGTTTAATGTGACAAAGTTGAAGAGCGTACCATAAAATATGCTGATTTAAAATGTGAAAATTATTAAAACAAACTTTTAGACTTTTTATTTAGTTGAAAAATAAAATATTTGAACTTGACAATAAAATTCTGATTAATCATACATAAGATCTTACTAACTCGAAGACAGTTAAAAGAAATAAATTAATTGAGATTTGATCTATAAAAAAAAATCTCAACCATCCCTTCTACTTTATTATCGTGACATATTCTGAGATAATTGAACAGAGATTGGCTAAATTGGTATATCTTATTAATTTTAATTATTAATAATATTAAAATATCATATCAATAACAAAATAAATTTGCTTAAACTGAAATAAAAATTATAATAATAATTTTTAATTTATAAAAAAAATATTTCTATCAATAAAAATATAATAAATAATATTTAAATAAATTAAATATTTCTACATTTAACTTGAAAAATAAATATTTCTTTTTGAAATTATATATAAAATCTATAAACTAATCCAGATACTTCTTCAATAAAATCAAATCCAATTTGATTTGTTCAACTATGATTTTTGTTCAATTAATATAAAAAATTATAAAATAAAAAATTACATAAAAAAACATCAACCTCTTCAATTCCCATTGTTAAATAGAAAACAAAACGTGAAAATATACGTAGTGGAATACGAGGACAATAAATTTCGATAAAAAAGTCTACAGTACGCGTTCATGAAATAAATAATCAAATTAAATTATCAGTTAAAACAAAAAGAAAACCATTAAACTTCTAAGGTATTTCAAAGTACGAGTATATAAAACAATGAGAAAATTGCTTTTTCCAACAGTGAAGAATCTTTTGTTGTAATTGAGAACAGGAAAATAAATATATAGCAGTTTGTATCTCTTTTTTCACCATCATTGTATATAACGGTTTTTTTTTGATTGTGATTTATATAAATCTCTTTATATATATATATATATATATATTAGATTAAGAATAAGCAAAAAATACACATCTATATTCAGAACTAATTTCACTAAATATAACGATCTCATCGAGCTTATGTTTTCAAGTATTTTAATAGAGAATAAAATTCGACGTAAAAGAACTAAATAGTGTTTTATGAAAATCTTGAAAATGTACGAGATACCTTTTAATATGTAGTTTAAATGCTTCAATTTTATGCTTCAGACATCATTAAGATTACTATGTTCGTCTAGGGAGCAGTTCGTTGCAGCCACGGATACCATTATTATTCAATGAATATGATGAAGACAATGAACTTCCTTCTTATCTAAGCAATACGCGTACTGATATCGATGGTCTCATCCACCAAATGGGAAATGTATCTCGGACGTATTTTCAACGCTGGGAAAAAGTTGTCTGACGACGAACGTTAAAAAGTTTCTATTATAATATAAATATAAACATCAATTATGTTTTTATATACTAAAACTATTTGAAAATAAAGATACAAAGTGTATACAAAATTCTGTTTATCTATTCAAACATTATCAGTACTTTATTATTTGTTTTCGTTGTTGAAATATTTTAAATCCTTTGCTTCTTTTTGATTTTATTTTAAAAAATATTTTAAATCTTTTATCAATTTCATTGTAATTTAAATAGTTATAAAATTAAAGGATATAAAATAAGGTTTTTTTTATTTTTAAAACAAATTAATTCAAAAAATATTTTTTTTTGATTATAAATTAAAAGAACAGTGTTTATTTTGATAAATTCTTTGAAAAAAATAAACGTATGTGAAAATATGTAGTCTATCTGTATATAAATATTTTTTTATGTTGTTTAGTAAATTATGACAAAAGTAAACTCGATTAAATAACTAAACTACGCCTTTGTCTACAAATTATTCACAACCAACATATTTCCCAAACTAGACTGAAAAAAGCGTACGGTCTCACGAAATAAATCCCGCTCGTTAAACAAATTGCCCGAATCACGAAATTTGTACTGACAACAATATACATTCGTGTTAATCACGCGTGTGGTTTAGAGACTCCTGTTAAAAAAAATCCGAGCGTTTGTTATTCGTTTAAAAGCGTCGCCGCATGTAGAATTGTTGTAGTTGTGAACGGTGTACGTTAGCCGGTAAACCTCACGGAGTTGTTGTTCTTCTCCTGCGGGTATCGTTCTCCTGCAGTAACTGCGTTCTGAGCCAGAACATTGGCACGTCGGTACCGCCTGAAGGAGTTGGGGGATAGACACCGTTCATGTTCTGAATGTCTGATGCACCGCGCTAATGATCTCATTTTTATACGAAACTTTTTTCGGGAAACGAAACATCCGAGAGAAACTTTCGTACGACGAAGCGCGTGATGAATCTAGTTTCTTTGTTGTTTAAATGCATGTACACGTTTTTCTTTGAAACTAGATTGTTTGCATGTTTATTCAGATATGATAACTCCTTTTATATAAATATTTAACATGTGCAATGAGAAGAACATTATTTACAAACTAACAAATAAAGTAATCAGAATGTTGCGCAAGAAGAAAAAATTTTTTTTAAAAAAATAAATATGCCAATTCCAACAAAATGGTTCATAATTATCTAAGAAATAATCATTTAAATTGAAATGATATATAAACACGACATAAATCGTGGAAAAATATCTCAAAAAAAAAACGAATAAATGTTAATTTTGATTTCCACTGCTGGATGAAAGATTTTCCTAAAACTTTCCACTTTAATCTATCTAATACATATTTTTCTAGTCAATTCTTATAAATTTTCTTATATTTCTGTCTTATCTATCGATGAATTTCTCCTTAGAAATTTTGATTTCCTTTTTTTGGCTTTGACATTCTCAATCAATAATTTCTCTTGTTTATCTGTGATCTACTATTTTTTTATTTTCATTTTAAAATGCTCACTTTTACTGTAACATCCACAACTTTTATTGTCTTTCTGATCCATTCAATTTCTCTGTCTCTAAGTGTTATTATTAACATGTATCTTTCTATGCTTCTTTGAACTGTCTGAAGATGTTGAATTATTTTAATATTTAAAATCTTTATATATATATATATATATATATATTAGTTTGGAAATGTAATTATTATTTCCAGGTTAAATAATCAAATATATAATTTAATAGTTAAAATATTAAATATATTCATAATAAATTTATAATATTTCATGCATTTTTAAAATTTTCTATAACCAAGCTTTTTTAATAATTTTCTTATTTTTTTTAAAAAAAATGTAAATTTAAAAAAGTTTTCAAAATTAACTAGTTTCACAAAACAGATAAACATAACAATTACTAGTTCTACAACTACTAAATATGTATACGGATTGATTATAATAAACTTCTTAAGTCTACACATAGAGTCGACCCGGATGGATTCAACATGAGAATGGCAGCGATGAAAGTTTTGAAACATTAAACTCGTGTTGTGATAGGACTAATCAAGAGAGGCAAATGAACTTAACTGTGTAGATTTTCTACATGAAAGCTTGCAGGATGAAGTGTTCTTCGACCTTAACTGTGGTAATAATGAGGAACAGGAGAGGTGTTTTCAAACAAATTTATAACTTTATATTGAAACATTATTTCACAGTTTAGAATTTGGATCGAAAAATATTAGTGTGTGAAATATTATCCACAAACATAATTAAATATTTAGGATTCTATTTGAAAATAAATTTATTTACACAAATATTTTAAATATCTATATACAGAATAATTAAAATTCAAATAATTTATTTATAGACATATACATATATGTATATATATATATATACATATATATATATATATATATATATGTACATTGTGAGTGTGTGTGTATACAAACAAAATTGAAAATTATAACCAACTCATTTATTGATATTTTGATAAATAACAAATATTTTACTAAATCAATAAAATATTTTAGATATTTAAATAAACAATTCGTTTCATTAGAAATATTGTAATTATCATTTCGTTATTATTTTATTACTAAAATATTTACATATTTTAAAAAATATAGTTATTTCATACAAGCCAAAGCTTATTATTTTTTTTTAAAAAAAATTCATGATACTGTATATACATTAAATATATTATGTAAAATAAATTATTATTAAAAATATCTTATTATGTAAATAAATAAATAAAGAGTATTGAAAAATATACATTTTACTACAAAAGAAAAAATAATTATTATTTTGTTATTTATAATAATTTAAGTAAAAAAAAACTTTACGTTAAATGTTTTTAATATAATATATAATAATATTATTATTATAATATTTTTATTATTTAAATAATTATTGTAATAATACTAGTGTAATAACATGATATTTTTTAAATAAAATGTAAAAAATATTCATTTTGTATAAAAAAATACTGTTTTTATATCAATGTCATCAAATATTTTTATTTATAATAAAATACTATTTCAATATTATATATATATATATATATATATATATATATATATATATATATATATACATATAGCAAGTCAAAAAATGGTCTTATAAAAAAAAAACTAAAGTTTAGTGAATTTTCAGATCAAAGAAAAATCGAACTAAAAGAAGAGAAAAAAAAAATGTCAAAACTATGTATATCTGGGACAACTTTTTAACACTAAAGAAACATTTATAGATAAAGAACATAGGAGAATAAAAATGGGACCAATTTTTCTTATTCAAAAAAAATAAAAAATTCTTCCTTCTTATCAATATATGGCCATCCAAATGTGATACTTAAATTTGTGTTTTCTTAAAAAGAAATATGTGTATAGGGTGGTATATAAGGAAACATGTGTATAGTTTCTTTTATTTCTTTTTAATAAAGCATAAATAGGCGTCATATTTAAATGATCCTATTTATAATTTCGGTCTTTTCCTACGTAAAAGTTTAACCCTTTGCACTCCGCTGTCGCTGCTGCGGCGACATTGTAAGATAAGCTACTACTCCGTTGTCGCCGCAGCAGCGACATCTAAAGAAACATTGTTTTTTTAATTTAAATATTTTATATATTTAATTTAAATATTCTTTAAGTTTTTGGAGGCCCATGCTGTTAGTTTGTATCAATAATCGTGTTAAAATTATTATCATTTTTTTATATTTACCCTCAAAATGGAAATTGACTCAGAGTAAAAATGAAAATGACTAAAGAGTAAAAATGACTCGGAGTTGCTGATAGGTCATATTAAAAATTGTTCGGAGTACAAAGGGTTAAATCAATATTTTTTTGGACCTTCTTACACTTTAAATTAAATTTGTAATATGAAATTCAAAGGAATATAAAAACTTGGTAATTTATAAATACTATTTTATTAGAATTTAATTATTTTCGTCACTACATACGAAATATTTTATTATCATATATTAATAGAACAACTAGTTGAATAATAATTATTTATATTACATGGAATTAATTATTTGTATATAAGGATATTTATCACATTTTTATAATATCCTAAATTTATTCGTTTTTCAAAAAATTCATATATTAATAAAATTAAATATTCAATTATATTAAATTGAAAATTTTTCTAACTTTTCAAATAACTTATCAATCCTGATTAGTTTTGAGATTTGATTTTTATTAATAACACTCATAAAATTTTATAACTACAAAATATATATGTATATATATATATATATATATATATATATATATATATATATATATATATATGTGTGTGTGTATATATTTATGTGTATTTGTATATAATATGGTATATATCGTCATCAACCTCTCTCTATCCAATGAAATATAAAGTCTTTTCCAAAACTAACTCTCTCAACCCATGCACTGCTGATATATATATATATATATATATATATATATATATACATATTCCAAAGAATTGTATGTAGGACAGAGATACGAACAAGATAAAGCAAGTGATATTTTGTTCCACGGATACTTGTTAAAACTCTCGATAAAAAATTAACATATAAAAACAATACACGGGCTGATTGTTCGTCATGCAGAGTAAAACTTTTCTTTCCTGAGCCTCGAAAGCATACATTCCAGGTTAGTTTCACGCTCCATGAGCGGGACGTGCAGTGCTATGAATACTTATGTGTACATAGTTGGCGCATCTTCATCCAAAGCGTGACTTCTAATTTGTCTTATGCCACCGCTTACGTCTTAATACACGTACTAGTAACGGTAGCCGTAAGGGCACTATATACATATATATATATATATATATATATATATATATATATGTATGTATGTATATATGTATATATATATATATATATATATATATATATATATATATATATATATATATATATATATATATATATGTATATGTATATATTCCTCTACGTGCGTGAGCGCGTTTCATTCGCGTTGTTCGGAATTTGTGGTTCGGATTAAATCGTGCTTTATAAAGTTTTGTTGTTGTTGTATCCAGTTTTCTGACTACTGTGGTGGAAGTCTATAAGTAAATTTTACAGACAATCCCTTCTCTTTCATACATATACTATATACTATTATTTCATTGAAAAGATCAATAGTTGAAGTATTTATTAACTTTACATAAAGCAAATCCTACTTTCAAACACAAAAGATATAAAAAAATTATCATACATAACTTTAGCCAATTCATCTATATTAAATAATTGATAGTAGGAATGGTAATATTTCCACAAATTTTACCACAAACTATAATTATTAGTGTTGAAAAATTAAAGTATTAACATTTTTATTATTTTTAAAGAAATAAAAATTAATTATCTTATAAAAAGATAAACTCTAGATTTGTTATATATTTTTTGAATTTATGATTTATTACCTGAATTAAGTCAATTATTTTCAATACTTAGATCTATAGAGTGTTTCATTAAGAGCGCATAACTTAATTTTTAAATAAAACACTTATTTTTCGAGTGAGTAATGATGAATGTGTTTTTAATAAGACACCTTATAATAATCATGATATTTTAAATTAAATATTATTGATTTTTAAATTAATAAATTTAAATTTAGATCATTTTGTATTTTTTAAAATTAATATCACTGTATTTCTTATTAATATTAAAAAATATCATTAAAATGAAGATAATATTTATTATACTATTCAATAATGTTATTGATCTTAATAATTCTATAATACAATATTAATAAAACATAATTTGATTTTTATCAATTTTTTATTTTCATTATTTATCTATTTTTAACTGACAACACTTATTATTAATAAAAAGATTAGAAAATTATGTCTTGAAAAAAGAAGCTTGAGAAAACAGTTTATTATATATTTTTAAAAAATATATATTTGTAAACATAATTAAAAAAATAAATTTGTTAAATAACAATTTTTAAAATACTATCAAAACATGAGTTATAATAAAATATAAAAATGATTATAATTCAAAGACCATATCATAAAATGAAATACAACAAGAGTACACGAAAACAGAAACAATTATAAAAGCACCCCACTTTATACTACAGACTAGAAATTAAGTAACAAACTTAAAAATTGCCATAACTGAATTAAAATAAACTTTAATCGATTATTAAACAATTTGATAAAAAGAATATTGTATTTGGTGTACTAATTTATTAATAATCACAAAATGAAATACAACAATAGTACACAGATAATTAGAGAAACATACTTTTTATATTACACTACAAAGATAAAGTAATAACCATTAAAATTTTCATAACTGGATCAGATTAAATTATAAGCAATTATTAATTTCATAAAAATAATTAACAAATAATTATATATATATATATAAATTACAAATATTGAGATAAAAATGAAAATTGTTCTTATCTCAATTATATTTCATTTTTTTCTAAAAAAATTCGATAGTTTTTTATTTAGATTTTGAAATAATATAAATCTTATTTCAAAATCAATTTCAAGTATCCATAAAACAAATTAAAACATATCTAGTTAAAAAAATTCACATGTATCTTTTATTTTTTAGAAAAATTCATGCTGAGTACTGAATTCCACTACCCCTTTTACAAATTTGATTAGATGTGTAAAAGTTTTATACCGTTTGTTATTCGATATTTTACTATACCTACGTTCAGTATTATACGATAACGTCGCTGAATTAAACTTTGTTCTTTATTATTTCGCTGATATTCACGTCTTTCATTAAAGCTCTGTTTTTAGAAAAGAAATGAATCGTAATTATGCAATATACATATACTCATTATCTTTATTAATTTATTATATATATATATATATATATATATATATATATATATATATATAAAGAGTAATTAAATATTCTTTTAGTATCCGTGATAATTAATGTTGTTATTTTTGGAATTGTGATTCACTGAAACGAATTCCGTAGAAAAAAAAATAAAGAAATTACGAACAATTCATTTGCTTTTTCTCATAAAAAAACAAATTTAATGAATCGTTAATTAATTAATGTTTTTTTAAGACTTTTCAAGCCTACAAAAACGTTGTAAACAATAAGAGATTATTCTCCAATCTTTATGTATTTATAAAATGTATGAAAAAGGTTCGCCTTTCCGGTTTAATTCAAAAGTAAAATTTTTAATATACATATATATGTATATATTAAAGTATATGTATAGTATATATGTATGTATGTATATAACTAATTAATTTTTAAAATATTTTTCTCGAAAACATTTCTATATATTTTTTATCAAACAACATTTTTTTTTTAATTTGAATTTTGATACAAAATCTCTTTTACCGGTTTATTAAAAACAACATCTCAAAAATACTTTCAATTATGGTTTTAGATACATAATTGAAATTATTTTATTATTTATTTCTTGTTTTTTCAGAAATTTTACTTTTCAAAAAAATTTTTTTTTCAAAAAATATATATAATCCATGAAATAAAATTAAATAATAAAAAGAATATATAAGGAATTAATTAAATTAAACAATAAATGATGAATATTAGCATTTATATTTATTTTTATAATTTATATTTTACTTTTTTTATAATAATTAAAATTTTAATTAATTAATTTAGTTTATTTATACATATATATATATATATATATATATATATATATAAATGGGTGTATTTTATTGCATTATTCATTATATTTACGACTATAAACCATTTGTACAAAGAATTCATAAAATCAAAGCATTCCATTCGAATACTGACTACAAATAAGCACAAAAGATTCCTTTTTCATAGTTTAATAAATAAAACCCACTCCTTTAGTACAAAAAGACGTACAACCACGTAAAAAAATATAATACAATAAACATTCACCGTATCCAATCGAAGAATAAAAACTCTTCTACCGCAAAAAATCACACCTAACACTAAATCTAAAACCCATGTAAAATCTCCATTTAAGCATAGAAACAACCCCTTCTTCAAACAAAGTATTACACTGACAACAATGAGACTGCGGGTTCGATCCCCTGTAGACACGACGCACCACGTATTTGCGATCGGGGGATGAGAACCCTCAGGACAAACAACTGTTTTGGGGTGTGTTGTGCATTTTAACAATGTAACTATAGTGACTTGCACGCGCTCTAAACTCTTGCATGTTGATGTCATTGCGACATAATATTGTTATATAACAGACAAAATAGACGTTGTGCAGATTTGAAACGTACGTGGAAAATATAAATATACCTGCTGGAAAGTAAATATATCTTTTTAAATGAAGGGATTATGGCATTTGTAGAAAAGATATCATGGGATCAGTGTCAGGATAGTCATTTATTCATGAAATATCTCATTAATTACTACAGTTATTTTAATAAATTTTTGAACATATCAACAGAATATCAAAAAATCTATAAAAAATTTAAATTGGTCATATAAGAAATCTATGGACAAAAATTACTTATATATACGAAATATATTTATAACTGGAAATATTTAATATAATATTTTTATTTAAATAATAATATTTATAAATGAAAAATAACTAAAATAATTTTTGTTCAAAAATATAAAAATCAATATACATTTCTGTAAATTATTGAATATATATTTTTCATTATCAATTTTAAATATAATTTAATATTCAATATTTAACAAGATCTTTCCTATTAAAAATTACTAAAATACAAACTAATATTTAAAATAAATATATGATAAAATATAAATTAAATGTCATTTAAATATAACACTCAGAGTAAATCCAAAATTATAATCTATAAAAAAAAATAAGTACAAATATTTAATTTAAATATATAATAGAAAAAAAATGTTTAAACATATATATAAATATATATATATATATATATATATATATATATATATATCTAAATATTTTGTTCATGGTACAACCCTAGTTACAACCCTTCTATGTGATCGTTTAATAACCTCTTTTCATAAAGTACCTAGTCTTGTGTTATATCATTTCGACTCAATACTCTTGATTGCTGTACAACAAAATGAATTTATTTTTCATTAGTCAATGTAAGGTGACATATGTACTTTCACACGTGTAACGATATACATCCCACCCTGTATTTACTATCAATTTATGCAAATTTTTTGTAAGCTTATTGTGTTGTCGCGTCTTTGACATAATTAATTATTTATTATATGAACACAAACAGTTGGCACGTATTCATATATTCAATTTATGTATATACTTACACACACACACATTTATATATATATATATATATATAAAAATTTTTAAAAGGTATATTAATCCATAAATCACCTTTTTAAATAAACATTGCAATATAAGTAATGTAATAATCTGTAAATTTTATTAATCACTTAGATTTTTCATTTTAAAGTAAAATATATTTTTTATAATTCCATAAGTTCTAACATTTTACATTTCATAATTTTTTTTGAGTTACATAATTTTTATAATATTAAATATTTTTTTTGTTAAGATAGTGAAGATAAAATATAGACTAGAAATTATCGTTTACAACATCTTTTTCATCCATTTGTATAAACAACCAAAAATTTTTGAATGAGAAGCATAATTAAACTTGTTATTTTTTTATATAAATCAATTATCAGTACATCATTTGTGTACTTTTACAAATAGTGTTTTTTTTATTTACATCTCTCTTACTTAATTTTTTTTTAATGTTATCAATATTGTATTTCTATATTAGAAGAATTATTTGTCATTCATTTAATTAAGTCATCTCTACAAAAATAGTATTTTGGAAACAAAGTTTAATTCATATACCAGTTGTACACATAAAAAAGAACAAGTGGAAAAAATGATTTAATTGTATTAAATATATTTCGAGCAATTTTGATAGAAAATTATTTTTTTATTTTACAAATTAAAATTGTAGAATCCAAAAACAATGTATATACTGTATTAAACATGTTTGTATCATTTATGGAATTAATAGAAAAGTAAATATTATTTTTTATAATTATACATTTTTTCATAAAAATATATTGATAACTTCTGATAAAAAACGATTATTACTATTTATAATAAAAAATGAAAACTTGAATCGAAATAAAATTGAATAAGTCAAAGAATTGCCTGAATAAAAGAAATTAATGAATTTGTTGGCAGCAAAAATAGGACAAGAATGAAATAAAAAAGATTTATAAAAAGATGTTATACCATTTTACAATATATTAAAATTTAACAACGGTATAATAACTGTTTTCTTGCCGCGAAACGTCAAATAAAAATAATTATGTTAAAACAGGAAACTTGCAGCTATTAAGACTGAATAATCGCGTTGATAAATATGTACAAACATCAGCGAGATAAAGGCGTGCAATTCTTAGTCGACGACATAATGCATAAGCCGGCGGTCTGGATAAAAATTACGATTTAAAGTAATGTGATGAGCGATAAACGGGTGGCGTTTGTGCGGGTAACTAAACATAGACGTTGAGGATCCGACGAGAACGTCGTCTAACGGAACAGATAAAAAAAGTAGGTTGGCGCTAGTTGTTTCCGTATGAACGGTGCAGGGCCGCACGCACATAAACTACACGAATGGACGGTAAGGAAGAATCTTAAAGATGAACGTCCTCGGGGAAGTTTATTTATATGGCGTTGTTTTGAGGTTTACACCTTTTTTATGGATTAAAAAAACATGTACACAAACGAAAGTATAAAATATGTATAAAGTTTTTTTCTCAAATTTGTTTTAGAACAATGTGAAGATTAATGCTTAATAAAAATTTGAAATAATAGCTTTGTTAATCAACCGTGATTTAAATATTTCAAACAAAAATATTACTACAATTTTTGCGAAAAAGTCAATGAAACAAAAATTACAAAAAGAGAAATAACAATTATGTTCTTCATTTTAAAATCTAATAAAATAATTATTTATATAAATAATATATCGATTTTTTAACGATTTATCTATAAAAAAAGATAACTCTAATTCCTCATATTATCTTCCTTTGAATTTTTATTTTAATTTTTAATTTTTAGAACCTATGACACACTTAATAATTCATTTTAATTAGAATCTTTTATGACCTCTCTATTTATTTTCTCTTTTAAATACACCTTACTATTACCTGAAAATACATGTCATAATATTATAATTGTTCTTTTCTCAATTATTCATTATATATATTTTTTCATTTATTACATCAATTCACAGTTTTTTAGTAATTTATTTTTTATATAGAGTTGATGCTAAAATAATACATTTTTATCAATGCCCAAAGATGTTATAATTCAATAAAGAGAATTGCATAATTTACAAATATATTTAAAAAACAAATTTAAATATATAACTCTTTATTTATGAAAAAAATCAATTTTTTAAAATGTTTATCAATTTAATTTTCTTTGCATATAGAAAAAATTTAAAAAGTATTATTTTTAAAACAAAAAAAGGTTAATAATTAATAAATCAATTATAAAAAAATGTTATTTTTCTAAAAAAAATATCTGCATAAATATTTTATATAAAAAGAAATTAAAAATTAAAATTAGAAATGCTAAAAAAATATTATATCAACTTCCAAGAAGTGTAATTTTTAATTTACTTAATAATAATTTGAATATTCAAATAAAAACTCACTTGAATTTTTATATAAAAAAATATTGTTAATTGACAAAAATAATTTTATTTCAATAAAAGAATTATATGATATGTGTTTTGTTTGAGTAAATTTTAACTAAAATATTTTTTTTAAACACTAATAAATTTAATATAACCAATTTCATAAAAAAACTTAATTATTATAACTTTAAAGATATTTAATTTTTAATTCAATAAGTCATAAATTAAAAATGTATATAAAGTGTTTCCATATAAAAAAATACTGCCAATTAAAAAATAAATTATTCTGAGTAAAAAAAAATAATACATATACCTATATTGTTTGAGTAAATTTTCAATAAAATAGATTTTTTAAGATAAATAAACATAAATATTTCCACAGTGTGAATAAAAAAGAATTGATATAATCTCAATCTGCGATTTTAATTTCAAAATATTTGTTTAAAAATTCATTTATATATAAATTAAACTAAAATTTTAAGATTACAGTATTTCTTCCATACAAATAAATTATAACCTCCAACACCACAAGATATTAGAAAATGTTCAATAATTTAGATTTTATGTCACAAAGTTTTGACAATGATGTCATAGCCCTTGAAATGCACATAAGCTAATTCTTGTTATAAACAAACAAAGTGAACAATAAATAATTATTAAATAGTTTCTAATATCTTGTGGTGTTAAGGGTGATAATTTATTTGTGTGAGAGTGAATTTACTACATTTTCGAAACAATAGCATTTAATAAATTAAAATTGATTTTCATTCTATTCTAATTAATGATCTCTCTTTTTAGTCAGGTAGCCTTTTTTAAGGACTATGCACGATACAGACATACATATATATATATATATATATATATATATATATATATATATATATATATATATATATATATATTAAAGAAACTCATTAATTTTAATTTGACTGTTGAGAAATAATGTATTTAAATGCAGTGCATGTTAACACCTAATAATTCAAGTCGTATTCTTAATAGTTCCATTAAGAAAATTTAACTAAGAAATCAACTACTTAATCTGAAAACAAAGGAATTTAGTGATTTACAGTTTTCTAGTCAAATTAATAAAATATACATTTTTTAAAAAAATAAAACATGACGGTATACGTGTTGACATATAATTTTATGAAATTATCAAATAATTAAATCGTGCTTAATTGATATTTAAATGTAAAAATATAATGAGTAAATTTAAATTTAATTAGTGTGAGTTTGATTAAATATAATATGAAAATCATTATATAAATCTTTATAGAATAATTCTTTTCTTTCGTGTTATTGATATGAAATATTAAGTTAATGAGTTATTTAAAGTAATTATATCATATAATTACCTCATTATTTAGAATTATTGATAAATAAATGTTTCTGATTTATTATAAGAAAGAATTTTTTTACTGAGAGTTATTAGGTATACTATTGAAATAAATATTTCGTCGATTATTAAAAATAATATTGCAAATATTTTATTTAAAAAAATAATCATTAATTTGACTAAGAATTTTGATATGAGTTAAATTTTTATAAAAAATGAACATATTTTTGAAATTAATGAAGAAAAATAAAGAATCATAAAGAAAATTAAAAATAAAATTGATTATAACAAAAAAAGTACGAGTATCGTTCAGCATGTTTCTTTAGAAAAGTATTAAATATATTAGTGGATATACAGATTTTTTAAAAAATAATTATAACACACTTTTTAACCAAATCTTGTTTTAAATAATTTAATATTTTAAAAAAAATACCACGAATAAAAATAATAAACACAAATGGAAAATTTACAGACAAATCTATTAAAATCAACAGAAAATCTGTTATTTTTTTAAGAAGAAAAATCAAAATTGATTATAACAATAAATAAAATAAATAATTATTCACATGTTAAAAAAAGTATTAAATACGTTAATGGCTATCGATATTTTTTTTAAAAAAAACACATAATTATAGCAATATTTTTTAATTAATCTTGTTTTATAAACTAATATTTTTCAAAAATTAAGTAAATACCTTGAACGAAAATAATAAACAAAATGTTGAATTTGCAAAAAAAAAACTACTTTTATAAAATCAGCAGAAGAAAAAACAATAATTTGTAAAAAGATCATTTTAATTATTAAATAAAACGTAAACAGATTTTCATTTCAAGTAATTATAGTAAAACATTTTATGTCACTATAAAAAAGCTAATTAATATTTTACATCAAAATTCACAAAGTTTATATAAAAGATCTGTTTCTAAAACGGAAATATGAATATTCTGAATGAAAAACTAAAAATGTTCACATAAATATACTGAAATCATAATACGTACCGAATAATCAAGTACTTTACATAATTATATATTGAAATCTGTACATGATTTCATTCCTCTGATTAAATAAAAAAGGGGACTCGTAATGAAATGCAAAACCAGTTTTAATTACAATCCCTACATAAAGGTGAGTCATTAATATTTTGACTACATTCAATTGAATAAGATAAGATATGAATATTTTAAATATTTTTAACTATACACATGCTGATAAAATCATTGATAAAAAAAATATAACAAAAAAATCAATAGTTGTAAAAGAAAGTTAAATTTATTTATTTATTCGATATTTTTCCAAAGAATGAAAAAACTTTTTTTTATTACATATAAAAATTCAAACATTACTGCACTGCGCGCGAATCCATAACACTGGACAGTTTCTTTTTACTTTTGCGAACGTTCTTGTCCCGGGAGAGTCCCGTAAGATAATTGCTCTCATTTTGAACTAAGTATAAGTAAGTAGTTAAATTTGTCATTATGATGGCTGCAGACTGTTAAATATCATATAAAAAATACTTATATATCCGTCAAGGAAATACTTGTTAGACACGTCTAGACTCCTGTTAAAAAATTCGACGACGAATCTTTTTTACTTTTAGTGTCGTTAGATTCAAATAAATTTCAATTAATTTTACAATTGTCGTAACATTTTTATATAATAGAAATCAGTTTTTGTAAAACGTTTTAAATTGTACTAATAATGTCTTTTTAACAAGAATGATTTTTCATAACTTTTTTTTAAAAAAAATCTTTTTAAATTGAGAATTCATCATATTTCTTTTATTATATATAAATATTGTTTTTGTAAAATTTATATAAGAGATTTATTTTATTTATAAAATAATTTATACAAAAATTACTATCGTTAAAAATAACAGAATTAATTGCTTCATTTTATTTATTCCTAATAAAATATATTGTAATTTTTCATAAGAAGAGATTTTCTTAATATTTGTTATACAATGTGAAATTTAATTATTGAAAAATTATAAACTGTTTTTGTTAATAAAGTCTAATATATTTTTAATTTATTTTCATTTTGGTTTAATATTAAGATTTCAACCGAAATTTTGAATTTATATTGTTTTTGTTATAGATTAATTTATTTTTTTAATTTTTATCACATTTTAACATCTCAATTATGTCTTTATCTTTATTTATTATATTTAAAAATTTTCAATATAAATATTTTGTAAAATGTCTACTAATATTTTACAATTATTGCATATTCAGCAATTTATAATAATTTATTTTTTCATAGCTGTAGTAAAAATCATAAAATTACATTTTTTAATTGTATGGTTATATTTACAAATCTTTCAAGATTTTCTTTGTTAGTAGTTTGATATTTGTCTATATATCTCAGATTTTTTTTGTAATTGGTTTAATATTCATTTTTATATAAATTAATTTTTTATCACATTACAAATTTTTTAAAATTATTTAATAATTTTTTCCTCTAAAATGCATTTATATGACCATAGAATCATCATAAAAGTTAAGAAATATACAATTTTGTATATTTAAAATTAAGTTGATAATCCTTTCATGTATAAAATAACAATTAGAGAATTTTGACAGGAAAGGTTTTACTAAGTTAACATTGTCAAAGAAGTCAAGGCCTTACAAGGGCTCTAGTACTGAAAAATAAATAGTAATTATTTAGAAATATATATAATTTACTTTTAAAAAATGATTTATTGACCCAACCACTAAAAGATTTTATATATTAAATATTCACTAATTTCCATTTCTTCTCTTAATATACATTTTGATAGCCATTCAGTTATTATTATAGAATTTTAGTATAAAATTTATAAAAATTTTATAATATATTTATTTCAGTTATTTGCAAAAATATTAGTTTTTTCGTTATTAGATTTTTTAGAAAATTCACTTTAATATTAATGAATGTCTCATTAATAATTTAAATAATTATTGTTTTTTTAATCGTTGATAGGTATTTTGATAGTAAATTTTATTTTCGGAGCACTTTAACGATGGCATAATGACCATCGAAATATGTATCAACAATTAAAGCGAATAATACATGAATATTGATAATTCATATTAAATTTTATGGAAAAAATAGTATTTAAATAAGTTATTCACTTAAATTAAAATCATTTTCTATACTAAAATTTCAAATATTTTTCATGTTTTATTTTATAATATTTCTTTATTGATTTTGATTGATTATAAAACAGAAATAAAAACCGTTTTTTCTATTTAATTTTTTTGAATATTAATTGAAAATTGATTTAAGGATTTTTTATGAAACCATTTAAAAAATATCGATTTATTTAAAAACTATAATGTCAAAATTTAATTTAAATGAAATTAATTTAGTATAAATAACAATTTAAAAGCTGCTCGTTTGTACTTCAAGCAAATTATAAAGAAATATAATTTTGTATGTGTAATCAACATTTTAAAGTTATCCTCAAAATATACTAATTTACAAATATAACTACTCACATATTTGCATAAATAAGTGTATTCAAAAAAGTAAAAATAATTCATAGCTTAATATGCAAAGTTCCAGACAGAATATGTTATTAAAACAAATAGAACGATGGAATATACTCGGTTCTTGCTTTATATATTCAAATCACTATAATGACATTTAATCATATACGATCAGTCCGTTCTTAAGTTTATGTTAAAACATACAGAATATAAATGAACATTTGATAGACATTCGAATATTTTATATTCGACATCGACAATCGTTCTTGTCCTTTTGACACACAAAACGCATCCGTCGACATTTTCGTTCCGTTTATATTAATTTTTCCCTCGTTCCGAGCACCGAAGTTCGAGAATCCTGGTGAAAAACAACTCGTGCTCGTATCGAACTGGAAGCAGCGAACCTGTACGTAGGTGTGTTATTCACCAAGGTATACGATGTCATAGAGACAGTATTGTGCTACCGCCGCGCTCGTTGCGCAGCTGGTTTTACATACAAATGAAACGCTCTCTGCTTTAATAACACCCGGAGAGGCCAATTTATGAACTTAAACGGCGGTAAATAGATCTCAGATTAAAATTAGTTGTGTACGTGTTTTGTGCCGGGACGCATTTACATTGAATGTAGACTTTGAGGAGTTCGTACAATAGAATAAGGTCCGATTTTATCTCGATGTATTAAATTTCATAAGGCCACGTTTCCGACTTTTAAGTGATCCATATGAATTTCATATTAGCTCTTTACGGTGTTGGAATTGTTCGAGGGAATAGTCGGAAACTAATCGGATCGAACTTGTTGCTTGAACGAAAGGACCATATTCAATTCATTCAAATTGGAAAACTAGTTGTAAATTTATATGACCAGTCGTATTTGATTCGATTTATTACAAATCATAACATGACACATTTATATATATTAAATTTGGAAAATATTAATTTAGGGTTATAATTAAAAATCAAAAAATTATTAATACAATATTTTTAAAATATCCGAAAAATTATCTAAGAAATATATTTGAGAAAATATTCACGAAAACTCAAAAACATTTACAAGGGTTTAAATTGTCAAAATATAGTAACTTAATTATTGATAAAATATTTTTTTAACTCTGAAATAAAAAAATATCAAAATGTACAAGAATAAAAATAATAATTATTGTAATTTATTTCTAAAAAAATGTTTTTTAAGCGTGGTAGAATTTAAATTAAAATAAAATACATACTAATTGACTAAATGACCATTTATTTAGTATTATTCAGAAGATCATCTTATGGTATTGATATTTAAAAATGATTTTGAGAATATGTGTACCACGACAACCTCTGACATACTGCAATCTCTTAATCCAATTTTAAGTCACTTTTTCAAGAAATTAGGATCTTATATCCTCAATAACGCGATTTATGTTGGCTTGTAATAGCTTGATCGTTGCTAGTTTATCAGTATAAACTAGACTTTTCATATCCCCATAAAAAATAATCCAGAGGTGTATTTAGATATAGCCTTCATAAATAATAATCTAACGAATAAATAAAAACATAGATAAATCATAATTTTGAGTTTTTCAAAATTATCAAACTTTTGAATTGTTCAAAATTTCCAAAATTTTAATTATCAAAATTATTAATTTTCAAAATTTTTAATTTTTGAAAAATTTTTAAAAATTAGAAAATTTCAAAAATTTCAAAAATTTTGAAAAATTTTGAAAAATTTCAAAAATTTTGAAAAATTTTGAAAATTTTGAAAAATTTCAAAAATTTTGAAAAATTTCAAAAATTTTGAAAATTTTGAAAAATTTCAAAATTTTTGAAAATTTCAAAAATTTTGAAAAATTTCAAAAATTTTGAAAATTTTGTTCAAAAATTTTGAAAATTTTGAAAAATTTCAAAAATTTTGAAAAATTTTGAAAATTTTGAAAAATTTCAAAAATTTTGAAAAATTTTGAAAATTTTGAAAATTTTGAAAATTTTGAAAAATTTCAAAAATTTTGAAAAAATTTGAAAATTTTGAAAATTTTGAAAAATTTCAAAAATTTTGAAAATTTCGAAAAATTTCAAAAATTTTGAAAATTTCAAAAATTTTGAAAATTGTGAAAAATTTCAAAAATTTTGAAAATTTTGAAAAATTTAAAAAATTTTTGAAAATTTTAAAAATTTCGTTAATTTTGAAAAATTTTGAAAATGTTTGAAAATTTTGAAAAATTCAAAATTTTTCAAAATTTTGAAAATTTTCAAAAATTTTAAAATTTTTGAAATTTTTGAAAATTTTGAAATTTTCAAAAATTTCAAAAATTTTGAAAAATTTTGAAAATTTTGAAAATTTTCAAAAATTTCAAAAATTTTGAAAAATTTTGAAAATTTTGAAAAATTTCAAAAATTTTGAAAAATTTCAAAAATTTTGAAAAATTTTGAAAATTTTGAAAATTTTGAAAATTTTGAAAAATTTCAAAAATTTCAAAAATTTGAAAAATTTTGAAAATTTTGAAAAATTTTGAAAATTTTGAAAAATTTCAAAAATTTTGAAAAATTTTGAAAATTTTGAAAAATTTGAAAAATTTCAAAAATTTTGAAAAATTTTGAAAATTTGAAAATTTTGAAAATTTTGAAAAATTTCAAAAATTTCAAAAATTTTGAAAAATTTTCATAATTTTGAAAATTTTGAAAAATTTTGATTTTTTCAAAATTTTGAATTTTCAAAATTCAATAACTGATTCTTGAACACATTAAATTATTGTGATGTGGTTAAAATTCATTTGTGTAAAGTGAATCAGACACAGTTCAAAAACAACAAATAAAGTATACTAAATCCAAATGTTACTAAAATCGCACAAACTGACAACTAAATTGACATCTATCCTTTTCAAAAGTTCTATCTAGCCTAAAAAAAATCCTATATGTACTAGGCATATCCAGAATGTTTTTCTAAATTAATTTTAAAATTATTAAGACCGATTATTTATTTATTTCCATTATTTATTTAAAAATTAATAATTTTTGGTAGTAAATATATAAAAATCAAAATCACCAAAATATTTTTATATAAGAAAAAAATTCAGTAAAAATAAAAAAATATTTCATTCGATACAAACGTTACTTTAGCACCATTCCCACGTAGATACAATATATAATATATCTTTTTAAAACTTTCAAATGACATCGATATATTTCCTTCCTTGGGATGCTTGTGTGCCGTCTAGCGTACTATTTAATTATTATCAGTACACTGACTTAATGAAACAGATTCAGAATTTCCATTACACATAATACTTTCGAAAGTCCGTTGACTTTTCATAAACAAGAAAAGGACGTGTTTATACATACACACACGTACACACGAGCCATTTTTATGCAGATCACAGCCGAACTTTAATATCATATAAAGAGGAAAATTAACATAGAGCCGAATAAAGAGTTTATCTTGACAATTGTGTGTATTATGTATACTTTTCATATGTTAAACTTCATATTATCTGATAAAGTGAGTTTATAGTACTGTTCCGAGCCAAAGTGAAAATTTTATCAATTTAGTCGAACGGCACGAATAGAATTTTAATAAACGGATATTTAAATTGTACATATAAGCAAAATAAAATATTTTAATAATATTAAATTATCATATTTGTATGAATAACAAATAAAGGACGTATCTTTTGTAATGTTGTAATGAATTTCATAAAATATTTATATAGACTGTAATACAATATTCATTTTGTTTTTATATTCCCTCTTTTAATTCTTATATAGCAATGAAAATATTCCAATTAGAAAAAATGACTCGTTATGTGTTTTATTTTAATTGAATTTTTGTTAGGCCCGTATACAAATAGTAATATTATTTTTTTTAGAAATTATTTTCATAAAAGAAAAACTCATTTGAAATATCAGATTATATTTTTCTATATTAATCTACAAATAAAGTCTATATATTTTATTGTATATATTTTTTTTACAAATATATAAATTGTCATTTTTTGAACACACACCCACATATATATATATATATATATATATATATATATATATATATATATATATATATAAAATTTGAAAAAATCAATAACTAATATTTATTACAATAATTTTGAAATAAATCTACTTAAAAATGTATTACTTAATTAAAATTTTCTGTAAACCAAAAAATATTTATAAAAAATGATATTTAAAAATTCCATCAATTAACATATTTTTTATATATTTATAATGTTTTTTGGAGAAAGAAAATAATTTTAGAAAAGAAAAAAATATTATTTCAAATTATTTTTATAAAAACTGCATTTAACTCGTTTATTCTTTACAGGAGTTAAAATCAATAACTAAATCAATCAATAAATTAATCAATAACTAATATTTATTACGATAATTTTGAAATAAATCTACCTAAAAATATATTACTTAATTAAAATTTTCTATAAACAAAAAAAATATTTATAAAAAATATTGTTTAAAAATTCTATCAATTAACATATTTTTTATATATTTATAATATTTTTTGGAGAAAGAAAATAATGTTAGAGAAGAAAAAATATTATTTCAATTTATTTTTATAAAAACTGCATTTAACTCGTTTATTCTTTACAGGAGTTAAAATCTACAAATAGTAAAAAAATATTTGTTGCGTTATTTACTATTTTACTTTTTAGACTTTTTAATTCTTTAAATATTTTTTAAAAAAGTTAATAAAATATTACAAAATTATTAGTGATGAAATTTTAAAGATTGATTTTATTTAGAATTCATTTTTTTTAAATACTAATTAGAATTAAATCCAAATGCGATTGCAATAAATATTTAGTGTTAAGAAGATTTTGTTGAAGAAAATCTAAAAACCAGAAGAATTGCTTCATCAAAACAACTCGTTTTTTAAATCCAATTAACCTGGTGTTATAAAAAGAATTGAATTATCCAAATCAAACCAAAAAAAAAACCCTAATCTAATCCAATCCGAAATCATAATCACACGACTTGTATTAAAAAAGGACGGCTATCCAGTATGTCCACAATTTCAATCGTGTTTCGCGATAAACACAGTATCGAGCAAATCTTTTTTTAATGAACTGCGAGTCCGAACCGTCGAACAATGCATTCGACCCGGTCGAAGAAACGCCTTTTAGAAATACACCGGCCTCGACTCTCATTTTCATCGTCGGAACAGTGTTTGAATACCCGTAACGCCATTAATTCCGAACTGCGTCGCACGTAGATGCGAGATGATGATGATGATGATGGGTAGATTCTGTCTATCCCTTCATCACAAAATCGTTAACTGTTACAGGCCTGTCGACATAAGCATATTCACATCATGTTGCCTGCCGGATTTACTCAGCCAAGTGTACTGCGTGCTCGAAACTTATGTTTTAAAATCAAATATGCACTTACTAAAGCTTACCATATTTCTGATCATATTGTTCTTCGGGACGCGTTCGATGCTTCGAAAATCACAGAGATGGCTTGAAATTCAGTGATGTATTATGCACATACATATTCACATGCACAAGACTAACTATTATATATATATATATATATATATATATATATATATATTTATTTATTTATTTGTGTGTGTATGTATGTATGCATGTTTATTCAAAGTATAATTGAACATTTACAAACTGTATAATAAAATCAAAAGTGAAAATATTCAAATCCTTGTAAATTATACTGGTATTGTATCGTTTAAAATTTAAACCGATTTAATCAAATTGTAATTAATCAAAATTCACAAGACGTTTATATAATAATTACAAGTAATAATTATAAATTCATAATGTTCTTTTAGCAAAATTTAAAAATAAATTTTCATAAAAATTTCATATAAGAAATTTGTCATATTTGAAAATATTTAAAAATAAACTATATAATCAGTATTTCATTTAATTAAAAAATATTTCTGATAGAATGGTAATTAATAATATGTTAAAAATATATTTATTTAATTGCTCTTTCAAAATTAAGTAACTGCAAAAAAATTCTTCAAAAAATAGAATAGAAAATCAATTAAATATTCTAATTAATTGATAGATCATTTTTTTCTATACACAATCGATATGACTTGAAGATCTTAAAAACTTATCAAATTAAATTATATATAAAATAATATACAGTAATTACCCAATTTTTTAAAAAAATAAGTAATTTTTAAAAATTATTATTGTAAATGAAAGAAGAGAAATAGTAATAAAAAACGCCAATTATCAAATTATAAAATTTACAAAAAATAATTATAAAAAATTATGAGAAAGAATAAAATATCACATTATCATTTACATGAAAATTTGATAAAGGGGTTAATTTTTTAATAAGTAAATTATTATTATAACACCATAAAATTTTATGACTTATAATTTTTTTATTTCATTCGTTGATGTGAGATTCAATGGTCTTACATTATCAATAAGATTTATACAATTTAAATAACAAGTTAATTCTATTGTATATTTTTTTATTTAAAATAAATTCTTGTTAATTAAAATTTGATATGAGAATATAAAAATGAAATAGATTTTAAAAATGTTATTTATATATATATATATATATATATATATATATATATATATATATATTTATAAAAAAAATAAATTAATATTTATAAAAAATTACAGTAGAATAAAATTATAATAATCAAACTCTCATTATTTATTTAATGATTTTTTGTTAATATTTTTAATATATTTATTTATTTGTAAAAATTTATTGAATTGTGATTGAGTTATTGATAAAATAAAAAATATTATAATACATATATATATATATATATATATATATATATATATATATATATATATATATTAAAATGTATTCCATTAAAAACTAATATAACCAATTTTAAAAAATATAATAATTATTCAGACGATTTCAAATTTTTTTTTGGTTTTAAGATTTATTAAATTACATGTATAATTTATTTCACATAAATAAATCATTTATTCCAATATCACAAGACATAAATTGATTCAATAATAATAACTTATTATTCATAATTTAACCATCATTAGTTTTTGTCCATTCTGTATTTTTCTTTCTTCTATTTTATTTGGTATTATATCAGTTTATTTAAGTTATAATATTTTATCTCCTTCAAACTTTACATCATCTTAATTCTCATCTTCTTTCATTTCTCTTCCTTTCACTATTCTCTTCAAAACAGTTTTCAGTACACTAGTCCAATCGAATTTTTTTCAATTATTTGCTATTAAACAATTTCTTTTCTTATCTTTCACGATGTTTAAATAATCTCAATTCTTTTCCTTTTTTTCTTTATTTTTTCTTCAACTATTTACACAAAAACATTTTTTTAGACTTTCCCTCTTTAAAAAATGTCCTTTTTATTTTTTTATTTTTTGATATTCGCTAATAAAATTCCTTTCCTATTCTCCTAAACATTTTCTTAATTCAATATTCGAAATATATTAATTTTTTAAACAAATTTATTTTTTAAAAGTTAATATTTTAAAAATTTGAATAAAATCGCTAATTTTATTTTTATTTTTGAAAATGGATTGTTACTTTTTTCTCGTATTTTTCTCAACTATATTTATATATATTGTATGTATAGAGTCATCCAAATGTGACGCCTAGATATGTGTTTTATTAAAAAGAAACATGTGTAAATGGTAATGTATAGAGAAACATGTGCAAAAATTTTTTTTTAATAAAACACAAATCTAGGCGTCGCATTTAGATGACTTTATATATATATATATATATATATATATATATATATATATATATATATGTGTGTGTGTGAAGATAAAATGAAACATTTCATTGGATATTCGTAAGAAGTTTCCGTTACTGAGACTTAACATAATTTCCGACATATAAGTAACCCAATTTGTGCGAATATCGTCTAAATGAGACAAATTTCGTCACGCTCGAACATAACCCTAGCACGCGTTTTTAGTGTCGTTAACGTGGTTCAATATTCAAACCGTGAAACACTTTTATAAACGCAGTCGCTCGTTCGAGCTATGTCATCCGAAAATATGTTTTCCGAAAAGGTACAACACTGATGGATTGGTAATCCTGCGAAGTTTACCTCATCTGTCTAGTTAATCTCTGCTGCCGTTCGAGCCACCGCGGTTTCCACTCGAATCGGAAGTTTTAACTAAATGGAAATTTTTAAGTGCACAAACTTTCCTATGTTATGCGAATAAAGAGAGATATCGTATTAAAATTTATACGCGGCTGTTTAGTTACAACGAAAAATATGAAATGTATGTCTGTGTGGGTCGATTTTTTTAGCAGACGTTGGAATAAATTACGTTACATGAAATGATTAGATTAAACTTAAATTTAAAATAAAAAAAATATTAATACAAAATTACGTTCTAAAAAAAAATTCAATAAAACAATAAATACTAAAAGAAATAAATATGAACTTTGTGAAAATTGACAGAAAGTTTTATAAATAATAAATAAATTACGGTTTATAAATCCATTTAATAAATATTAAGATTAAATCCCACATAAAGTTTTTATAAAATTTATAATATTATTTGTAGAAATAAAATATTTAATCTCATTCAGTTTATATTTTTTTCTTGTTAAATAAACATACATTCAGTTACAAATGATTTGTTTACTTTTTTAAATAAACAAATATTTTTCTATACTTTGTATGATTGATAATAAATAAATATTTATTTATGTTAAACAAAACTAAATAAATATCACTTTTTAATTTTTGATTTGTTTTATATTTTGGTTATAATTTTATTGCTATTTCCCCAATGTATTTGAATAAATATTTAATTTTCTACTCAAAACAACTATTTTTTTATAATTGAAAAAATACAATAATGTTTCTATCTATGGATTATCACATTAATTATTAATGGTTATTATTTTTAATACAAAGAAATAATCTAAAATAATATTTTTAAATTATTTTCTTTAAAATAAAAAATTTAAACGATTATATTTATTAATAAAAAAATATCACATTCTTTAATATATAAAGAATGTTACTTCAGATTGAAAGAAACAATTACTCATTCCAATAACACATACGGTAAATGTGTTAATATCGAAAACTGTTATCTTAATTTCTCATATTCGTTCGAATTACAAACAATTCGAATAGTTTGCGAAAAATCACGATTCGTATCACGGATGTTCGAACAAAAGCTGAACTGTACAGATTTACTGGTGAAAAAAAGCTCGAAGTTTCGTCGTTCGCTTTCAATGAGCTAATTAAACGCCATACAAATAATATACCAATCAAGTAAATACATATCCTTGTATCCTTTCAAAAAAAAAAGAAATAAATTGAATTTGTGCACGTTCAGTCGTACGTGCAGCAACAGTTATATATATATATATATATATATATATATATATATATATATATATATATATATATATATATATATATATATATATATATATATAAAATTATTATTGACAATCAGAAAATTTGATAACAGTTCTGTGGTTTCACAAAATCGTGCGTAACATAATTTTGAATTTATAAATTTATATGAAAATTAAATGACTATTATTTCTCTCTATTTGTCTCTCTCTCTCTCTTTCTATATATATATATATATATATATATATATATATATATATATATATAAATATAATCGACCATCACTAATCCGGTTCCACTGCTAATTCAAACATAATTTCCTCTAGTATAATTTCTTGTATATTTTCTTATCTTTATTCAATGCATCTCCAACTAGTGGTTGATATTTTTTTTATTACGTATAGGCAGTGCGTATCTGTATCTGTTTATTTGTTTGTATCTAAAAATTCTATCACTTTTAAGTGAAGAAATATTATTTATTATTTTTACAATATGGTTCGTGTATAAATTAGTATCCTTTTTTTTAAAAAAAAAACTTAAAAGATATATTACCGTTGTATATATATATTTAGTCAAAAATACTTAAAATTTTAACAGTTCATATACTTGTCGGTTGGAAATTGATTGAATATCTGTTTGTGTTACATTTTTGTGTGTTTTATTTATTTGTTTAATTTGATATTATGCATCTTTCCTATATACTAATATCATGTATATTTTTTAAAATATTATTTACGATAGTGAAAAAGACTGAACAAAATTAAAGTCATTAGGCTTTTGTCTGAATTTATTATTTATGATTTCATTTTGAAAAATTTTGGTTAATTGCAGAGTAAATTTTATGTGATAATCTAACCATCAATGATTCGATAAACTCATTAATTCGACACCTCGCAGATTTCAACAATTCCGATTTTATGATGATCGACTGTATTTATGCAATTATCAGCCCTTATTTATTTATCGTTTTTGAATTGTCATATTTATTTAAATATTCTATTGTATAGATGAGCAATAAACACAAAATGATCGGCTTCCTTTTAATAAACGCCTTAATTTTGTAGAATAAAAATGACAGAATTTTAAAACAAACAATTTAGTTATATTTTATATAACTAAATTGTTTTTTTAAATAACTAAATTTTTTTAACTAATATTTTTACGTGTTGAATGAGAACTATAGTTTTACCAATGTTCAATTTATGGAAAAATGTTCAAAAATTCTATACCATTGTACGTGTTAGATTGAAACCAACGTCTAATTGCTAATATACTGGCCCTGTGTAATAGCATATCATAAATTCACCGATTTCCTAAAAAAAATTTTTAGTCAAAAAAGCAAAAAACGCAAAGGCTATGACCTTAAATTTTTAATAAAATTTTTCAAAAATTTTTTGATTATATTTTGACATTACCACGTTGCTAGCGGTTCGTATATATGTATATAAACATCAAAAATCGGCGCCGACGTCCACAACGAACATAAACAGGTATTGAATGTTTGGTGCTGATCGACCACAAAAACGCCAAAACGTCAAAACGCCATTATAATTCCATTACGTATATTAGATCGAAACCGAAGCCTAATCGTTAATACACCAGCTTTAGAGAATAGCACGTCATTATTAGATTCGCCAATTTCCAAAAAAAAATTTTTGGTCAAAAAAGCAAAAAACACAAAGGCTATGACCTTAAATTTTTAGTGAAAAATAATAAAAAAAAATTCGGCAATTTTTTGATATCGTCACGTTGTTGATGGTTCATAAGTACGTGTATAAGCACCAGAAATCAATTTTGATGCCTATAACAAACATAAACGATTTTTAAAAAATATTTAGCATCGGTCAACCATTAAAATACTAAATCGTCAAAACGTCGCTGCTACATCAATTCGTACATCAGATCGAAACCGATGCCTAGTCACTAATACATCTGTTCTATAGAATATCACACTACCATTAGAATTTCCAATTTTGATAAAAAAAAATTGGCCAAAAAATCCAAAAACGCAAAGGGTATGACCTTAAATTTTTAGTGAAAAATTTCAAATTTTTTTTTGACAATTTTTTGGCATTATCGTGTTGTTGACAGTCCCCGAGTACACGTAAAAGCTATAAAAAATCAACACCGTCTTCAACAACGAACATAAACAGACCTTAAATGTTTGGAGTTGGTTAGCATTTTGACTGAAATGCGTATCAATCAATAAGATGTACAATAAATGATTATTATTTTTATAAAAGACTGTGGTATTGATTTATGTAAAATTAGTTATATAATATATTTAAATTATATTTTAAAAAGATTAAGAATTTCTAAATAAATAAATCAAAATATTACCTTATAACTAAGTCGTTCAATAATTTTTCAAATAAAAGTTATCAAAAGTAACTAATTAAGAAATTAATATATTTTTAAATAAATGGATGTTATTCTTTTATAACTAAGTTTTATAAATATATCTGTATATAGGAAGACTTTAAAAAGTTAATAATCAACAGGTATTATTCAAAAATTATATATTTTTCGATAAAAGTTTAAAATTTTAGAGAATAAATTCTAATATCTGAACTCGTAAATAAATATAACCCTTCTTTTCCCCAATATAAATAAATCTTTTTTAACTTCAAATATCCAAAAAAAAAATAACTGATAAAACTCGTCCAACGGAAAAAATTCAAACGGTTATCATAATTTGTCGTAATTTATTAAGCGTTAAACATTGAAGTTTTTTTGACAGTCGCGACATATTAATGGGTTTCTAATTTAAAGTTCGGATGTTATCTCGTATAGTGTCGTTCGTGTCCGTTTGGCGCATTGGGCGAGGGTGCGATGCACTACTGTACATTCGCTGCAGATTTATGAAGCTATTTCCCTCTGCGATCTAATGAAACAGACATGCCACCACTACTGTGCCAATGTCTTTTGCGTTTTCAATGCGACGCGCTTCAACTAGACAATCGTAACACGAATGCTTTTCTTCCAAACAATTTACAGTGTCGTTTATCTCGTTTTAAAATTACATTCGAACGGACATCAGAATCGGATGCTGATGTTAAATGTTCTTCATATATACAAAACGAATTAAAGATATAAGTGACGTGAAACGATTTGAAAATATATCGATGCGGAATTAAACGAGAAAGGAAATAGTTTAAGTTGCAGAATAATAACTTGCAATACATTTAATGCACGTTTTAGATTTATTCAAGATGAATATATATTTTGAAATCTATGTTTAGATACATTTAAGAACACCTGTGTGACACTTTAATCGAATGATTTTTTTGAATACTTTTTTTTAATTAAAATTATATTAAAATTAAATTCTGTATTTTTTTACAAAATAATATATGAACAAAAAATATATCAAACAATAATAAATAAATATTTTCCAAGTCTTATTTACATTAATTCAATCAGATTCTGGTATGAAATAAAAATAAAAAAATAAAATAAAAATTTCTATTACAAACATAAATATGTATTAAATTGAATTAAAATTTAATAAATCATTTTATACCAAAGAGAAAAATGTTTTTTAAGTGCAAAGAAAGTAATAAATAATTGCTGAAGCTTTTGAACGTGTAATTTTTTTTAAATATTGTTCTATTAATAGTTAATATAGAGTGGCCTAAATGAAATCGAAGGAAGTAAACTGAGATTGCAGGTTACATAGTTAAATCTCATTTGGGTCACTCTATATGTATATCTAAAAAATATTCCTTTTTAATATAACTGCAACTGAAATCAAAATCATTTTTAAATAAATATTTTCATTAAAATTTAATTTTTAGAAATATTTAATATTCAACTACATTTCTATTTAATACTTAAAAATAATTGAAAATTAATAAAAAAATAATCATATTGCATCAATTATTAGTCACTAGTTAAAGTTAAATAAGAAAGAAGAAATTTGAAAAGAAATTTTGTTTGTTTAAGAAATAAGAAATTTGTTAAGTTAAATAAGAAATCTGTTTTCATAAAAATATTTTAAACACAATATAAAAACTATAAAATATAAAAACTATTATATTTTATATGAGGGTTGAAAATGTAATAAAATTAAAAATTCTTATATTTAATTATTTATATAAAATTACATTATTTTTTACCATGTTTTGAGGTATTAATACTTTAAAAAAATATTTATTTTATATAAGGTTTTAGAATATTTTTTTTTAAGAAAAGTAATTGAGGTGAGATATAATAAAGACAAATATTTTAATATCTTAAATAAAAATGTTAGAAAATAACAGATGTACAAGAATAAAATTAATCAATGTTACCCTCAATACACTCACCCCAATACTACACAAAATTCCAATAAAAATATTCAATAATCACTTATAGCTCACTTTATTTCATGATGCACATTTTAATGGTCATGTTATCATTGTTAAAGTACTATATTATAAAATTCTACTCAAAGTATTAAATTTTATCAATCTAAATTTTACAATGTAGAGCTCTAACGATAATGTAATGATCATCGAAATGTACATCAGAAAATAGAATAAACAATAAATGACCATTGAATATTTTTTTTATAAAATCTTATATAATTAAAATGCATAATTTATTTACAATGAAGTGAACTGGTAAAATAAACTGAAAATAAATCAATTTAAAAGTGTTTAGAAAAAAATAAATCGATATAAAAACTATTAATAATTTGATCACAATTTTTTTTATAAAATACGAGGGTCGTTTGATAAGTATAGTAAAAAAGTAAGGAAAACTAAATTAAAAAAAATAATTTAATTAATTAAATTAAACAATAAATAAATTTACCATACTTATCAAACGACCCTCGTGTAACTTGAATTTTATAATTTTTATTCAAAATGAATCTTGATAATCAAAGTAAATATATTTTATAATACAAATAGATATATTTATGTATTATGGTTAATTTTCTCATTAGAAAAAATCACCAGACCAATTTTACAATATTTTATTAATGTTCACTACTAATTATTCCTTTTTAGTTGCTTATACGTATTTAGGTAACGATACACTCATCCTCGAAACAAAAGTACATAAATTTCAATTTTATGAATGTACCTGAGTTCCGAAGATATAAATAATTAAATGCGTTGTTTGTCCATTCGATTTTCTCAAATAAATTTCCATTTCTTCCTATTTCTTTTTAAATTAAACTAGTGTAGTAAAAAATAGTAACGAGAGTATTTTTCAGTATTACAAAGGACAAAAGAGAGCCTTTGATCAAACTTCACTCACATTACGTTTATTTAATCCCACGAACTCTCACGTACATTGTTAATTCCTTACCGGCCGATCGTATCGCAAGAATCGAACTTGTACTCGCTGTACATACTTGAATTGAATCGCAACCGTGTCTACCCGTAACTGTGCAGTCTTGATCCACCCTAATGTTGATAATGATCTGGTATTCCGACCAAATGGGAACTTATACACAACTTTCGCTCGTGTTGATTAAGGAAGTTTTTCTTTTTACACCTTACCTCTCTCGCACATTCGATTTATGTGTTTCGCATTACGATGCCTTGATTACACATCGCCTATTCGAGATCTTCGTTTATAATACAACGTTTTTATTTTGCTAGAGTCATATTCATTAACGTCACATAATCATTACGTCTATTAAATACGGAGAAAATTATTGTAAGAGAGGCGAATAGCTTTTTTTGTATCGATTATAGTGCAATAATTTATTGTCAGATCAAATAAATGTCATAAAACATTTTTTATTTAATATATATATATATACATTAAATAAAAAAATTAAATATATTCGTTATTTCTGTAAACAAAATTAAGAATTATAATTTTTATAAAAAATAATTAAAATCTTTACTTTCAAAAAATTGTTTCACATAATTTTATTAAATCAAAATATGCTTCATAAGTCTCAATTATATATTTCTTGTATAACTGGAAATTTCAATAAATGAAATTTAAAGTTCTATACTTCGAATACAATTTATTTTATATAAAATAAAATTTTATTCAATCAAAATATTCTTTATTGGCTTTTATTTTTTTAAAAAATTAGGTTTTGTATTTTCAACGAAAATTATTCATATAAATGTAAATATTTATTCAATCAAAATATGATTTAACTAAAAAATTGTAATAATATAAATATTCCACATTTTAAAATATAATAATTTCTGAAATTTCCTCAAAATTCTAACTTCTACATTATTAAAAAAGTAATAAATTAATTAAGTGTCCAATTAATAATTTTAATATAAGTACAGTTCATAATAAAATTCTTAATTGATAACAGAAATAATGAATTTACTTATTATTAAATAAAAGTTATTTGTTTATTAACTCTGATACTTAAATCAGTATTTGTAAAAATTTAAATATGTTTTTTTTAATTACAAAAATTTTTTTTAGAAATTATATATTGTTATATTCATTATTTTATTATTTTATGTATTTTAATAAGAAATATCAAGATACACCAAAAAAAATATCATTTCGTTTATATAATTTTTTAGAATTATTTATTTGCTCTGAAATTATTCACTTCTTATATAATTTATCTTCAGAAAAATAACAAAGAGTAAAATATGTAATAAGAAGTAGTTTTCTTGTAAAATAAATTTGTGCTATTATTTTAATCTACTCTAAGCAGGTGTATAATTATTTTATTTAGGTTTGAATAAACTATTGTATGCTATGTAATAAATCATGGAATATAAATTATTTTAAAGAACTGAAAAGGAAATAAGGAATGAATTTTAACATTTCTTTTTAAAAAAAATTCTCTATAAAAATAAATATAAATTAGATATGTAATTTTATTAAACTATTTATAATATTAAGTTATTGTTCGAAAAATAAAAAAATATTCGAATGACTTCTTGAATTTTAAATAGCTTTTGTGAAAAAATCCAAATAAAAAATTATGAAATATAATGTACTGTGAAAATAATATGAGCCATTCCAGATATTAAATACTATTAGAAGATAAAGAAAACTTATTACATTTAATACATCATGTAAATTCCCTTTACCGTCGCCATTATTTTCCACAACGTAACCCAAAGTGACCATTATTCGTTACTACACAAACTTTGCGGTCGGATTGTATAAAAAAAATCTCCACTCCAACTTTTCCTCTTTTAGTTTATCTAAGTTTTTTTTCTTGCTGTCGACAGTAGTTTTAACTACTCGCCGCTAACGAAATAACCTGCTCGTGAAAGTTCAATCACTGCAGGTTATAAAAAAAATTAACAACTTTTTACAAACATAAACAATCTTTTATATGTACGAACTTGGACGAGAACAATACAGTTTTATTTATTTAAATAATATGTTTTTATATTTAATATTGTTAATTTAATTGAACTTTTCAGATTTTCATTTACTTACTAAATATTATCATAGAATTTTCTTGTTCATTACGAAGAATTGTTCAATAATATTTTTTATCATTATATATATATACTCATCAAATATACATATTACATGATTTGAGAAAATTTGTTGGTTTTGAATAAAAAATAAAATTGTTTAATTGCTCTAATTAGAATTTTTTGGAACAGACCTTCAACCAGTAATAATTAAAGAGAATTTAATAATGATAATTACAATACATACAAAAAAAAATTAAAAATTCAAATATCAAATAACATTTCATTTCCATTATAATAATAATTCACTCATCACAATATGAAACGATTTTATAATTTGTTAATAAGCAAATTATTACATATTTTTATTAATTTGAAGAAATTTCTGGTTTGCATGATAAAAAATTTGCAACAATATTAAGTTAATTGTACTGAATATTTAATTTTCATATAAATATTTTTTTTAACTTCTATATTTTTATCATTAATTATTTTTTAAATTAATTACTTTTCATAAAGAATTCAAAATATGAAGAATAAAAGTTTTTGCACAAATGAACTATTACCTAAAACCATAAAATATTTAAAAAGTAAATATTTTTTTTACTTTTCATTTTCTCTATTTATAAGTTGATGTACATTTCAATAGCAATACTATCATCATCAGAGAGTTGCATTATAAAATCTAAATTTTATAACGATTATTGTCATAGAAATTCATACAAATAATGTACAGGTGTTGGGATAATACTTTATTAATATAAAAATGAATTAACTAATTTAAAAAAAATAAAATAATGAACAAACATTTTATTAAAATATTTATTAATTTTGTTATTTAATAATTATTTATAGAATGATATTCCGATATAAAAGCAAATAAGCAACAAGAAATAAACAATAAGTAATTACTCAACACTTTAATAAAACTATTTGAGGCTAGGGAATAATTTTTTTGAAAAAAAGGTTTATTTTTAGAGAAATAAATTATAAAATATTTATTTTTTAGAATATTTTATGTGCTTAAAATTATCATAATGTATATTATTGAAAGACTAAACTTTTAAATAAAATAATTTATGACAATTTTTATCTTGAATAAAGTGCAGATATGTTCATTTATAAAATATCTACAATTCTACTTAATTCTTAATATTTTTACGAGTAAGTGTGTTTAAAAAAAGTACCAAATCCTCGATCAAATGAATTTCCATTACATTATTCTATACATACACGACTAAAAAAAGAAGAAAATGGTCTATAATGGCATAGATACCAATGTGGGTGAAAAAAAGCGTACTTCAACCCAGAACCACTGACGCTATCGAGACCGCAACAGTTATACGTGCCGCAGGCACCCAGAGCTACCGGACAATACTGCGGCCACGCCACCGCATTAAGTAACCGTGATCTTTGTATTGAATTCCATTGGAATGATTCTACATTTGTCCTTTTTCAATACGAACGATACACGTGCACAGTGTCCTTTTATCGATAAATATCTGTCGGAGTGTACAGCATCGACGGTAACTGCAAGTTCTGGGCTTGTTAATTGATTCCTCTTGTCATGTAGTTTGCTAACAGCTGCCCTTCTGTGGACTAAAGACTACGATGGTGTTGAACCGCATTTTTTATGTATTTCGTTTTTTCTCGTTTCCATCATTCTGTTTTGTTTCAGTGTGTACAAAGTATTTTTTTTGTTGTTGATTAAGTTCTGTTGTTCGAAATGTAGCAGTATTTAAAAGAATGGTGAACACTAATCGGTTACAACTACTCAAAGTTTTGTTTTTATTGACATATATTTATTATTATTCTATTTAACTGTACAAAAGAGCACATACATAAAAATTAATAAATTTAATAATTACTAAATAATTAATAAACTGTTTAAGAATAAAACGTCCACTTATAAAATTATCTTAGAATATATTACTACATTTTTTTAAAAAAATCTGTTAAAAAAATTAGAGAAAAAATTTATAATTTAATTTAAATATGATTTTTTTACTAATGAATTTTAAAAAATGTAATATATATATATATATATATATATATAACTTTGATTTTTTAATAATAAAAATGGCAGTACATTTCAAGAAGGTAATTCATTTTCGGTATTTTTTAGATAAAAACAATATTTCTCTTTACATTTTTATTTTTTAACATAAAACGTTTACAGTAAATATTTTTAAAAATTTTATTTGAAAATTAAATATTGTATAATAATATTTTTGTAAATAATTTATAATGTTATAAGTTCAAAAATTATATTTTTTTTTAATTTTAAATCTTTTTATGTTTATATATATATATATATAGAGAGAGAGAGAGAGAGAAGAGAGACAAGAGTAACTGATATCATAAGAAGAATGAAATCGATGAAATGGACATAGATAGTACACAGAGTACAAAAGAAGGCAATAAATGGACAAAAATTAATATGGAATTGCAATTAAAAAATAAAAAAAATGCCAAGGAGAAGAAGTTATCAAAAATAGACAGATAAAAATGTGAAGTATAAAAGAAATAAGGGTTGAATGAAATTAATTGAAATCAAAAAACATTTAAAAAATCCAATTTTCACGATTATGAACACATTTTCATCATTTTATTATTTCCATTTTTTAAAATCACCTCCATATCATCCTTATTTTTTCTCTGATCATCTTTTTTTCAATTAAGCTTTTTTCTGTAATTTTCTTATCGAATTTATCATTTATTATTCTCTCTTCATCATCTATCCAACTTAATCTATTAAGTTTTACTCTTAATAAAATATTACGATGATTATAGAATTCCTTCAAGTCTGTTATTTTTTATTGTTCGGGGATTTATATATATATATATATATATATATATATATATATATATATATATATTTAAGGTGATAAATAAGACTCAATAATGTAAATCAGAACTAAAGGTTACATTATTCAGTTTCTTTTAAGTAACCTGTATATGCATATATATTCATTATCTTCTTCATAAAAACCTAATAATATATTAACGAAGAATGTGAGTAAAAATTAAAGTATTTTTCTTATTAAAACATTATTAGTGTCTTTTTCGTTTCAAAACAAAGAATTACTAATATTTATATTTGATAAATAATTCAAAATGTAAATATAGATTTAAAACAAGGAATTTATAATTTTGAATTAACATTTGTGTGTAACCATTTAATGAAAAATATACAAAAAATAAATATATAACTTTTTTTAGAAAATGAAAAATCTAATATTAAAAAAAGATAAATTTAAATTATTATTTTCACTTCAAATATCCATTCAAATTTCCATTTGACAAATATTAACTGTGTTTTCCAATATATTTATCGATTTTTTATAAATTCCAGTGACTGTACATAATTCTATGTGTGTGTATATATATATATATATATATATATATATATATATATATATATATATATATATATATATATAAGCAAAAATGTGAATAAATCATCAATTTCTCGGAAGAAAAGAATGAGAAAATAAAGAGTTCTTTATAGTATATTCGAAATAAAATAAAAGATCATATTTTTCATTACTATTTCGTGAATTTTCTATTTACCTCACAATCAAAACAGCACGAGATGAAATTTATGTCTTTCATAGTACATAAATTTACGTAGATTAGAGCATCAATGAAACAGATCTCGATAATAATTCGAAACTTTCAATTTTGTACGAATATATATATGAACAAGTGAGAAATCGTTCCGTATCTCCCATCCAAAACTTTTACATAACAATAGAAAATTTGAAAGCTCCGTATTAGTCGATAAATTGTCGAGATGAAAAGATAAAAAAACACGCAAATACATACTTCGACTTTTTCGATTTTTGTCTGTACGTAAGAGGGATTTTCATTTCGAGTAAATTTCTTTTTATACAAATAATACTAATAAAATGTCAAAGGGCGATTCGAGAGACGGAAAAAACATCAGTGCATTTAGTTTCGATCAGTGCGAATGTATAAAAAAGTAAAAATGAAACTTTTCCATTTACTAATTAGATGCTTGGCAAACTTTTAGATATTTTAATATTCAGAAAGCAACTCAAAGCTGTTCATCGAGTGTGAACGCACACTCAGCGAATTCGTCAAGCGTTGCAGACACAACTCCTATTCTATCAAGTCCGGCGATTTCTTTTCAAATTTCAAAGACTTTATGAATAGTCAGTCGTATTTCAGCCAGGTATGTGGAAATGGTTTTACTATTCAGATTTTCACTTTTGCTTTAAAGATCATATTATTGAAAATAATTCCTAACATAATAAGTTTAAGATGGATATTTTACAGTACTAAATATTAATTAAATTTTACTTCTACTAATAGGAAGTATAATTTACACTATTTATATAAAATATAAAAAAGATAAATTAAGTGCTTATTTCATTTAGAGAAACTATATATAATAGTATGAATTTAGCTTTGTGTTATATTTTTTCCAAAACTTTAAAAAATTGATGATGAAGAGAATTTTTAAAAATAACAAAATTAAAATGGATATTTTTGTAAAATATTTAATTAAAGAAGAAAGTGATTTTTCCGACTATTTAATTAAACAATATTAAAATGTACAATTAATAAAAAGAATTATATATATTTTAAGAATTATACATAAAATAAAAATAAAACCAAAAGATTGTTTTCATTAATTCAACATAGATTTATTATAAGTTAATAAAAAATGCTGGAATTTTAAATAATTGTATTTTAGTTCTTTTTTTAAAAATATATAGTATTAATTTTTATAGATTGAGATTTTTGAAACCTCATTTTAATAAATCAAACATCTTAATTTAAATATCTTTAAATATATATCAGTATCTAAATAATTTTATAGTATGATAATGGCATGACCATCGAAATGCACATTAGCTTATAAACAAATAAATTCCAAAATAGATAATTATTGAACTTTTTTAAAATATCTTATAGCGTTGAAGTAATAATTAATTTTTGTAAAAATAAATTCTCTTATTTTAAAACAAATAGTTATTTTATTTTTATTATTCTTTTGTATTAAAATATTTTTTATTCCAATTTTTTATTATAATATATAAATATTTTTCCTATGATCGATGACTGATCTTGATTCGAAATTTATTTCTAGACAAGTTTTTACTAAGAATTCTATATAAATATATTTTAAAAAACTCCTATTACAATATTAAATTTTTGTAAAAAAATATTTTTAATATCTTTAAAAAAACATATTAATGAAAAAATAAGAAAAGAAAAAGATAATTGACAATTACATGATGTTTCCAAATTTAAAATAGTTTCATTGAAAATTTATTAAATACATTCCCTTATAACTGAATTAAAATATTAAATAAATAACATTCATTATAACTTAATATAAATCATATTATTAAATATGTTAAGAAAATTCCAAAAAACAAATTAATTAAATTACTTGCATTTACTTAACTTGCCATCATAAAAAATTAACAAGCAGCTAAAAGTGTTCGTGGCTTATGGTTAAGCTAAATTATAAAAAAGCTTAATGTTTTACATCAAAAATCATGTTAACACATTCTATATCACTGGAGGTTTAAAATATCTCCTTCCGGCCATTGCATATTATAATGTACATACACTGGTGCGTGTGTAGCGGACAATAATGAGTTACATAGAGGTTTTACTGAATTTAATTGAAATTTTCATATAATATTCATAAATGGACGGAAACGAACAGGATATGTTCTGTTTGATTAATTATATTTTTATATGTGTATCATTTCGTATGACAAACGTTGATATCTGTATTCATCTACATACATACATATGCATTCATACATACAATATACATACATACATATGTATATAACGTCAGTTTCAAAACTTCATAAAATATTAATTGATTTTTGTAGTATTTGTATACTCTTCGACGAATACAATATATAATTATGATTATTTGTTTTCTAAAAAATTCAAATCAGAAAACTTGATGAATATTTATGTATAATTTTTATTTAACCGAGAAATGTCCAGAGTATTAATATATAAATATATTAATAAATAAAAATACTAAAAATAGCTTTATTTTCAAATATTATTTATTAAAAAAAAATTAATAACAGTTACATTTATTTCAAATGTGAACATTTAATGTGAGATATTTTTATAAGTGGATACCCTATATATATATATATATATATATATATATATATATATATATATATATATATATATATATAGGTATTTTGATGGATGTTTGTATTTTTAATTGGACATAAATAATTGTTAGAAAATTATATGAAATTATCCATACAACCACAACAATTTCGTCGAAAGTTTGAAAACCAGTCGAGTAATTTTTATTTACATAACAATAACGTGCATACATAATAAACAACGCAAGGAAAACTTTCGATCGTGCGTACTGTATTATTTTCCGCCGGTCGAACTTTCAAATCGTTCCAAATTCTATTTCAAACTCTAGCTGTGTACATATTTTTTCCATCCGCATCGTACACAACAATCTACGAAACTTCTCGCATGCATAAACTTTATATACTCGCTCGTCGACATTCCATAAAAATAATTAAAACATTTCGAACGTAATTCGCCGTTCACACGGAAATCTATATTTGGAGTTCGTAGGACAATTCAGTCGAAGTTCAACATCTTATTTTTTTCGTAAACAAATTCAGCGCACGACTGCAGACCCTGAATTGTCCGCATCGTTTGAACATGATACAAATGATCAGACATTATGATACCGTATGCAACCGGCATGTAGAATGTACGGTATCTCTGTATTATCGACCAAGGAGGAAATGGAGCTTGTACCCGCCACTAAGTCTGCACGCAATGCAAAGCGAACAATTAAAAATTACCTCTTTTGTGTATTCATTTTTATTGTACGGGCAAATTTGTACAGACGCTGTTGTTTCTCTTAATTGGACATTCAATTAAAACGAGAACTCGTAAACAAATTATCAGAAATATTAATACATTTTATTTTTATACGTACTTTTGTATTATAATGAACTGCATTAGAAATTACGTTTTATTTTCAAAGAAATTTCGACATTTACTTTCTATCGATTTTCATAAATCAACTATTTTTCTAACAATTGCAAAAAATATTATTAGTTTTGAAACTGTGGAGAATTCATTTTCACACAAATGATTTATCATCTCAACATCAAAGTGTTCAATAGTTACTTATTGAACATTTTGTTGTTCTCGGGTTTTATAACGTGGTGCTCTGACAATGATGGCATTGCCATCGAAATGCGCTTCACACTATCATTGCTATAAACGAGCAATATAAATAATAAAAATTTATTGGACACTTACTAATATATTAAAGTATTGATATGAAAATACATTTGTGTGAAAGTAAAATAGATATTTACTGTAAATATATTTTATATTTATATTTAATAACGTTATAAAAAATTTTTAATGTTTTTTTTACAGCAACACTTATAAGTTTTTAATCAATGATAAAAATTATGAAACATGATAAAGATATTTGTTCCAGACTTTTTAAAAATGATTTAAAAATTCCCACTCTACCACCACAAGATATTAAATAGTATTTAATAATTAATTATCGTTTACTTTTCTTGTTTATAATCTAATAAATATTCATCATCACAGCACTGCGTTACAAAATCTGCGTTAAATACAGTCTACATTATTAAATCCAGATTTTAAATGCAACTCTCTGAAATGATGACATTGTCATCAAAATACACATCAGTTTATAAACAAAGAAAGTAAAAAATAAATAATTCTTAAACACTTTTTCAATATCTTGTGATATTCAGATGATAGTTCATTTGTGTGAAATTGAATTTGTCACAATTCCAAAACAAATAATAATTCTCACTGATTTCAGACTTTTTAAAAGTCTATTATAAAAATGTTCATTTTGAATGTTTAAATAATTACCTTTATCAATAAAATAATTTCAGATTAAATTGGAAAGTATAAGAAAACTTAAAATGTTACTTGTTTTATTTTTTTATAAAAACAGAATAAATTGTATTTATTAAAATTTATAATATATTTTTGTAAATTTGGAATAAAATAAAAATCGAAAAAATCCTGTATAAAAATCTATATTTAAAACTAAAAATTAAAGTAGGTTAATATTTCATTTTCCAGGATAGATACTTTTCATTGCAATAAAATTTTATACATCCATCTGAAATAATACTATATAATACAATGCTCTGATGATAATGGCATGCTGATCGAAATGTACATCAGTTTAAAAACAAATAAAGTAAACAATGAATAATTATTGAATATTTTTACAATGTCTCACATTGTTGGAATGACAATTTATTTGTATGAAACTTGAGTTTTAAATTATATATATATTGTAAAAAGCAATCTGCCTAAATACAATCATTAGTTTTAATATTTTTCAAGGGATATAGAAAAAAGTACATTGTTCTAAATAAAATATGTAATTATATTTAAATACATGTAAACACCGATCACCACAAGTCGAAACTTGTAGTGTTCGTCGATAGATAGAATATATGAATATTGATGTTCATTAACGTCCAATTGCAATTTAAATGATACAAATACGTACTTGACAATGCTGTATAAATTATCCAGTGGTTAATTAATGATGTACAATTTACAAGTGCTGATATTTTCCACGTAACATATAATTGACCCGTTTGACATTATTAATGAATATAGATGTTTTGTAATCGTGTTCGTTTTAATTCAAAACAGATAGTTTTAGTGATAAGTTAATTGAATTCTATCTTGTAACAGACATGACGACGGATATGGACATGTTATACCGTATGAAATATTATCATTTACCAGCCGTTGTCATTACAAAAGGTATATCTCCACCTTTTCCTGATAGTGGGTGACGATGGATAGATGGATGTCTTAACGATTCAGGGTTAGTTACACTTGTCTAGATACTTTGAGGGTCAAACATGATACAAAGGGCTTGAGAGAATGGACCAATGGATATTGTTGGACATTGGAACTTATGAGGATTTAGTATTTTTATTTCTCATAAAATGAAATAATTTTGTTATAATTATTATGTATATATGAACTGGTGATTATGAAAGGAGTCTAAGTCATATATTTTTCGTTTTGAGATATTTTCATTTCTGCATTTGAATTATTTAAAAAATATTTTTCTACGATGGTAAACAGAAAAAGTAAATACTATGTTATTAACAAAATAGTAGTACTAATATAGATAAAATTAAATATAATTAAAAATAATATTATACGAATTATTTAAAAAAAAACTCTAAATATATTTGGCATATGAAATTCTTCAAAAATATTAACATGACAAATCATTAATTAAAAAGTCTAATATTAAAATTAAAATTTCTATAAATACAAGTAATTTTTATACAAATATTTGACATTAATAATATTTTTTTTACATTATTTAAATTCAGTTTTAAAAATATTTTCTATATTAAATATGTTAAAATTTAAAATGGTGTAATAATGTCATAGCTACTAAAAATTACATAGATTAAACAAAACATTAAATGATTAATGAACATATTTTATGATTTGGTAGTGATAGTGTTGAGATATGTGATTTATTTTATAAAAATGTAATATCAACAATATCAAATTAACTGTAACAATAAAATATTGCTTCAATTTTATACAATATAAAATAAATTTAAAAAAGAAAAAACCGTCACGAAATTATGACAAGAACAATTTTACTGGGATAATTTTGTTAAAGAATCCTCTACAAAAGTTATAGTGCTTAACAATAGTGGAAATATAACTTAAATTAAATATAATTAAAAAAAATATAATAAATAAATTATTTTGAAAAAACTCTAAAAAAATGTTAAAGATTTTCTGTAATATCTTGCTGAAATTCCCCAAAAAATATTAACATGACACATCATAAATTAAACAGTCTAGTATTAAAATCGAAATTTCAATAAATAAAAGTAGTTTTTATACAAATCTTTGACATCGATAGTATTTTTTACATTCTTTAATATCAGTTTTAAAAATATAAAAGAATTATATATACATATATATATATATATATATATATATATATATATATATATATATAATATGTATCTATAATCCTAAATGATGAATGATATTTTTCTTTGGGAAGATATATGTATTTTACTTCATATTTCACTTAATAAATGTGAAAAATACGACAACTTACACAAAATACATGCCATATCTTGTGAAGAACTATGACTTTGTATATATATATATATATATATATATATATATATATATATATAAATAAAAATATGTATGTGTATGGATAAGGTTAAATATGTGTATGTAAATTTCAAAACAGATATTCATACAGAAAAAAGGTATTTTCGGATTTTTCGACCATATGGTACGAGGCCGACATAGCTGCTAAGCCGCCGAGGGAGGATTCTATGCATGAATAGACGCGTATAATATGACAATTGACACTGGACAACAATGAAAAGTCGTCAGAGTGGAACTTTTTGATCATCCGTATTGTGAACGGTCCATTCATAAAAGTTACTTACATCATTTTACATTATAGCTGAGCTCAGGTCAAAGAACACTTCAAATAAAAGTAAACAAGGTGTACAGAGAAATATATTCGGGAGCGTTAGTTGATGTGGGTCTCGGGTAATAATTTCCGACTTATTATTATGTGGACTTTCGAGAATATGACGTTATGAATTGAATAACAAAAGGTACGCTTTTTTTTCTACTACTAAATATTTGATGGTATATTGATAATAGAGTATTTTTTCCGGGCTATAAATAACAAAATAAATAAACTTAACTGGACTAGAAGATACAAACAGAAGGAAAAAAACGTTTTTATCTCAGATGAAAGCCGTTAATAATGTTTGTTTATTCTATGAAATCATGTAAGGTACTTACGTTTTTTTATTTTTTTTACAGTCAATAGTATATTCTTTACTAATTAGCATATTGTAAAATACATATATTTTTATGACCATAGATACATATAAATTGTTCAATTATCTTTAATATTTTCAGTGAGTTACTTCATGTTTCAGAATATTTAATCATTTTTATGTTTTTTTTTTCATAACAATAAAATTAGGTTAGTAAACCATGTAATGGAATATACAGATACGTATATCATCCCAAATACTATAAAATATTTAAAAAAATGTTTAATAATTACTCTGTTCATTTTGTTTGTTTATTACAATATTTGAAAAAGTTTCCACCATCGTCTTGTGTTATAAAATCCTTATATAACTATTTCTGATTTTGATAGGTGAAAGTTGATAATTTCATCTATGTACTTGCCTATTTTTTCTTGTATCTTTTCCACAAAAAATATAAGACTGCTAATTTTGAAAAAAAAAATTCTACTGGACTTTTCTACTACATTGCACCTATTAATTTTTTAGCGGGCACTCTTTATAACTGTATATAAAAACGTATAATTTCGGTCTAATTCCAGATAATGACCATAAATTTAAACAGAGCAGAGTAATATTCTATCCTAATTTGACTGTCTTCCTCTAGTCATATTGTCGACTCGACACGGTAGTACTTAATGAACTTAGCAGCTCTTGTTGTGTGACTTACACAATAATTATGTTTACAGGTCGTTTAAAAGATCCTTTGGGAACATATCTCATCAACTCGATCGCCCCGTTTTAACCCTTAAACGCATATACCGTCCAAATACGAGTGGATATGCGTGTATTTAAAAAAAACTCGTACACAGACGACGACAAAAACAAACGGACGTGATTTTAAAAGGGAACGTAGTAGATCTTGATTATTTTAACGCATGTACTAAATACCAGAATACATTTATGTTTACACCGGTTACATTTACGGCTGATTGAAATTTATTGTGCATTTATTTACGTAACAACTGTTCGTTATAGCGACGTTATATACTTTAATAATGGTTCGTCATTTTATATTGCAATTAAGTGAAATGAGATTTTTGGAATAGGTATGTTCGTTGGATGGTTAGTTAAAAATTTTACGGTTTAATTTTTTTGTATGGCGTGGATGTATGTACAAGTGATACAAATAAAACTGACAGTTGACTACTTACATATTTGTATGTATTTTTAGTGTTATTTGAATATTAAAAGTTAATTATTTTCGAAAACAATTGGGAAATCTCGCAAAAACATTTTAAAAATATTAAAAAAATATTGTATTGATTAATAAGTATTTACTCGAATATTTATTATAAAAAAGAATTGGAAAATTGATATAATATATTAATCAATAAAATGAAATATAAGAAAAATAAAAAAAAAATTTCATTATTAATTATTTTTTTATTCTAAACACATAAATATTTAATGTGTTTTATTTAAAAAATATATTAATTTATATATATATATATATATATATATATATATATATATATATATATATTCAAATATAAGAATTTACCAATCTAGGAAAATCATTTATCTAGCAGTAAAATTACTCTAAAAATAAAGATAATATTTATTTATGATATAAATCAATTTTTATTAATATTTATAATTATACATTTTTTTTTTTGAAAAAAATAGAATTTACAATCAAATATTTCAGGACGTTAGATGGTCTTTTTCTTCATAAAAACATGTATTTAGATTTCCAAAAAAAAATTAAAATTATATATATATATATATATATATATATATATATATATATATATAGAGAGAGAGAGAGAGAGAGAGAGAGTGAATTGAAAGTTTTTTTTCATAAAATCAATTATAAAAAAAAATAAAAAATAATGTGTTTTTAAAGAAATTATTTATCAAAGATATTTTTTAAAAAAATGAATATTTTTAATAATCAAAAAATTGTGGATTATTTTTTAATTAATTTTTTCATTAAATGCATTATAGAAATACTATCTACAGATAAAATAAAAAAAAATATCCTATATTAAACTAATTAAAAATATAGTGATTCGTTTGAACAAGTTAAGTGATATAAATATCATTTTATTAATTTAGAAAACAGCTAATATAAAAAAACACAAATTATAGTCATAATTACTAAAATTTTCAATAAATCCAACTCTCCTTAATGCTCTTCTAAAATCGAATTATGTTTTTTTATAAAAATAATTATTATATTTTTAAAAAGTATTTTATTTCAGTATTAAGTTTTCCCAGATTTTTTTTAAAAAAAAAGATTATCAGAAATTTATTAGCTATTTAATTGATTTTTTAATTTTATATATATATATATATATATAAGACCTACATGGTTTTCTTATTCCTAACGCAAAAAAGATAATCACTTACTTTAGACATAATAAAATATGAATATCAGAAATCCAACCCTTATATTACTTAACAAATAATTTTCGTTCGCACAGACTTAAGTGTTGGGTACAAAACTGTATCTTAGCTTGAGGTCTAGTCTTTAATGCCACGGTCAACTAGAAAATTAAATCTAAATTCGGTAATGCTATATAATTATCGTACCTAAATTACAACTGTTCCACTGATCATAAATCAACTGTCCGGTGTGAGCGCCACAGCGAATAATTAACCGATTTAACTGCAGTTATTATACCGAAAATTTAGTTATATGTTACAGTAAACACTAACTTTGTATAAAAAAGAAGATACCGAACACAAATGTTTGTATATATTCAGTTACCGATACCTCCGTACAGTTCTGCGAATAATAGATTTATATACGTAGTACTTGATTTAATATCAAATCGAATTTCAAGAATACATTAAATTCGATTTGAATATTTAATCAGTTCTAGTAAATTATGAAAGCTGTTCTACGAAAATTGCAAATGTTTTATCAGAGTTGTATTGGAGATGATTTATTGAGAAAAATACATATTTTATTACTATAAATATTTTTCTTATAAGACAGTGATCAAAATTTATTTTATGTTAAAATTTCCTTTAAAATAATATAATTATGTCGTTAAAATGATATTCTATTACAGAAATAATTTAATTCATCTAAAACTGGAAAATCAAATAGGTACCCTATATTATCACAGCAAAAAAAGATTTTTTCTTTATATTTTATATAATTTTTAAAGAATTTTCATAAAATCATATATTAAAGTATGAAAAAATTACTAATATATAGCGATTTAAATAAAACATTACAAAGAAAAAAATTGTGCATATTAAAAAATTGAATGAGATTTTATTAAAATTGTATTTTTTAAATCGGTGTCCATAAAAACTCGAGAATTGGTTTTAAATTCTATATGTACTTTTAATAAATGTCTCTTTATCTCTAGTATCATAACTGAATCTAAATAATTGATATTTATTTTTTATTTATTAAAAATTAAAAATAATATCTGAAATAAATATTAATTTTCAAAGTACCACTATTTTGATAATTTATTATCTAATTATTGAATCTATTGTTGATTAAACCACATTTATAAGGATTAAGAAAAATTTTTTTTAATTTCAAAATAAAATGACTGCATTCACAGTCATATAAATTACCCATTTTTTATATGAGTGGCTCAAATGAAACTGACAGATAGAAGATAGTAAATATATATCTAAACCTTTCAGTCTTACTTGGGTCACTCTATATTTAGTAACTACTTGTAAAATATTGTTTTTTTTTACTCTAGAAAAATTGATTTAACATCTACGAAAATTAATAAATATGCATGTCAAATATCAAAATGGTAAGCATAATAGCTCTTTTGCAAAAAATCACATAAATTACCACATAAACCGATTTCTAGAGTAGAACATAACCTTAAATATATTAGAATTAATTGATTCTCTATTCGAAATGAAATTATTTATGAGTTGTTTATTCAAATGAAAAACATTAAACGTATATTAAAACGCTACTAAAAATAAAAATTTAATATTCCCGGAATAATAAATTTTAGCAGTTATAAAATTAAGAGGTAAATAAACTTATTAAAAAAACTATTACTTAAAATCTATATAGAAAAAAAAACATTAAAATACATTAAATGAAAAAAATGTAGTTAAACAAATAATTACTAAACAGCGTCAGATAATTTTTTAATGATTTTGTTTGTCGAACGAGAAAACGCAGAAGGGTATAAAGTTTTATTTGTAATTCAGGTCAAAGTTGAAACGAGTCGAAAAGCCGACTCGAATATACAAAAGATAACCTCACGATCCACTATATATGATTTATTTCCGTATTATAAACATTATTCATGATCGATGACAATACCGACGATAATTCTATTACACAGCGAGACGAGATTACGTCGAAACACAATGAAACAAATTTTAATCCGTCGTTAAATAATATGTATATTTAATTATGTTCATTTCATAACAATGAGAGCATTAAAGAGTTTTGTAAATAAATAATATCTTATTTACATTTCAAGCATTCGCGATTCGCGGAGTTCTTACTTCAAAAGATAAAGCTTTTATACACTTTACGTTTATTTGTGTGTTGAAAGATTAAGCGTAGAGTTAATGGTATTTAATACCGAAGTAAATATTTTGAACGTCTGAAAAGGCAATTTATGCTGTACGAAATTTGTTATAATTCGATTTGTTCGTATATTTTTTCGTTCGGGTTGAAAGTATAAATTTTGTTTACGGTTCGATTTAAAGAGAAATTAATATTATACTCATTAACATACACATACATATTTTACATATATAAGGGGTTCTACTTTTTTTAAAAAATATTTAAAGTTCAACAACCATTAATCATTCTAAAACAATTATTAAATGAAAAATTACATTACCCAGAAATTTTAATTTAAATTTATGACTCATTAATCATTAAACTATCTTCTTAGTACTAACCAACCAACCATATGTTACAGAACTAACAAATAAATAATACAATAAAATGTCTCTTTATATTAAATATTTTTTTAATTATTAAATATGTATAAATAATTTAACGAATCACAAGTACAAATATTTAAATACAATAAATTTATATAACAAATATTAATAAATAACTCTCTCTATTAATTATATACAAATAATTCAACGAAATACAATCACGAATTATTTATAAATAATACAAATTTAATTTCATTGTATACAAAATGTAATTAAGGTACTTGTAGAAATTCCAGAAATAATTTCCAGTTACATAAATATATATTGTGTAATGATATTTATTTGAGAAAATAAATTTTCATAAAATTTAATTAATTCGAATTTATAAAATTTAATAAGAATATAAAACATGATTTTGTAAAGTTATTTGTGTGAAAAAGGGTAAATACTATTTTGTGTTTATAGGCCGATAGATTATATTGTTGACCCGCCCTAAAACCCTAAATAATCAATCAATCAATTGTTTCTCTATCAGTATTTGACCTAAACCCTCGATTATTTAACTACATTCCGTTCAACACTTGATGTTAATCCATAATAGCTTATATATATATATATATATATATATATATATATATATATATATATATATATATATATATATTACGTAATATATATAATTGACAGTTTTGATTTAAATGCATATAAAAGTGCATAAATCATTTAATAACATTGACTTTAACTCAAATTAAAATCATTTTTATTATGAAATAAAAAAATCTCTAAAAGTTCAAAATTCATAAACAATATTAAATGATATAATTAATTATAACATTTAATAATATTCAGTAAAATTCTTGATATATATTAATTAATTTTACAATATAATTTCTAAATAAATTTCCGTTGCAATAATTATACATGTATGTATGTAATCTAATAATAAATTTTATATAAACGATTATTAATAATATATTATCAATATAACGTCTATAATAAAATATATATTTGATAAATTATATGTTGTTTATCAAACTAACTAATAATTATTTTTAAAGTACTTTTTTAATCAATAAAAATTAAAGTTTGTCATAAAAAAAGGAATATAATTTATTTTATTGCTAAATCAAATGAAAATATATTTTTTTATTATAAAATATTACTAAGAATAGATTCTGATTCTTTTTTATAAAATATTGAAGAATGATAAATATCAAATATATTAATTATTCTTTTTTATTAATTGATTAATTAAATAGTCAAAGAATTTCTGTTGTAATAAAAATATTTATCAAAAATACATAAAACCAGAAAAAATAAAATAAACCTGAAAAATTATAATTATTATTCAGATTAATATTTTTGAATAACTACAGTAATAAATACTTTATTATAATTCAGTACTTTTTTATTATATAGGGTGGCCCAAATAAGATTAAAAGGTTTAGACATACGAGGGTCGTTTGATAAGTATGGTAAAAAAGTAAGAAAAACCAAATTGAAAAATTTAAATAAATTAAACAATAAATAAATTGATCATACTTATCAAACGACCTTCATACATTTACTTTCTTACTATCATGCACTGTTCTTTACTATCCTTCAATCTTATTTGAGACAATCTATATATTTAATTAAATTTGATTTAAAAAAATAATAGATCATTTTTTTATAGGCTTTGTAAATCAAATTAAAAATATCTTATTTACAAATTTTATTGAAGAAATATTTTTTTTTCATTTCTTAAAAAGTTTTATGCCCCTTTTTTATTTTCGATAGACATTTTTGTAATTATCTTGATTTAGATTCAAATAATTCTCATACTACTTTCTGATACAGTATAAGTGATCTAAATATAAAAATTTCATTCAAATAAATATAAAAATCATATAAATGATAATTTAACAACGATTTTTTTTTTAAATATACAACAAAATGAAAAATATGTATGTCATATAAATATTGATTTTTTTATTTTATTATAATTTCATGAGTTCCATAAGTTGAGAGTTGGGTATGGAGCTAATAATCTCATCTCATAAAAATAACCGTTGTGGATCTTTGACAAGAAAAATTCTAACTTGGCTGGCAGCTTTAGAAGAACTATAAAATCAAAGCATTACAATAGCTGTAACACCGATTTATATATAAATATATATATATATATATATATATATATATATATATATATATATATATTATTTTGAGACGACTACAAAGTCAATTGGATTTTACACAACCGTGAAAACAAGTAGAATTTCGAAGTGGATATATCACAATAGATCACAGTCAAGTAGTAGGGGAAGTTATTAGTCGATGCAACGAATTTCAAATACCACTCTGGCTTAGATTTATAGATTATGAAAAAATCTCCGACTCAGTCAATAAGTCAATGATATTAGATATATTAAAGAATCGAGGAATTGAAAAAGCATATATTGAACTTTTAGGAAATATTTATAACAATATTACAATATATCTTCCATACAAGTATAGGAAGAAAAAGGGAAGTTTAAAATTGTGAAAGATGTGAGAGAGGACGATGCGATATCACCAAAACTATTTATATTTATGTTAAAAGGAATCTAAAGGAAAAAAAGTAAATTAATATATACTTAGTCACTCAAGATTTGTTGACAAAATTAGTATTTCCTCGACAAACCTGGATGAATTCGAAAAAAGAAGATAATCATTGGAAAAAATAAATAAAAAATTGGTTTTATGACAGACCTCAGCAAAATAAAAAATATATTTATTGAATTTTCAAAACAAAGAAGAATTGAAATAAAGGAAGAGAAAATATAGCAGTTGATAATGTGTATCTGGAACAACAATGGCACTAAAAATAATTCATAGTTGAAGTGAACAGGAGAATAAAAATAGGATGACACCAGTTCGGAATATATTTACATATCAAGAAGTTAAATATTGCTCTATGTTTAAAAAGATAAATTTGTAATCAATGAGTCCTACCTGTTCTCACTTATGGCAATTAAACATTAGTCTTGAGTATCAGAATAAATGGTAGATTTATATTTCACAAAGATCATGTTAGAAACCACCGAGTAGATGAGAAAGAAAACAAAAATTAAAACCATTATAGCTAAAGTGAAAAAATTGAAATAGAAAAAGACTGGTTATATAGTAAAAAGAGGTCATTGATGGACAAGAGTAATTATTGATTAGAAATCTAGATATATAACAATTTATTTGGTTATTATATTATATATCTATTAACTAAACAATAATTTATATTAATTTAATTATTGACTAAGTATGGTTTATAGATACAAATAAAAATACTAATATATTTATATTCACGTTTTCTTTATATTATTTTATTAGAGATATGTTTTTTTATAAAAACAGCTTTAATCTAATTATTATAAAATTCATTTGGAATATTTGTACGGATATATATATATATATATATATATATATATTATATTGTACATAAATGTACAAATACATATAGACGATCATTGAACATAATACCTAGACAGAATACATGCAGCTTAACAGAAAGACCGTACGACGAGCAGCATAACACAAATAGGAGCATCGGGTCCAGCATGTTATGCGTCTGCGTCTGAACATAGTACGGCGCTATTAACCCCCGCGATGCGCACGCGCTCACGCGAGAGATTCGAACCCAGGGTGGCTGAATGCACGCGCTATTGACGGCCGGCGCCTGTCGACGGGACAGTGTCGCACAGATCTCCGTTGTGGACGGACGTCGCGACGTCTCGCACGTTTTATTTAAAAAAACACGTCGGTCCTTTTGCGTCAGCCGATATACAATTGAAACGTTTTATTTATTTCGAATCATTCTTTTTAATAAAAATGGACAGTGGATTTAAAAAAATTAAGAAGAAATGTTGTGGTTTTAAAGACAGAATGGATTTTGTATCTTAAAAATATGTTTGGTTTGGAGATAACATTTGTATTCTATTTCGGTTTAAAATTAATATACGGTTATAAATATTGAAATAAATACGATTTTGGGTTTAAAAAATGAATTGGTTTCAAAAATTATAAAAACAGTGAAAAAATATTTAATGTTATTAAAAAATCAGTGAAAATGTATGAAAATTTACAAAAAAACTATATAGAGAACATACGCTAATTTTAATCGATTTTTATGTTTTATCTGTGTAATTTAATTTAAGAAATTATAAATAATATAATTAAAATTAATTCAGTTTTTACGACTGAATAAAATTATTTGAAATATGACATTCTTAATATTTTCCATTAATAAATCCGAGAGATATTTGAAATTATTTTCAGTTGATAATAACAATTATTGATACGTCTGTGAATAGTTTAATGTTTATCTAAGACTGTTTGAAATTTATAATCTTTATTGAAATTAAAACAATCACTTTTATTCGATTAAAGGTCAATTTGAAAATTAGTAAAGAAATATAGAGATAAGTGTATTCATAGAACTGAAACATTTATGTGAAATAAAAAAAATCATTCATCACAGTCGATAATGTACACTAATTTAGTACCAAATCATCACTACAAATTAGGCCGTTGATGTTTCTCTTAATAACAGCTTCCACGAGTCGAGAAATAGAATAAGAACGATAGGAAAAAACTTGGAAGATTATGACATATAATAACATGTAAAACACTTGTTAAACATATGGTTCAACTAGTAGATATAAGAAACCCCCGTGAAGTCACAACAACAACAGTGCGCGTTTGAAATATTTGTCTTCATACACAGACAACGTGTGTGTCTTGAGATTTTGATAATATGAAATGTATATGTATATACAGAAATACAACAATCCTTCGTCTCTCTCTTTAAAAATTCTCAAGATTGAAATCTTCACATGGCGGGTGTAAAGTGTTAAGTATTATACGTGCTCGACATTTTTTAGACTTGATATGTGCACGATATACATATATTATATATTAAACTTGTGTAAACAAACTGGCTAACATTTGTTCACTGACACCGCGACGAAAATAACAATGACGGATTAAATTGTGTTTAAGAAGCTCGAAGGTTACGATTTCAAAACAAACATTGATTTTTTACACTGATTTTTTTCTGTCGATAAGATATTTACACAGATTTTCAGATATGTCAAATGACTTTCAATGATTCTAATATACGAACGAGATGTGTTAAATGTTTTCAGTAAGAACCGAATTTCAGTGTAATTTCTACGCACAGATTACGAAAATTCAGTTAATAGGTTATGTAAAACGACGATAGAGAACGGAAATATGGATTGGACGTTGTGTATATTATTCGCTGCTATTTTCGCGGTCACAGATTCGAAAGGTAAGTGGTTATTGATATCGTGTTTTGAATAAATTGTATATATTGATATATTTTACTTCAAATTTTAAAATAATAAATAAATACAAATTTGATATAATTATGAAATATAAATTTCGAATTTTTAAAGTTATATATAGATTAATAAAAAATATTTGTTATCACTTTTCTAAATTACAGAAGACAAAAAGAATTATGAAGTAAATAATTGTTATCTTTTTTTAATAATTGATATGAATTTAAATCAGAGAAATGAAAATCATGTATATTTTCAACTTTTTTATTTATTTTAATAAATTTAAAATCAAAAAAAGTCTTATTTATTTTTAATCGTAATACTATATTTTCCTAAATAATATATCATATTTTCAGAACATTTTATTTAAAAAGTTATAAAATACAAGCCGGAATCAATTAATATAATAATTAATAAAGCAATTGATATATATATAAAATATTTTTAGGAATGTTTAAAAGGAATATGATATATAATAAATCATTTTTTATCATTTTTATAAATTAAAAATTGACAAAAAATATAATTAATATAGTTATTTATAAAATAACTATATTATTTTTATTTCTTCAATTTATTTATAGAAATTAAAATGCCTATATATGTTTAATTGATTGTCAAAATAAAAACGACAATTTTTTTTAATTTCCCTGATCATTTCAATAAATTTGAAATTGTTGGAAATTAAACATATTTTTAATTAATCAATTTTCTTAGTTAGAAAATGTATTAATTATATTTTAATTTACGAAATTAAAAAAATTAATAAAGGTATCTTTTTAGAATAAAATGATTTCCACGCTTATTTCCATTAATTATTGTTTTAATATTCAAAACACACAAAAATAAAATGCTACATATAATTTAAGACAATTAGTCTATTTTTAATATTTTCATTAAAGTTTAAAAAACTGAAAATGTATTAAATTTGTTACTTACGAGTGATCTGCATAAATATATAATCAAGAAGGTTATCTCGCCTGAAATTAAAAATAATATATAGAAATATTATAACGTATATAAAGTAATATGTGTATATATATATATATATATATATATATATATATATATATATAATTACATTGGCAAATAATGATTAATTAATATTTTTGTACATAATTTTGGCTTTACTGATAATCGTATACAATATTTACATTTAATTAAAATTTACGTAAAATAAATTTCACGAGTATTAACGTTAACATTTAAATAACTGAATATTTATTAACTTGCACAAATATTATTGAAAATCCAAAAAATACACAAAAAAATTAATACTGTATATAATAAAAATATTTTATCATTCAGATGAATGATTACAATTTCGTTATGAAATGTTGAGTATCAAAATATTTACATATATTTATTTAAATAAATTATTAAACATTTCCAAAATAACTCTCCAATAAAAATATGGTTTGATATATACGAGTACATATATCTTTATTATAATTAAATTGTTTGAAAGTAAATTAGTGTAACTATTCGAATTTTCTATTGAAATTAAAATGAAATTATATTATACATTATTTCTCAACATAGATACAAAAATATGTTGTGTGAGAATTCAAAAAATAGTAAAAGTAATTGAGACAAACAAATTTCAATTTTATTTTTCTATTTTTGAAACATATCAGAAATTGAATTCTAAGATTATTGATAATTTCAGCTAGTAGTTAACATAAAAATATATTGAGATATTTGAATCAATATATTTTTTTTTAATTTTCCTTAGATTTTCATTAATTCATTACAATATTTTTGTAAATCTCTCTCTCTCTCTCTCTCTCTCTCTCTCTCTCTATATATATATATATATATATATATATATATATATATATATATACTCACACACACATACAAAATTCAAGAAATCACCATTCTCCATTTATGTTAAATTTCAATAACATACTATTCATATTTTTCAATATTCTTTTAAAAAATGATTGATATTGATAAAAAAATGGATATAGTCGAATGATTGGCATGTTAAGCGCTGACCAATGTACTATAACTTCGAATAAAAACTAATGGTATGTATTATTCTCCATAAGTAAAACGAACATTTTCCTGAATTCACGAAAATAAGGGGTGTATACAAAACATATCACTTTAGAATAGGAAAAGCGTTCATGTTATCACAAAAAAAGCTTAAGGATTTGAAAGGTTTATGAAACAGTCGGAAAAAAATATTTAAAAGGCAGCTTTTAGTTAATGCATTAAATAATTTTGTATTTTTTTATTTGTTTTTGGGTTTTCATTGTAAATATACTGCATATGTAAAAAATAGCTATATATATATATATATATATATATATATATATATATATATATATGTATATATATATATATAATATCTCTTTATATCTACTCCTAAATGAAGGATTTTCCTAAAACTTTTCACTTCGACCAACTCAATGATTTCCTTGCCCAGTCCATTCCAATAAATTTTATTATGTCTTTGTCCCATCTATTCTACAGTCTCTTCTTGGATCTTATTATATATCTAAGTTCACAATTATTAACTTCTTTTATCTTCTCTTTTTACTACATGATTAGGTAATTTCAATTTTAAATTCTTCATTTTTGTTATAACATTCGTAACTTATATATATTACAAAAAAAATAATAAAATTACATTTTGTGGAAATGATTGAATGAACTATTTATATACATATATACATATATATATATATATATATATATATATATATATATATTTAATAAAAAAAAGTTTTTTTAAAAAATATATAAAAAAATAAGATCAATTTTACATTTTAGTTATATTAAATAAATATAGGATGGTCCAAATGAGATTGAAAGATTTAGACATATATTTACTTATTTACTATCCTTCAGTCTCATTTGAGCTATCCTATAAAAGATGATAACTCTTTTACCTACTTAAATATAACCCCAATTAAAAAATACTTATAGATATTCTGTAGATCTGATAATTGAAATTTATAAATTTGTTCCATTGAAAACTTGAAAAATATCTTTACTAAATTATTAAAACTTTCAATTTGAAACACAGCTAATGGACTTTACATTCAAAACTGTTAAATTCTTATAACTACAATATATTAAAAATCAGTAAATACAATGATTAGATAAACCATTGTACTCTACATTAATAACTTCCCATAATTGTCCAAATAATACAAACACTTAATTTTCAAAAAAACTCTACTTCTTTTAAAACGTATATAGAGAATAGACTAAATAGTAAAAACACAAACAAAATGTACAATTTTCCTTATTAATATTATATAAGATGGACCAAATGAGATAAAACGATAGTAAAGGGCAGTAAGGAAGTAAATGTATGTCTAAACCTTTCAGTCTCGCTTGAACCACTCTATATTCATAAATTTTCTTACGAACTTTTTTGTGTAAACAGTCTTTTTGTATACTGAGCTTTGTTATCACATTTTCTACAGAAGTTATATAATTTTTAATTACAATACAATCTATTTTAATATACAACGATTTCTTCGCCCCTTGTTTTAAAAAATTCTGTTTTTTCATACTTTGTGTACAATGTGATAATTTTGAATATTGTTATATCAGGCAACTCTAATAATGTGGTAATTTTGGTCATAGATAATATAAATAAACGTTCATCTACCTAGTTTCAAGATCCACTTTAAAAGTACTTAATTAATAATTTTTCATGTAATAAAAAATACTTAACCCAAACAAAAAAAAAAAAAAAAAATTCAATGTTACCAACAAAAATATTGTTATTATAAAATACCATAATGATTACATTATTTTATCCACCTGTATATATTAAAAAAATTATTAAAAAGATATATTTATTTTTAAATTTATTTTCGTTTATTAAAAAAGAACATACATATTTTTATAAAACGATATTTATCGTACGATTTTATTAAATTTAAAATTAACACATGGAATAAAATTTATGAGATAGTTTTAGAAACATATAATTATAAAATCAGAAGAGAATAAATATACTACGAAAACAAATTTATGAGATTAAAGCAAAAAATATTTAAATAAATTTATATACATCCTACACAATATGAAATAAATCATTACAGTTGTAATTTTGTTGTAATTATGTTGAAGATAAACAGTGTATTCTACAACTGTACATATTTATACCCGAGTTCCATCATCCAGTGCCTATTATTTACATTCATCGAGCAAGTAACCGCCTGTCCGCAAAACATTGCAAATGATTTGTTTAAACGACATGAGAGCCAATTATACAGAAATAACAAACAGTATATCTCAAATATGTATGTATGCACTGATATATATATATATATATATATATATATATATATATATATATATATATATATATATTTGTGTGTGTACGTGCATGTGCATGCATTCCGCACCTGCATTTAAACAATAAATAACATTGAAAATTAGTCGTGAGGTGTTCACAGAAATACGGTTCCCTCGAAAGGTGACACGAGTAATTGAATCTCACTCGCTGATATACTGACGTCTTACTTAATTCGCTCCTCTTGCTGGAACGGCTGCGACGTCGTCCTGAGACGCACTCCTCAGTCGCGACGCTGTGTAATCTGTCAGTCTCAGATGTCGAACGTTCGAACGGATCGTGCTTTTCTCCTTTACTTCACTCTAAGTGCATTTTCTTCGAACAAGTGTACGCGTGTTTACGAAAAAAAATGTTTTCTACTCTCTCAACGGAACAAGTATTGATTTACAGACACAAGATGTTCGTCTATGTCAGCTTTTTCTGAATATTTATGCCAGGAAAAGAGTTTTTCAGACATGTGAGCATACATCAAACACATTCGAACAATCATTCACTTATTCATATATATATATATATATATATATATATATATATATATATATATATAATATAAGTGGGTAATGTGTGTTTATATAAAAACGAAAAAACTATCAATCTTCTATTCTTTTCTCTGATAACTGATTTCCAATATCTGATTGAAAAAACCGCAGTAAAATCAATTTTATACATATATTTATATACTTATTATTTAACTGAGTAATTGTTTTAATGAACAAAATTTTATTTAATTTTCTAATAAAAAAAACTACAGTTTTTAAATCGGTTGAATTTTAAATGATTTTTATTAATATAAAAAATCATATTTAAAAATATATGCATGTGAAATTAATCTTGAAAAATATTGTAGTATGTGTATCAAAATCTTTATTTACGTATTTTTCTATTAACCTGGAGACTTTGCCTCCTACTCGCTTTCCTCATCAATCCCTGAATTTGCTTCTATTTAATAATGTACATAAATTATAAAAAATATAACGTGTATACAGCGATATTAATGCTGCTGTGTAGATGATGTTTATTATATATATATATATATATATATCTTATAAAATAGAAATACAATTAAAATTTATTTTGTCAGAAAAGTCTGCGTGAAAATCTATTTTTTCAATTTTTTGTTAATTGTAATATTTCATAAAATTTGTACTTCGATGATTCTTAAAAAACTTTGAGAAAGTTTATAAACAAAATTTTCACATCATATCGAAAACAAAGCACCATTTGTATAAAAAGAAATAAAATTGTTGTATTTATCCTTGTAGTTAAATAATAAAGGTATTTTTTTAAAAAAAATGCAGAAATTAGAGAAGTCTTAAAATTTTCTTATCGAGTTAATGGAAAAAAATTATAGCAAGTAATATTTTCTAAATTTATTTTTCAATCATTAAATAATACAAATAAATCAAATATGTTCTTTATCCTTTTATAATCAATAGAAAAATGGAAATTTTACTTACACATTTTGAATTACTAAAACTCAATATTTTTTTTATAAAAAATTAAAGAACAAAAAATTCATTTGTGTAAAGTAGATTTTAAAAAATTACAAAAAATATATTTATTTTTCTTATTTTTAATTTACTATCCCCAAATAATCAGCACACTTATTCAATCTCTTTAATCACAAAAAATAATTACTATAAGATTATGGATAGAGTATATTTATAAAATTATAAAACTCAAAATACTAACATCTATAATGCATTAAATAAAACTATAAATAAGTATAAAAACTATTTTTTGGTACATAAAAATACTATGTCCATATAATTCATTGATATTATTAAAATATAAATTATTATTTAAAATCGATATTTAAATAATTGTAAGTTAATTAAATAGTACAATATAATATACTAAAATGTTACCAAAAAGGATTAACAATTCACAATGGACTGTAAAATCCCAATTGAATATATAGTACAATATTTCCTTAAAAAGATATTTTGTCATATCACTGTAACATCAGGTAATGCACCTATTTTGTAAAATGTATCGCATATAGGATATATATCGAGGATAATACGTTTCATATTTTCCTGTATCCGTCACAGGATATATGTATAGAATATAATACATATGTACTATAATAAAATATTTATCATATTTTATAAATATTTTGATTTCGTGATATATATATATAAAGAGAGAGAGAAAGGGTTGAAAAAATAAACTGTATAAATTGTATAAAATTATTCCCCATATTAATTTCATTAGACAAGTATGAAAAAAGTTTATAAAAATTATTTTTAAAACTAAAAAATGTACAGAATGTATTTTTGTTTGCATTCTAGTATCAGCCATTTTTTCCTTAACTAACCTTAATTAAAATCTTCATTAATCGTTTTCAAATATCGATGGACTATTAAATGAATTGATTTAAAATGCTCAGCTAATTTTTTCATCCTTAAACTAGGATTTCAATTAATTTTAATCAATAAAAAAATACCATATTACTTATGGAATCCATATATATATATATATATATATATATATATATGACTAACACGTGTGTATTTGTTTTTTAAAAAAACGTTACTCTATATGGAATATAATTTAATAAATATTTAGATATTTTCAGAAGTGTAACATTCCAATAATTAATTTATCAAACAAAAAAAATATTTGTATATTGTTTCCATTTCACTGAAAGTTTTTTTTAATAAAAAATATAATTAATCAATGTCATACGAATAAAAATACAACAAAACTTCTTCTATATAAATGTTAATAATAAAATATTCGGACGTTACCAATTTCTATGTGAGATAACAACAGATAATTCGTCACTGTCGAAATATCAGAACCCATATAAATATATGTAACAGATAATTTGAACAATAAATTAATTAGAATTGATAACCAGTACATATCATCAGAGAACGATCTATACACAAATCAAGTCAAAAGGGCAATCGTTTTTTTTTATTAAATAAATGCAAATTGACTTATTCCACTGTATATACAAATACACACGTACGTACATATTTTTTTAATTGAAATAATTAATAATTCATAAACTGTCGAACGGTACACAAATGTTTATTTTCTTCTGCATAATCATTAAAATACGGTATTTTTTCTTTCTTCCCTTCACTCCTTTTCCACGAAAAGAGTGTATATATTTTTTGCTAAAAATAAAAATGGAATATAAAGTCGAAATTATCCATTCATGATTCAAAAAGGAAAACGTATATACGAATTGATGTTTAAATACAAACTGTTTACATTTCATTATAAATTATAACATATTTTTATGAATGCGAAAAGAACGTTAAATATTTACCGTTTTTATTTTTGTATATTTTTTTTTCAAATTCAAAAGACGATGTTTACGATCTGAAACGGATTGATGCAACTGAATTTGTATTTATACGTTAACAGTTCTCTCACATACTTCTCTTTAGTTGTAAATACCGTAAAAGGTAGACATATAATGTTTATTACAGTTTTATGTCTTAATTAATGTTTTTAATGGATATTTTATATAGAAATTCGTTCTTTGAAAATATAAATAAAATTCTTGAGAAAATATCAATAGTTAATAATAATTTTTAGTTTTTTAATAAAATTTATTCTCGATAGTGTATATATATATATATATATATATATATAAAGAGAGAGAGAGAGAGAAAAGATATATCCAAATGAGACTCAAGGGTTTAGACATATATTTACTTGCTTATTATCATTTACTGTTTTCTACTATTTTTAGTCTGATTTAGACCACACTTTCTCTCTCTCTCTTTGTGTATGTATATATATATATATATATATATATATATATATATATATAATTATATCAGTTTACAGCCTACTGCTAGTCGAAAGACAATGAGTATTACTATTCACTGGTATTTGATTATTAGTCACCACGACAAATTTTAACTAAAGTTACTAGTTGGGTTAAAATATAGTAGATGACTTTTCTGTTACAAGAAAATCTTCGAAAAAGGTGCTAAAACTTGAAATGTTTTATAAAACCATAAACAATAATTCAATATAATTTAATTGATTAATTCATTAGTTATCAAACGATTTATTTAATTATTTAAAGAGATTACAATTAAAAAATGGTACCTCGTTTCTAAAAACTTTATTAAAATATATCTTTTTATTATTTTCCTCAAAAAATTCTTATTATGAAATAACAATATTATTTTCAAAAAACCTTCTATCTTCAATATTCCTTTATATGGAAAAGAATTAATGATTTTAACATTCAAATATTAGGTTGGCAAGTATCTCCCTTCCGCTTTTTTTTTTTTGTACATAGCTGCGAAATTCAAAAGACCAGAAGGCGGAAGGGAGATATTTGCCAACCTAATATCTATCAAAAAAATAAATTACATTAATATAACATCCTATTTAATTTTAAGTTATAAAAGTATTAATAATGTGGTCTTGAGTAGATGATTAATTTTGATAAAAAAATAATCATTATATCTGTTCTTGCAAAATATTTTTCTACAGAAAAATCAATCTCAATAAAATCTTAAAATTATTTTGATACAGTACATAATTTTAAATTATTTATTTTAGATTTATTCTTCTTCCTCATATTAACGTTTAAAAATAAAATCTTCAATGAAATAATTAGTTATACTTTTTAAATAATTTATATTTTTTATTCTCGAACAAAAATATTTTTATATAAAACAAATAATTTTGTAAAAAAAATTCTCTAAAAAATCAAGTTTTCTCTATAAAAATATTTATAATTACAAAATATTAAACAGAGAAATGGTATCTCATTTTTTTAATAATTTAATTTTTTCTTCTTTATGAAAATTCATTTTAAATTAACTTAATTAACCAAAAAAAGTATTAATTTATTACATGCACTGATTGATAACAAATTTCAGTTATTTTTCCAATACAAATTATATTGGCTTGACTAATTAAACTTTTTTAGTTTATTTAATTGTTTAATTCATTATAAAAAATCATTATTTGATAAAACGTTTGAACACACTTTTATTTGAAAATTTAAGAAAATCTATATTTTTTGAATTTTGATAATTAAATTTATATTAATTTTAATATTCATCATTTTCATCACAAGTAATACATCTCAGTAGAGTCTAGACCTTTCTCAAAGCCACAAAAGAGTTTTGTTTTTTTATATAAAATAAGATAGTCAACCCCATGCTCAATCCTTGACTTTGAAATTTATGAAATTCTGACCAAGGATCGAACGCAATCTTCCGAATAACAAGCTAAGAATTTTAATACTAATCAAATTAAATTTATATATTATGAAATTAAGTTCCAATATAAATATTTTAATATAAATGAAGATTTCTTGATTTATTTATTTTTTCAATAATATAATATATATATATATATATATATATATATATATATATATATATATATGTATATGTATACATAATTATTAAATGAGACATACAATTTATAACTTATCAGTAAAATCGATCGTTTTATGTCTGAAAACTTTCTAGTTAAAGTCAGTGAAGTACATGCATATATATATACTGAAAACTTGTTAACATTCAATGAGCAATCTGAATTAATTAATAAAATATAAACGTGTAACACATTTCAATTTATATTAAAAGCTTTCAATCATTGATATCTATCTATCTATCTATCATATATATATATATATATATATATATATACAGAGATAAATGAATGAATAAATATGGTTCCAGCTTGATTGTTTTTTGATACTGAAAAAAACTGAATTTTCGCAACAAATTCTATAATATTTTTGCTGTAAAAAACACCGTTCAATATATACACATTAAATTAAAACAAACATTGGAATGGTTATATCTTTTTACTGGATTGTTCGCAGTTATACATACATACATACATACATATATATATATATATATATATATATATATATATATATATATATATATATATATATAAATGTATTCGAATAAATGAAACAGCGGCAAAAACGATTCCATTAGCCGTGATGATTCTACAGTAGCGGCGTATCTTATGTAAACATTACATTTTTCATTCTTCACAAGGCAAATATTTACATCTGTTAATTCTGACTTAAAATAACTTCCATTAGCTGAGAATATACTCTGGTTTTTTTGATGGTGTATCTGACACAAGTACAAAGAATGCCTAGTGTTTACGGCCCTTATGTCGATTATGCGTTATGTGTGTCTTTCGGAATTTAAAAGATGTAACAGAATATAAAGTCGTTTGTAGACTTCCATAAAATCTAACCATAAATTCTACATACCTACATATATACAAATTCTGGAAGTAATGCATGGATAAATAGTCTAGAGATAATGAAAAAATAGATTTTTTATTTAAGATTGAAAAATTCTAACATTGATGAAAATCAGTGTGATTCATTTTTACTTAAAATATCATTAGCTAAAATACACTTAAGGTTTTTTAATTATTTCAAATATGTAACGAAATATTCATTTACTTCTGTTACTTGTTAAAATAACTTAACGACCTCTAACTCTTCCTGTTTCTGTACATGTATAGACACACACATACATCCATACCAATATATATGTATACAATTCCAGAAAGATAATAAATCATCGAAACTCATGAGACATCGCCAAACACCAATCATAATTGTACCATCAGCAACCCTTCATGAATGATTCATTACACCCTCTGTTTGATTTGCCAACGTCGCATATTTTCATATTCAAAACACCGTACCGAATTAACAATATTACAATAGAGAAGAGCCAGCAAGTTAGCCGTGAACATCATCAATTAGTTAGTTATCTGTACTAAGTGAGGCGCATCGAACGCACACACGCCATCCTCTCTGTCGGTAAAGTAGATGCGTTTCTATGTGTTCGTTTTGCGTTTATTTTAAATGTGTAACGATGCAACTCCTGCGGTCGCGTCGGCCGTTTTGCAAATTAAATACAAATAATTATACTAAACGAAATGTTAATGAATTGTGTACAAATTGTTACATGTTGCAGTGCAACGTTGCCATTTGATGTTTGTGCATACATACGGACTTGTTTAAAGTCAAACACATACGTGTACACACACATACATATAAATATTTATAAATAAATATATACACATATAAATATATATACATATTTACTTGTTAAAATTTGCAAAATTGTTTTCATTCATTTTCACTGATTCAAATTAATTATAATTAACAAATAGTAGCTTCCATCCTGTAATTATCGTTTTAAATTAATGAAAACAAAGAGAAATATGTATAAATTATACGCCATAAATAATGTAACATACGAGACAAATTATGTTCCAGTGCAAAACTATATACATTGCAGTTCAAAAAAAACAGACATTATTTTTTTTTTATTTGAAGAATTTTAAATTTTCTTCTCTTTTATTTATTAAATATGTTTAAATAGTAATTTAATTCACATATAATTTTTATTAAAAAAAATTCATATTTTAAATAAAATTAAAGTAATTCAAAAATAACATTGCTTAGAGTGGCATTACCTATCACTCTAGTATAATGTATAATATGGTATATATATATATATATATATATATATATATATATATATATATATATATATATATATATATATATATATATATATATAGACAACAAAACAAAAATTACAACGATGAATTTGTAGATTAAAAAATTAAATTAAAAATACTAAATATAGAAGTTATTACAAATTGTGTGTATTTAAGACAAATAGTTAACACAAAATAAACGTCTATATACGAATTAAATAAAAAAATCAAAATATGATGTGATTTCGAAAAAAAATTTTTTAATAGGTTATATCTGAAGAAAAATAAAATTTATTGATCTAAAGTATATATATACATAAATTTTACAGTAAATGAGATAATGAGTCCATGTGGTGTGTTATTTGTTAAGATATTTTACCAATATGCAGTGAAAGCAGGTGTTTGTGTTTTGATGTTTGAGGTGTTTAGAAATGTGAGACCGCGGGAAAATTTTCAAAAAAACCGCTGAGAAAATGAAGCATTCAGACTTCCGCTACGTAGATCTCTATGTATGTCCGCTTCACGTAAAAATTTTACTTCAACGCCGCTAAAGAAGTTTCACTTCAAAAATATGAGTAGTGCATCCTACCTATTCTCACTTATGATAGTGAAACATGGGTCTTACTCGTAAGTACTAGAATGATTCAATGATTTCAGAAAAAAAAGCATTTTAGAAATATCAAGAATAAAAAAGAGAAACGATTGGATTTGAAAGAAAAGCGAAATTATGGATGTTATAGAAAGAATGAAAAATTTAAAATGGAAATAAACTCATCATATAGCAAAAAGAAAAGACCAATGATGGCCGAGAAAAATTGTTATATTAGAAATCTAAAGATATAAAAATGCTGAAGAAGAAATATATGGGCAGATGAGACAAAGACGGAAGAAAATTCATCGGAATGAGTTAGAAGAGGAAGGTATTAGATACAAAGAAGATTTTTTGAGAGAGGTTTTTATCCAGCAATAATTAAAAAGAGGATGATGGATACATATATATATATATATATATATATATATATATATATATATATATATATATATATATATATATATATGGCTTTATATCTTATAACACGGTTTCAATCTAACAGGGTAATCATTCTTCGGATTTGTATTATTTCTAAATTTCGCCTAACACGGTTTCGATATAGCACGGAATACATTTTCTTGATTTGTATTACTTCTAAGTTTCGCTTAACACAGTTTTGATACAACGCGGTTATAGAAGGGTTGAATGTATATATATATATATATATATATATATATATATATATATATATATATATATATATATATATATATATATGGACCATCATCATAAAAACCCATATTATCTTACTGATAGGCTAAATCCTAATCGATATTACTAGCTCTTCTTAAATACATATATAGATGTTTTTAAGCGTGATAAAAACTATAATTGAAATCAATTTAAATGTCTATCACACTTCATTCTCTCTCTCTCTCTCTCTCTCTCTCTCTCTCTATATATATATATATATATATATATATATATATATATATGTGTGTGTGTGTGTGTGTGTGTGTGTATGTGTGTATAATTAATGATTTGAGATTAGAATTTTAATATCAATACATTTTTAAAATTTACTGTGTGAAATAAATTGTTAACAAATTAAAGATAAAAATATTGATAATTGTCAATTTACATTCTATGAATTTTTAATCAAATTCAACATCTTAGAAACTTACTACTCAAATATCTAAACAACTATTGATTTATAAAATGTTGTTTAAAATTTTTGTATTGTTAAAAATAATAAAAATAAGAAAACAAATTATAAGGCAAAGAAGATAAAAAGCCTTTGTCTCCACATGAACCGTATAAAAAAATCAAGATACATTTTTTATTTTAGTTAAATTGTAATTAAGATTCGAGACTATTAAATAATTAGAAAATGCATTTTTGAAAAATGTTAATCAATTTGTGTAATTATATATATATATATATATATATATATATATATATATATATATATATATATATATATATATATATATGACTATGTATGCATTTGACTTAATCACAAGATATTTGTTTATCTAAACACGTTTATAACATTCAATTTAGTTACAAAACGGGTACATATACAAACATTGTAACGTCGTCGTCGTTTCTATGTCACAATTGAAATAAATACATACACTTATTGCAATGTATGCATGCATGGAAGTTTGCAGTGTATTCGAACGTGACGCGTTTATTATTGTTCCATTACATATACCGAAAGGCATATATCACAATTGCAAATGACACGACGTGTGTGTTCATATGTTGTTTCTCTAATCGTTTATCGTGTTGTTGCCACTTTACGTTTCAGTCACGCGATAATTATAATGCTCCACGACCCAATATTTGTCATTCGTAATTGTGATATATTCTTTCCTGCTCGATCATTTCTTTTACAAGTGTTTTTCATTTCATTGACGATCATAAATCATGTACGATGGAATAAATCGACGATAGATATTTTTATTCGAAACGGTTCAGGTTTTGTTTCAATGGAATGTGGATGATAATCGATTAGAAAAATAGTTTAATGTACATATATTTATATATATAACTCAATAAATACATCATTAAAAAAATCATCATTCTAAATTATTTCTAATCATCATCATTCTAAATCATAGAATTAAAAAAGTACATATTGATTTTTATAGAAATATTTATCGAAATGTTACAGCCTTCGTATAATTACACGAAAAACCAGAAAAGTTTAAAATTAAGAAAGAAACGAGGCAAGGCTATGCAATATCACCAAAACCATTTATACCGTTGTTAAAAGAAATGTTAAAGGCACTAAATTGTGAATCTTAAAGAATAAATGTAAAAGGTGAGATACTTAGCAGTTTAAGACTCTCTAAGACATTATTATTTTTTAAAAAAGTTTAGATTAACTTGAAAAAAATAGGAGATATAATAAAATATGTCAAAAGTATAATGGATTTCAGATTAGAGGAAAATCGAATTGAAGAAAATAGAAATATTAGTTGAAAATTATATATATTTAAAACAACTGATTGATACTAAAGATACACTTGTAGATGAAGTGAACAAGAAAATAGAAATTTTGATGATATCAAATAGGAAAAAATCTTATAAATCGAATATTCATTTATGTTTAAAGACAAATATTCTACTATTACCAATTATAGCACTAAGAAATCAATCTTAAATACTAGAATAAATCAATGACTCTAAAACAAATAAGTAGAAATAAAAATAACACGAAAAGATAAAGAAAGAAACGAGTAGATCAGAAAAGAAATCAAAGTTACAGATGTTATGACAAGAGTAAAAAATTAAAATGAAAATGGAACGGTCATATAGCAAATAGATATGACCATCAATGGACAAGAAAAGTCATTGATTAGAAATTCGGGTATATAAAAAGGTATAATAAAAGATACATGGATAAATAAGACAGAGAAATAAGAAAATTCGTTGGAGTAGAATAGAAAAAAGAGGTAAGTGGATCACTCTGGATGGAAGTTTTGGAAAAGATAAAAAAAATCTGATTCAATTTATAAAAATTTTTTGTAGAATTTAAATAATACTTTAAAATACTTGAATAAAATAATTTATAGAAACGTTTGGTTTGATGCAGTGACTAATTCGCTTTTTAACAAAGAAATAATATCATTACAATTATCTTCAATCCATATTCTATAGATCATGACTAAGATATCAAACAATGCATAATCAAAAATTATATTTTTAAAAAAACTTATAGTCTTGAGGAATAATTCCTATATTAATAATAATAACAATAATAAATTAAAAACAACAATTTTAATAAGTTATTTTTAAATACATTATTTTGAAGAATTTGCCTTACAAAATATTTTCATTAAAAAAATATCGAGAAAATGTGAATATTTGAATAAAAAAATATTTGATTTAGAACGTGTGCAGATTTATATTTCGAATATTAACACAACGCAAATTAATTTTAGTTTTTTAGCTGATAATCTTGTTAGAATAAATAACAAAATTCAATAATATATATATATATATATATGTATTTATTTATATCTGTAAACAAATATCTGTTTACCTAAATATTTATCATTTTCCCCCAGTTTCATATTTACTACGAAAATAGGATTATATCAAATGAAACAGAATAAAATTAATAAAAATTGTTTACAAATTTCGAACGTACGTTATTTTTTTCACTTTTTCGCCGGCGGTCTATCAATTTTTTTTATATGCTGGCGGACCGAAAAACGCCATTTAGATAAAACAAAAATATAATTGATATTTTTTGCGGATTTTACATACGAGTCCAGCGGTTTGTACATTCATACAAACAAATATATTTATGTACATACGTACAAAAAAAATTATACATACATGTGTACATTTATGTTTGTATGTTATGTATGTATGTCAAACATAATATATTTATTTACTTTCTGTTTGCAAAGATAATTAAACAGTACATAATCGTATTATTAACTCATAATTCTTTTCATAAGGACTGATGTTTTGTTTATCCTTCGAGGGTAATGTTCAAATTACAATTTTGTGTAAACAAATACAGATAAATATCAAATAATGTTTATACATTAATGAAATACTACAATGTTGTATTTGATTCTTGTACAATTTATATCAATAATAAAATCAGATACACAAAAAATTAATTTATACATACACACACACATGTATATATATATATATATATATATATATATAAATATTTTTTGATTTTGTTAAAGTCTTATTTTTCTCGAAGGCATATTTTGTACAGCGTTATTCATTATGATAATAAAAACAAAGAGAAAAAAATGTACGCCAAAGAAACATGTTTCGGGTGAAGAACATGAACTCATATGATTTAATTTAATGCCATAATAAATTATGCTAATGTACCATGAGATTGAGTGTATTTTTTCGTTGTTTTTCGTCGTGTACACACTTCACTTGACGCAGTCTTTTCAACATATCATTTTTAATATTAAATAAATGTACGTGTGTGTGCATGTGTATATGATTCGTAAATAAGTGTACATATAGTCCACATGTGATACAAAGATCTTAAGGCGGAAGATGAACGAGAATGATTTATACAGTGTAAATTTTTCTTTTGATTTTTGATGGAGCTTTCATAAATCTTTTTATATATGTAAATAACTATTTAATATATACATACTATTCTTTTGTAAACTTTCTACTTGAAAAGATATTCGTGAGAAATTTTCAAAGAGAATAGTAATTATTAATATACGTGATATAAATAAAATGATATATATTTCTTATTTTATTTTTAATACAATTGAAAAATGTACAAATCTAATAAAATCAATATAAAATTTTATCGATTATCTAAATCAGGTAAACTAAAAAAAAAAAACTTAATAATGGTCATATATATTTTTTTGTATATTTTAGTACACATATAGAGTCATACAAATGCGACGCCTAGATTTGTGTTTTATTAAAAAGAAATAAAATAAATTATACACATGTTTCTTTTTACTAAGCGTCACATTTGGATAACCCTAACCAATAATTACTGATTATATTTTTGCTTCATAATTTTAATTTTTTTAATTAAATTGATAATTATTTTTCTTAATAAATAAATTATCTGTATTTTCACATAAACTATTATCATTTCAACACCATGGAAATTTTAAAAGTGTCATTTATTTACTTTATTTGTTTAAATACTGAAACTCGTTTCAATGGTCATGCATTATCGTCAGAAATATGTATTATAAAAATAAATTTTATATTACAGCTACTCTGACGATAATGGCATGCCCATTAAAATGCACATCAGCTAATAAAATGAACACTAAGTATTTATTAGACACTTACATAATATTGTGTGATGTTGGCAGTGATAATTTAATTGTGGTAAAGTAAATTTACAACAATATAAAAAAAATAGAAATAAAATATTTATCTTAGACTATATTTATTAAATTAACCAGTAAAAATCAATTTTAATAAATAATAAACTTATAATTTTTATTAATATTATGCTTGAAAATATTTAATGATTATTTATAATATTCAGGAATTATATGTAATATCTAAATTAATTTAATTGATCATAACAAATATGTACAATACAATATTTATATGTACATAGAGTGAAATAAAATATAAAAATGTTATAAAAAGGAAATATGTTCCTTTGAACCTTTGAACCCTTTGTTACGATACAAGTCTAGCAAGAGTGTTTATTTAACTTTTGCCGTTTTCATTCGAATTACGTAGATACATAATTGTAAAAATAGATAAAAGCCTATTTACTCCAAGTAAACAGCATGAAATAATCTTCAGCATATACCTGTACATTCATACATAAATGTACGTATGAAAATTGCAGTTCTCAGAACGTCAACTACGTACAATCGTCTCTCTCTCGTCCAATACAATTTACTCACGCTCCGACCACCTCTGTATACGTGAAAATATCTCGACGCCCGTGTATCTATTCCCAAGTGTCCACTCCTACAATCTGCCTTGCCGACATAACTGGATGCATTGAATTTTCCCATCTTGCGCGCACTGAAAACACACAAGAGCGAGCAAGACTGCACCGATACGTTGTGTTTGACGACCACTCGAGTGGCCCCGTGGACGTCTCAACGGATCCCAGTATATCGTATCTCTTCGCTGTCCTGTCCGGTCCCTCGACTCGCTTAATTGAATGTATTTTACATGTCGTCCTGTATGTCTAGTGTTTACACTCGCCCTGTACAAATATGAAGCCATCCCTGGCCGTTCAATAAATAACCGTTCTAATTGAATACACAATATACGTGTCTGTCTGTGTCTCTATGTATGTGGATTGGTGGTCGTGCAGGTGGATATCCTGTCATCTCTATGGCAGCGGTACCGCTTTTATGACCGATTCATGTGAAATGAACGTAGATATCTCGTCGTAACTCTTAAAATAAATAAATATATAAAAAAAATATATAAATGTACAAGGATCGACTTTTGATTTAATCAATCGGTTTATTTATACAAACAGTTTCCAACTCTAACGTAAATATAAAGAGATTGATTAAAAATATTAAAAAATAACATTTACTCGTTAGATTTTTAATTGAAAACTGTTTCGGTATTTATTTCATTATTATTATATAATTTCTATAAATGTATTAATTCACTATATACTTTATTATAATATTTATTTATATTACGATATTCTTCATCTCTCTATTATGATTACATTTATTTAATTTTTTACTCTTGAATTATTCTTTTTACTTGTTTTATATAAATAAATAATTCTATATCTAAAAATAAATTCATTCGTATCTAAAAGTTTTCATAAACTCTAAGTTAAATTATATTAATAAAATAATATTCGTAACTGTTTTATAGAAATATAGTAGATTTTTTTTAAATACAATATATGAGATAAAATAGATTACATTTCATGACTTTTACTTTTTTTGTATTAGTTATTTTTATTTGATAATCATTTTTCTAATTTTAAAACATTACTTTATTTCTTTGATACTTTCAAAAATAAATTTTAAAATTCTTTTCAACAATTTTTTCTCACATATATTTTTAATAAAACCCTTTTTAAAATTTAAAAGATATATATATATATATATATATATATATATATATATATATTTATAATTGTTAAAAATTATATTTATATTTATTTAATTATTAAAAAAAAAACAATTTAGTAATTTAAATACAACTAAAGTAGATTAAAAAATCTTTTTCACAAAAAATTGAATATATTTAAATGTGTAAATCTATTTTGAAAATTCATATTCAAATTTAAATATTCAATAAAAAATCTTCATTGAATATTTTTTTAATAACAATATATTATAGATTTACAACAAATATTTTTTTTCATAATTATAATACAATTAAAATTGATTAAAAATATTTTATATACCTATTTGCTTGGGAACGGTGTCAGATTTAATTTCACACAAATGAGTTATCATCCCCTAAAATCACAAGATATCAAAAAGGATTTAGTAATAATTTATTATTCATTGTATTTTTCTATAACAATATTAAACTAATACACATTTCGATAGCGATTCTATCATCATCAGAGCATTATTTTTCTATTTAAAAAATAATATTGCTCTACCTCCTGCGTGATGTAAAAATTTATGTAATTATGTAAAAAAAATCATTTTTGAATTTTCTCTAATTTTTGCGAGAATTATCGAAGTGTAAATTTTATAAAATATTAAATTTAACAAAAAATAGAAAAGTATTGCTTTTCAGACAGAATTTTCGGACAGTTTTTCAAACAAATTTTCAAATAAAATAAAATTTTAATATATTGGCATTGGATTTGAATGCACATCAGACCAGCAATTTATAATAAACATAATTTACACAGAAACATTAACATAGCTTTCTAAACGTTTTATTTTTCGTCACTTATTTACATTGTTAAATAAAAGTAAGTTCAGGGGTCGACGAAAAAAGCAATTACAGCACGGAGCCCTCTAATATTAAAATAAAAAAAATATTTCCGATATTAGAAATTAATAATTTCTATTATAAAATGTGACTGATTTTTTTCTACTCATATTATTAATTATGAAATGTATTATTAGTAAAATTCATTTATTGGATGAAAGTATATAAATATTTTATGAAATACAATTTATTAAATAGTGTACAATGTTTTACTTTTACTACGTAAATTAATTAATTATCTGAAGTATAAATAAGGAATGGGACACTTTAGTCTCTAATGAAATGTGTTATGAGAAAGTTGTTAAAACAGAAACCTTTTCTAACTTCAATATATTTTAATATCTTCCTTCATAAAAGAATATTAAAAATGTCCTCTCTAAGAAAAAAATCTTAATATCCTTTAAACAAAAGAATATATTAAAATAAATGAAAATTTTAACACACCTTATGTTTCTCAAGTTTTCTTTCTACGTTCTAGTATTATTTACAATATTGTCTTCAAGCCTCTATTAAATATTGTTCTTTTTTTAGAAAAACACGAATTGTGTATATTAATTTATTAAAGTAACAGTACTTCTTTTAAAAGCACGCCATTCATAAAAATATAAATATTTACTCCTTTAAGCCGTATTATTTGGATAAGAAAAAAACTATCACCGTTCACTTCATTCATTCAAAAAAAAAAAAAATATCCACGTATACAAACACAATACGATAGAGTGGAACGTTGTACGATATGACGTACGCATTTAGGAGATTGATTTTCAACACCTTTCACAAATGAACAAGACGTCGTTCAACGAGCCAACCCCGTGCCACCGTCTGCATTTACATGAAAATACGGCACGTAATCATCTGATATGCAATATAGTAGCGGCGATATGATTCCCTGTACAATGGATGTCACCCGGACAAGCTATAACTACTGTTCGCTTGCATTCTTTGTTAAACATCCGTGGGTCACACCCACCCCCGACCGAGGCCCAGGTGCAGACGTTCTGATTAAAGGCCGAACGTAACGGGAGACAGAGACGAAACGTGCTCTTTTTAGTTGCCGTACGAGCGAACGGACACCCCTAGCTGTTACAAGAATTACAAGGTCGGGGGTGTGTGTGGCACGATGTGCGTGTAGTAGTTGTGTTGGCACGATGGTAGGATTATGTCTGGGAAAAATCGAACATTTCCTCTAAAATATCTGATATTATTTACTTATTAAATATATGTGGATGAAATACGATCACTTAAATCCAATATTGTTCTCTAATCTATATACAGCTGTAATTTAGATTATTGAAATTATTGAAACTATTGACATCTGTTACCAGTTGTCACTCAACAAACTATCGAATCTATACAGAATCCTTATAATAAAACACCCTTATTTCTAAATAAAAAGCTTTGTAGTACATTAAACTCGATGTATTAATGACTCATTGAATACTGATATAGCTCAATAATAGACTACTACAAAACTGTGGAAAACTTGTAAGAGTAAATATCAAGTCTTTAATTTAACATCCAGTAGAAGTATTAATTATTCCATCCAATTTATTTTTAACAAAAAATATTTCATCAACCAAATAATTTAGATATATTTTTTCAAAAAATGTGTATTACAACAATTGATTTTTACCAAATGTAGTTTGTAAAAAACTAAAAAGAAAGTGAATCAAAAATATGACAAGATTAATAGTAAAAATAAAGCTTTTGACCAGTATGTCATGAGTTGAAATCTATGTGAAAAGTTAACTTTATTTAAACGAATGTCTGGAACGTTTTATGAAAATCGATTTTGATAACTTTGGAAACAATCTAAGAAAAAGTTCTCGGAAGATAAATTTTCTCTCCACTTTATTTTTTAAGATTTTCGAAATTTGTCTATATGTGTTTTCTTGAAAAATAAGTTTATTTTTTATAAATTTTCCAATCGGTTTGTTTTGAAAAAATCATATAAATTATAAATATATATTTATTTTAAAGAAAAACTATTTTATTTCTCAAAAGATTTTATGAAAACATTCATAGAAAAATAACTATGATTTTATTTATTTGTTGATAGAAAATTTTATACACAATGAATTTTTTATTTGGTTTATTCAGCTAATTTACCGATATTTGTTATTAAAAAAAAATAAAATTGTCTTTATTTCAGAACTTTATCTTACTTTTCAATTTTATTTTATATGTCTATGAAAAGTGAATTTATATTTTTTTAAATTTTTCTAAAATATAATACTGAATAAATAATGCATTTTTCCTTTTAATAAAATCGTCTTTTCAAATCTAGCTTCGAATTTTATAAAAATGTAATTATCTTAAAATAATAATTCACACATTTTATTAAAACTGGAAAGCAAAGCTACAACGAATATAAAAATCCCTCAACTCGATATCGTTATTACACATTGTATACGACTTTCATAAAATTCCCTGGATTTCTGTTATCCGTTAATCCGTCTCCATCGTCCAGACGATCATAATAATAGATCCCGAAAAAGAAAAACGCGCACAATGAGTGCACTACAATTGTTAAAGTTAGAGGGCCGAGCCCCGCGACTTCGCGCGCCATTGGATTTTATGTTATTACACATCAAGTCTTGCTCGTCGTTTCTTTGCTTTTATACTTTAACGCCCCGTACAGATACGCGTAGATTTTTTTCCCTACGTCTCTCTATACTTTTCTACAAGCAGTACCTGACAGCATAAAAGAATTACAATTGTTATGTTAGACTGTAACAGATCTTGAGAAATATTTATTTGTGTTTAAGATAAGGTCTTTGTGCGGTACATTGTATGTGCGATGTTCAAACACATATATTTTTTGTATATTTATTTATTAGCTATTGTATGTTTCTTTTTTTTAAAAAAAAACTTTTTTATATTCACTTTTGGGCATATTTTAGATTTATTCAATACATGTATATGTTTTATATATATATTTATCCGTTAAAATGTGGTGTTTTAGAAAAAGTTTTGAAATAAATAATAATAAAAAAAATAAAAATCTAATATATTTTTATTAAATAGAAAGTAAAAGAGATTCAAACGATAATCATACAATACATCTATTATATTACATAATAATACTAATTATATTTTCACAAGCAAATGATTTTTTATTTAATAAATGGAATATATACAATACAGTTTTTTTAAAATTTAATATTTTGTATGTACTCTTTTTAATAACACAAAAAATAATTCATTAAAAAATCTCATTTTTTTTAAAAAATCTCAATTTTTCCCATACTTTTTTAAAGAATGTTTTTCTTATTAGTTAATGTAATTTTTTTAATTTATTGAATTATAATTGTAATTAGAATTGATGAAAATTCAATCTTCTATAGTAACATTTGAGTTTGAGAGGAAATATTTTTATCAACTCTTTTTATGATGACTTTTAAAATCGAAATTAGATCATAATTGGTGATTATTTTAATTTTTAAATAGAATATACGTCAATTATTAAAAAATATGAAAAATGAAAAGTATTTCTATTTAATGTATAAAAAGTTTGTACTAATAAAAATATTAATTGGGTTAATATTTATTATATATATATATATATATATATATATATATATATATATATAAAACTGTAATATAATGTTTGTTGAATTTTTATTTACTAATTAATGTTTCCAATTAACAAGTTTCCATACGTATACTTAATGACACAACATAAATGAATTAACTGAAATAAACATACAAGTGTATTCTATGAAGAAAACATTTCAAACATTATTTCTTTTGAATGAAATGTAACAAATTACGTTCAATTAACATAATTACTCACACTGAATGATAAATTATAGAAACTTTGTTTCATTGCCGTAATACTATAATATTTTACGTTTTCATTTGCGTGAATAAAATCGATTCATAGTTTATTTTTAGTTTGATGAAGACAGGTATATAACAGAATCTTTATTAGAATTCCATGTAAATATACATACAAAAAATTAACTATACATACACACACACACACACACACACACACTTACATAAATATATATATAATTAACATTAAAAAAAACATTGCTATTAAATGAAGTTATTAAAATAAATTCAAATTTTATTCAAATATACAAAGAGATATTATAATAAATTATATATATATATATATATATATATATATATATATATATATATATATATATATATATATATATATATGTATATATATATATATATATATATATATATAAGTATAGATATAAATAGATAGAAATGTTTGTATTTATAGAAATTTATTTATGAAAAAAGAAATATGTATAAAAATAGTAAGGCATGATTTTTATATATTTTAGTAGAAAATGAAAGAGATATTAATTATTTTCGTTGATATTAGTTATATAAAAAATATATTTGTTATTAAAACATATTTATATTTGGAAAATAGTTCAATAATGAATTCTGAAATAAAGAATATTGATTTTTAATCAAGACTGAAAATTTATTTCAGATCATAAACATAAAAATAAAAATAATACATTAAATAAAATAATACATAAAAATAAATATTCGTAATTATTATTTAAGATCATTTATTTTAAAAAAATATATAATTAAAAATATTTTAATAAGAAACACGACTAAAAAATAAATAAATTTTAAATTAACACATTTTAAAAAAATAGTATTGTTTAGAAAAAAAATTTTTCAAGAAAATTTAATTATATAGTAGCAAAATAATATGTAATTAAAATAAACCAATTTTGTAAAATTAATGTACAATTTTAAAAACAGCTTACCATTTTGAAATAAATGAATATTATAATTGCATTAATTTTTTTAATAAAAATAAATAATTTTAAATATTTTTCAATAGCTTATAAAGTAATTCAGTAATTTATATTTTACACTTTAAAAAAATAACATTTAGAATAAGTACTTAAATTAATAAAATAAATATACACTAATATAAGTACATAAAAAATCTAAAAATTATTTGATGATGATGCAATCACCCTGTACATATGTTTCTTTTTAATAAAACACAAATCTTTGGATGACCTGATATAATACATCAAGATAAGTGATCCTAAAGTTTAAAATGTGAGAGTTAAACAAGAAGATAATGCCAAGAATGAAAACAAGAAATGAGAATTATAATGAAATAAGTGTTTAATATTTTCTTGGTTCAAAAATGAGTTATTTAAATTAGAAAATGAATTTAAAAAGATCTAAAAATGAATGAATTAATTTAAATAATAATGAATTCACAATTTCAAAATAAGTAATGAAGATTTAATAAGTTATTTATTTTAGACATTATAATAATTAATTATAATAAGTTATTTTATTTAGACATTATGAAAATTATAAACAAACAACATTTTCTACAAATAATCCGATTGGAATTTTATCTTCGAGAATCACGAAAGTCGTGTCAAAAATTTATTGCAAACTTGAAATTCGATGTGCAGAAAAAATCGACCAGAACGCCAATAATTGACAATATAATAATATAATATAATATACACTTGTAGGCGCAAGCTGCTGATGATATGATTACGATGTACATAATTTATGAACATTTTCCATTTATATAATGGCACAGTACAGATTATGTACTATAAACGGATGGATAATGGTTTTGAATAAACCGGTTAAAATCGTTGAGTGACAGTTCACAAATTGAAAAATTGGATTATGTGAACGTTTTCATGCATCATTATTCATAAGTTTAATTCGATAACGATCGAAAAATATATTCGTCTGCTTAATACATTTTCTAATTGATAATTGGTAGCGTTGAGTTTCTTAATTGTTTAATCGAATTATATATATATATATATATATATATATATATATATATATATGTGTGTGTGTGTGTGTGTGTGTGTGTATGTGTAAGGTTAATAAAATAATTTTCATGTTTGTATTAAAAATTCGTGAAAGCTCCGAGGAAAACTTTATCGAAAACAAAATTACTCTGTAATATTATCAACTGCTTATTAAAACATTCGTGAAATTTAGAAAAGAATTAATTGACATTTTTTTTTTATAAAATATTTTCCATCATGATTATTTCAGAATATTGTTTTATGATGTGTTTTAAAATGTAATTAACAAAAACATCAACACTGCATTAACATTTCACAACATCAAACGAACTACATTACAGTATATATAATATAATTTTTAAAAATATGTGGTTTTTAGCTTTTGACACATGAACATAAATATATTTTTTGTAAAACATGTGGTATAAAATTTTAAATAATGAAAAAATTGAGTAAAATAAATACATTTTTATAAATGAATATTTTCAGTAACTAAAATTTTTTTTTTTTAATACTTCTAATATTTATTAGATAATTATATATTTAGGCAAATAAATTTAGAGTTTTTCAACTTATTTTTTTTTTAAAAAAAACACAAATTGTTAAAGGTTATATTTGATAAAACACGTTTATAATTTTTAACCTCAAAATGAAAAAAATGGCAAAGGTTGTAAGACACATTTTGTGTAAGAAATTTTCTGGTTCACTAAGTTTCTTTGATACTCAAAATGTTCTTATTTAATCCTCATAAAAAAATCTCTTATGAAAAAACTAATGTTAGTATGAAATAATTCTCGTAAATGAATTACTTACTCCAACATCACAATATTTTATAGAAATGTTCAAAAATCACTTATTATTCATATTATGCGATAAACCATATTTCAAAATTCTTATTGTTATTATAAAACCTCAACATTATAAAAACTAATTGAATTTAATATTTGTAATTTAAAATAATGACTCATTTTTTTGGTTCAGAAAATTATTTTTGTGTATTTTATTATTGAACTACTTTATATTTTATTTTATTTTATAATTAGTTTTCAACCTATCATCAGATATTTTTTTTAATTCAAATATTAAATATCAACCAGATTTTTATTAAATTTATTCATAAATAAATTAACAAGTAAATAAATAAAAAAATTATACAAAAATAATCCAATCATAAAAATAATCAAATAAGTGTATTTATAAAATTCCATTGTCATTTATTAAAACTATCCTGGAAAAAATACATTTCACATAAATAAAATTGTAGTCAATTAGAAAAATCAATTAAAAATACATTTATCTAATGATATTTTTAAAAATGTAATTAGTCTTAATTTAACAAAGAAAATAAGTAAATCTCATGAATATTTACTAACATAAATATCTGTGTCAGTTAATTCCATTGAGAAAAAAATGACAGATTTATATGATATTATAAAAGTTCTCTTTAAATTTAATACATTGTATTTTGTTGAAGTAGTCTATTTGGACCATTTAAAAACATCTGTTGAATCTGTCGTTGCTTAAGTTTTATGATATAAAATAAGAAAACGAGTAGCTATACTTGAGTGCAAAAACAAGGCACGTGTCAAAATAAGGTTGGTCCATAAATCGTCTGACCGTTTGAACACATACATATATAGATAACATAGTGAATCGTCCATTAGAAGACAGGATGCGCAACTGAAACAACAAAAACTTTCGACACTTATTGCACAAAAATGCATCGGTAAGGGACGGTCGGTAGGGGTGCATGGCCGCCCGGTAAAAATTATACGACAACAGGGACGAATATCTCTTCTAGTGTTGTTAGTCGTACTGAAATCACGAATGGATGCTGTGACGACTTTCTGTTTTAGAGATTTTACTGATTTTTTCACATACACTATTTAATATTTTATTTTATTTAATTTTGTATTTGTTTCTATTAAACATTTTTTTTAATTAAAAAAAAAATTATTTCAATTTCTCATTTACTACAATTAATAAAGACTTTCAACTGCAATAAAATTACTAATTTTACGTTCTATAGGAAAATAATAAAATTATAATAAATGTATTTAACATTTATCTGAATTTTTTACATTAAAAATTAAGTAAAGGATTTTTTTAAAAAAATCTATAAAGATTTATTCATATTTTGTTTTTATCAAATATTCCATTGTGATTAATCTTCTTCTAGAATTCTCTTTGAGATTACCCTTGCTCTTTCCCATGATTATAACAATTCTTTTTATCTTCTTGCTCGTTTTCACGTGATTAATTTCCTCTTGATGATCTATCTTTTTTTAATCAAACCGATTTTTGTTCATTCTTTCAACAATCTTTTTCTACTTGGAATTTTTAATCTCGACCCATTTATTTACTAATGTAATTATTGTCAGTTCCTTATACACTCTTTTTATACTTTGACAGTTTTTTCCTACTATTTTTCTGTAAATTTTTATTAATGTTTTTATTTTAATTAAAATGATTAGAATTTCAGAAAATAACTGGAATTAATTTTCACTCTCTAAATTCAAAAATAAATCAAATTCAAAACTAATACAATTTTTTTTAAATAAAGTAATATTTTCTAATTGAACAAATATAATTTTGTAAATAAATTTAATTAAATTTTAAAAAAATATCTAATAGCATTTTAATCAATTTGATTAAATATAAAATAAAAATAAATCTATTTTCATTTTAAATCCAACTGAAAATATAAAAACGATAGAATGTTAAGCACATTTAGTAGAATATTGAAATATATTTTAAAATTTTAATTTATCAAAATATGTGATTAAACTAAATATGATATTGATGATATATTTTAATAAACAACTAATTTATTTTATAATTTATTATTTATTCATTATGCTAAAGTGTAATGATTAACTAATTTATTTTGATAATTTTATAAATCTCGATTTATTCAACATATATTTAAACACGTATATAAAATATAATTAACTACTTATTTTATTATTATACAAAAAAGTGATATATACAAACAAGACTTTACAAAGATTAACAATAAAACTAAATACCATCTTAAGTACGTTTTCAAATAATCTGTTTTTTCTGAACACAATTCCCAATAAATCCATTTAACGAGTCAACTACTAGTTTCTCTTCATAAAACCTTTTTTATGATGTCGTTAAATCGTCTACTTTTTTACCTACTGTAGGTAAAATGTAAAGAATGGTATTTGTGCACACCCCCTACGTTACGCTTTAGAAACTTTTTAGCTACTTAATGCGCACACTAATCATACATTTTACATGAATGCGCCGGGAGAGAAAAACATCTGCTTGATGTTGTCACTATTGCTACGTATGCACGCCCCTGTTCAAATTCCATTTCATAGCTCAGGAGATCACTGTTTACGCCCGCTACAAATGCAGAAATCCAGTTTGTACGTATACATCTCGTTTTGATTCGCTCATTTTTTATTAATAGCTCACATCCGCACACACACACACCTTCATAAATCATGTATATGTATATATGTATATGAGTGTATGTTTGTATATATATATATATATATATATATATATATATATATATATATATATATATATATATATTTCTAGGGAGAACGCATAATACACAGTACACATATGCATTTTTTTAATTTTTAATTAATAATGTAAATATTTAATTTTTTATAAATCTTATTATTTTTAGAAAAATCGAATTAATTATTAAAAATAAGACTAACTGAAACTTAAATACATAATTACAATTACAGATAATTTTAAACACAATTTTTAAATAATGTAGTATGATTATGTGTCTAAATTACATTTTACTAAAATATTTCTTTGTCAACCAAAAACATGCAATTAAGAAATTCAAAAATTAACTTAAATAATTTATTTTCCTATGATAGTTATTTTTTCAAAGCAAATTCTGATTTTCTTTTAATAAATATGTATCAATGCTATGTCACGATAGAGAGAAGATTCATATTTTAATACAGACAATTTTTTTTCGATTTTTTAAATTTCAAGAAGAAAGGTAATTCAACAAAAATCGTTTTTTCGGTATTAAAACCATATTTTAGGTTTTTCACTGGAACTTTTACTGGAAAGTGATTATGTTTTATCAAAATAACTAATTTACAGCGAAGAATATTGATTTTTATTAAATTTAAAAAATTTCAATTTTTGTCCTCAAAAAAACCACGACCTATAGTATGGAAAATTTGAAGAAAAATCAAAATTTTCAAAAATTAGATTGTTTGGTCTAAAATCATGAGTAGCTTAAATAATAAGAATAATAAGTAATTAAAATCATATTTTGGAGCATAGAACGCATTTTATTTTAAGAAAACTTAATTTTAGTTAATTAATCATTGCTTTAGATAAAAATTCATTATTTTCATTTTCAATCAATTTCTTTGCATATTTTTTTTTATTTTTTTACTGAAAATTCTTCAATATCATGCTGAGAAAATGTCTTTAATCTTTTTTGTTTATTCTGATTGAATTAAATATATTTTTTCTATTTTTTTGAATTTTGAAAAAAATGAAAATTATCAAAAATTGTTTTTTAGGTATTAAAATCATATTTTCAAATAATCATTGTAATTTTTACTAGAAAATGACTATTTTACATCAAAATAATTGATTTATAGCGAAAAATATCGACTTGTATTAAATTTTAAAAATTTCAATTTTTGTCCTCAAAAAAACCACGACCTATAGTATGGAAAATTTGAAGAAAAATCAACATTTTCAAAAATCAGATTTTTTGGTCTGAAATCATTAGTAGGTTATATAATAAGAATAATAAATAATTAAAATCATTTTTTGGAGCATAGAACGCATTTTATTTTAAGAAAACCTAATTTTAGTTAATTAATCATTGCTTTAGATAAAAATTCATTATTTTCATTTTCAATCAGTTTCTTTGCATATTTTTTTTTTATTTTTTTACTGAAAATTCTTCAATATCATGCTGAGAAAATGTCTTCAATCTTTTTTGTTTATTCTGATTGAATTAAATATATTTTTTTCGTTTTTTTGAATTTTGAGAAAAAATGAAAATTATCAAAAATTG
>CP092088.1:53956268-54006268 GCA_029203775.1 Neoneuromus ignobilis
GCTCGAAAACCTATCTTTAATAATATATAAATCACGCACAATTGTATAAAATTACAATACATCCGTCACATGCACGTTGATGAAATGTGATACACATAAAAACGTATTTTAGAAATGTCGATTGCAACAGGCCCTATCGGCCGTAGACATCAGATTGGCTATTGTCGCCGCCTAAACCATATATATCCATCGTACGCCGAAAAATATAGAACCGACGATATAATAGTACAACCAACATATACTACACTCGGTTATACCAGTACCGTCACTAATAGATACTCGTGCTCCACTACCGCCGACACTAGAATGCTTTTAAACCGGCGTTACATACACAAAAAATGCATCTACATTGTGAATTAATTAGCTGTTAAGTTGAACTACATTCGACGATCAAACCGTTACATGTAAATTATTTTTGAATGAGCGCGATCGATGTATTTTTATTGTACTTTTAAGTGGTGCACGCGAAGGTACAATCCGATTCGAGAGTTTAATGGAAATCGTATTATCCCATTCAGATTGGATTGATCGGGTTCAATTATCTATTTATCGTATTCGTTTGTATTAATTTTTTTATCACGTTCACAACAACGACGATTTATTTTATATGTCAACGATACATAAACACGATGATAAATTAATTGAAATGATATAAAACCTTTCAAATACGACATAAAAATTATAATTAAATACGATAGTCATTTCGTTAAATATATTTTGAAATTCATCACTTGAATAATAAAAAAAATATTTGTAAAACATCACATTTATTCAAATGGAATAAAAAATAAAGGATTATATTTAAAATCTAACAGGATATTTTACGAGAAATTATCTATTTAATTTATTATTTCAATAAAAATATGGTACATCTGGGAAAATTAAACAATATTAAAAAAAATTCATAACATATATATATATATATATATATATATATATGCGTGTGTATGTGTGTGTGAGTAATAAGTATGCATAAAGTAAAAAGATTTATTAAATCTCCTCTGAACATAAATTTCAAAGAGAACAAAATCCCATTAACGAAACGTCTTTGTGTATCTGTGAAGAAAAAAAAATATAAAACCGTATGTTAATGTACGTAGAACAAAATACGAATGTCCGAGAAGAATACGATTTTATTTATTCACCTATAGAATGAAATCGACACACCCTAATCTACGAGAGCAAAAAAAAGGAAAAAAAACGAAACATCGATTACATACATAAAACAGATATATGTGGCCCATTCTCCGTTCCACAACCCTATTTGTAATCTAGTCTAATCTCGTATTGTTATCAAAATAGACTTAAACATTGAGTCACCGATACGCGGACTCACTATAGATACATTTGTAAGATTTCACTGCTGTTGCATTTAGTACAGTGATATATGTTTCGAAATTTTAGATTGAATATTTTATCTAGTTTATCTATTTATTTATGCTCTCTTTTGTTGCCTTCGTTCGTATTTTTAAATAATTCTCAATATATATATATATATATATATATATATATATATATATATATATATATCCCAGAAAAAAATTCACTGATGGATTGAACAGAAATATAAAGAAATTCATCGAAATGGAATGGAAGAAAAAGGCATTACATCGAGTGAAGTTAAAAGTTTTGGGAGAGGTATTTATTTAGTAGTGAATGGATAGAGGCTGTGATTATGATGATAATATATATATATATATATATATATATATATATATATATATATATATATATATATGGTGTTCCACCAGGAGCGCACATATATATTGAAAAAAACATCATTGATCACTCAAAAAATATGCTTTTTATATAAGTTTTACATATGGGTATTTATATATATATATATATATATATATATATATATATATATATATATAATCATTATCATCTCAAAAACCTATATCAATCCATTGCTGAGCGAAAGACTTATCGAATTCATTAGTTCTTCTTAAATAATTTCTCAAGATTCTTCTATTGTTTCCTGCTCTCAGCTAATCTTATCCAATCCTAATTTCCACCCACTACACTTCACAATTTCATCCCTTCATCTTTAATAAAGTCTCTTCTTTAGTCTCTTTTCATCTCTTGTTCTCCATTCAATAATTATTTTTATCCATCTATTGTTTTCTGTTCTTGCTATATATCATCCTTCCCATTCTCGTTTCTATTTGTTCTATTATATCAGTTATTCTTGTCTGTTTTTATATAAATTTACAGATTTTCCGATTACATTTAAAAAATCCTGGATTTATTCTTTCCATTCTTTATTGGGTTGTCAAAAGTTTTTGTTTAATTTTTGTATTCAGTAATCCAAGTTTCTAACTCGTAACTACAAACAGTTAATACACATTAGTTATATGCTTATTCAAGAGTATTTTACTCTTCATTGTATTATTTATTCTTCCAAATGCTACCCAAAGATATAGATTATATAACCTTGAAAACAATTTAAAAAAATAAATAAAAAACATTAAAATTCAGTACTGTGAAAAAATCGTTTCAATACAAATTAATCATTCATTTCAACACGACAAAATTTTATAAAAAATTTCAAATTACTTATTTTTAAGATGATAGTATCATTATCAGTTCACTACATTATATAATTTTAACACAGTTCTCTGTTGATGAAGCTATAGTCATATAAATGCGTATCAGCAAATAAAGTGAATAATAAATAATTGTGAAATACTTTTATAACATTTTATGATTTTAAAATATGATTTATTTATATTTCAACGAAACAAAAATAACTAATATGTACCTAAATAATTTTTATATATTTTTTTTATTAAAATAATTTGATTTATAAAATTTTAAGAGTTCAGAAAATGAATTATTCATCTTTTTAAAGTATAGAAAAATTATAAGAAGCAGATCAATAATATTAACATTATAAATTCATATAGATCTCATAAATAAAATTAAAAAATAATTTCTTTCAACTGAAAACAATTAAAAGTACTTTTAAAACTTATAATCTCATAAAAAAGTTAAAAATTGTTATTTAATGAAATAATTTAATTTTAATGCAGATACTTTAATTTTTATAGAAAGAGTTAATAATTCAAAATAAGTATTATTATCGAAATACTTGTAAGAAAAGGGTATAATTTTAGAAAAAAATAAAAATTGTTGCTATTAAATAAATATTTTTCAATTTAATTTATTCACAATGAATTAATACTTTTAAATAAATATTATTATAAAAACACTAAATCTTATAAATAAAAAATATGCCACAATTTTAGAAAAAGCTCAACTATTACTGCGGTTGTTAAAAAGAAATAATCGATATCAAATATTTTATAAATAAATAAAGTTGAAGAACAAAAACAACCAACCACATTTTCCTTATTTCCAATAAAGTGAAATTGTTTATATCCAATATCCTGGAAACGTCTTATTTCCAATATCTTCAACGTTACACGGAGAACGTATCGATTTTTTGTGTGCTCTTCCTTCCACCACAAAAACATCCAACACAGTGTATAACGTCACCGTTCAACCGCCAGATCAGTCTAAATCAGATAAATGTTTTTGATTGCTTACACGGCGCCACATGGAGGCTTATATTACATTTTAAGAAGTAATAAAAATTTTTGTGAATGACTCTTTAATCACTTATAAATTATATTGTCGTCGAAATGTATCTGTATATGTGTATATGACAATTTCCACGAATGGAACTTTTTATATTTCACACATAAACGGATATCTCTGAAAGTTTATGTTACGACTAATGCACGTATCTAAAAATATGCTCTTTTATTACTATTTATCATTTATAGTAAAATTTTATTGTCTTCTTTTATTGTTATTATTGTTTTACATATGGCAAATGGTTTGAGCTTGAAATTTATCGAACAAGATCGTTTTCTATACACGTTTTTAAATCATTCAAATTTATACTGATTACTTGTAATTTTATTCTACTTTATATTAGTAATAATATTTTTAACTGAACATTTAGTATCAACAAAATTAAATTTTATTTAAATATATTTATTATTACAAGATAGAAATCGATTAAAATTTTATTATAATTTTATAACCGTACGTGATTATTTCTTATATAAACATAATTGAACGTAAAATAAAAACAACAATTAAAATAAACATGTTAGTAATAAAATAAACTATTAGATTGACTTAAAAGCTACAGAACTGAATCTGTAAATATATGGAATTTTTTCTTGTATTTTTCGATAATGTAAATAGTTTTAATTTCTTTCTGGAGAAATTTGAAATGAAAAAGAATATTTCAGTACTATGAAAAAATATTTAGCATTATTCCAGATTAAGCAACACTAAATTATATTTTGATATAATTTTCTAATTTATTTCCATGCAAAAGTTGGAATTAAAATAAAATTTACAATTATGTTTACATAAAAAAATTAACAATTTTCAAATATAGGTACATTTAAGATTTTTTTATATTTTTGAATAATATAAATAATTTTAACTTTTTTCTGGGGAAATTTCGAATGGAAAAGAATCTCTCAATAATACTAAAAAAAATACTCAAAAAATCGATATTCAAAATTAAGTATTAATAAATTATATTTTGGTATATTTTTCTAATTTGGTTCCATGCAATATTTGGTATTAAAATGAAATTTACAACTATGTTTATATAAAAGTTTAATAATTTTCAAAATATAAATTTAAGATTTTTTTTGGGTAATATAGATAGTTTTCACTTCTTTCTACAGAAATTTCGAGTGAAAAAAATATCTCAGTACTAGAGAATTATATTTTGATAGATTTTTTTCTAATTTATTTTTATGCAATAATTAGAACTAAAATAAAATTTACAATTATACTATATAAAAATATAATAATTTTCAAAATATAATTTACATTTAAATAAACATATTACACAATTTAACTTTTTTATCTTTTTTTCTCTTCTTGAAATTAACAATAGATTATTATTATAATTGATTTAATATTTACAATCTTTTATAACAACGTACAAATACTTTTTTTCATACAGAAAATAACACTTTTAATGGAAATATGACAAAATATGATTAAGAGGATTTTCCTCAAATAATAAAAATATACGAAATTTAATGGAAAATACACAGTGTATACAGAAATAGTTTTACTCAATTTTTATTGTTATTGATTTAGTTGTGGAAAATATAAAATTTATGAGAAGAGTACGAAAAATTTTATCCTTGACAGTATACAATTATTATTTTCAAATAATTTAATATCGATAGTAAATTGTGTGGAAAAATTATTTATTATATTATCAACACAAAATGTGTTTTATGAAATAATTAAAAATAATTTCAATTAGAGAAAAAAATATTATACATATATAGATAAATAAATTGACAGATTATTTATAAGGAATATTTTCCAAATAATCGAATAAATGTTAATAAAAAAAACCCATTATTCTAGAGTTATTGAACTCGACATATTTCCAAGCTAGAAATAATCACCGCCAGTATAAAATTAATTTCTCATTGCTCCGTAAATCTGATGAGTATTTCGGATCAGAAGCTAATCAACTTATTAAGAGAGTGCACCTGTAGTACATAAAAGAGAGATTGAATCTAACTCATTACGTGGACAATAGATGATTGCCGGCTGTGGTTCAACAAAAGAAAATTGCAAACGATCGATTTAGTGAATTCTGAGTATTTGTTATTGGAACGAATAATAGGGATGCAAGAGTTCAATATCCACAATAGGAGAGACGAGGAAAAAATGTCTGTTTTTAGTTGAATGTGGGAAAACCGGGGCGGTGTTGCAACGTGCACACGGTTTCTATTAAAATGGAATTGATTTATTCAGAATCGGTCCGTTGTGCTTATCTTCATACGGGTATTAATTACTAACACCCCGTCGAGTGGGTTTTATAGTTGTTAGTTTATAAGAGTTCAGGGTTGAGATTTAATGGGATTAGTTTGTTTCGTAATATGGTTTTGTTGAATTGAATTAATATTTTTTTTCATAAATCATTTTCAATTTAATTTAGCTTTATAACAGATATGAAAATATAAAAGGAAAAACATAAATTTTTATTACATATAGATTTTTAATTTAAAATTAAATACTGGAATTTTAATTTTTATATAAAATTTTACAATCCGATTATAAATCAAACCTGAAATTAAAAAACTCTCTATTTTATATTTTGAAATAACTGAAGATTATTATCAATTCCATATATCGATCATTTTATCTCATTAAATCCAGCACTGATTTATCTATTCACATGCATGTATTATTATATAATTTAAATTTCTATCAATTGTATTATTGACAATGAATGAACATATGTCTATTGAAAGGAGACATTTCGACAGTTCTGAAATTATTGTAATTTAACTTCATACACATACTAATTAGAATGACAATACAGCGAAAGATTTATAACCCAAACGTTAATATAACATGTTAATCTTACTAAGTTTGTATTGAGCTTAACAAATACTTGTCCTGTGGATTAGAACGTCCGAGTAATCAATGCTACACACATACAGTACATACGTTCCGTCTCTTGGCAAACATACTCTGCGGGTAAATAGTCAAACAATGACATTGTAGACGAATCTTTGGAAATAATCCGACTTTTATTTACAAAACTTATTATATACTCGTATAGTGTCTCTATGTCATGTGATTATTTAAAGAAATTCGATATTTTATGTTCTTGTAAAATACATTAAATTGTATTATTACAAAAAATCATAACGAAAAAAAATCTTTTTAAACAAATAAATCATTGTTTTAACATTGACATTTTTTTAAATCTTTTTAATAATTATTTATTTTACTTTTTATTTACTAAATGGCATTTTGATAACAATGCATCATCACCAAACTTGAACATTTTTATAAAATCACATTGATTAAGCAGCTTAATTATATAGAAGTGAATTAATCACAATTTTAAATAAATACTATTAAAAAATTCTTTTTAAGCACACACTTTACTGTTAAAATACACAAAAAATTCTTAAATTTGTAAAATATTTTCTTTAAAAAAATAATAAAATGTGTTTTTAGTATTATTTAAATTTTATGACCATTTGTATATTTATTTATAAAATTATTTGTGTAAGAATGAGAAATCAACTTTTTAAACATACACATTATAAATAAAAGTTTGTTGAAATATACAAAATATATATTTTTTTAATATTTTCTTAATATTATTTTTAATTATACAACCATTTTTATATTTATTTATAAAATAATTTGTGTGAGAATGAGATATAAACACAAATCAAATTAGGAAAACGAATTATTTTTAATAATTTGAATCTAAATTAAAAATATAAAATATGAAATTTTTAAATAATAAAATAGTTGCATAATGATTTTTAATTATACAACGTTTTTTTTATATTTATTTATCAAATAATCATAAACTAGAACAAGTTATGTTGAAAGAAACGAATTAAATATATTTTTTTAAACAAAACTGTTTAATTCATTTCCGAATTTAATTTAATTTCGAATTGAACTTCTACAATTAATTCCCCATTAAACAAAATCACTTATCCAAAAAAAGATTGTTCACGCAACCATTAAAACGAATCAACAAGTGTATAAATATTTATCAAACCCTACGGATTGCAAAATATATTGTTCAAAGTTTAAATCGAATCAATATTCAAAGGTTCAACCCGACAACTTTATCCTACAATTCAAAAACATATCCATTTTGATCAACGTGTATTGTGTTCGTTCTATCTACAGGGTATAAAATTTAAAGGTCGTCGTAAACATATAAATCAAACGAATAAAACCACGACTCCTGATCTTGAAAATTCCGGTCGTACCGTTCTATCCTGAGCACAATCTAAAAATCTATTTTTTTTCAAGAACAAAGTGAATGAACGAAGTAAACAGAATGTGTGCAACATAAATCTCCATCTTCTTCTTTGCACGGAACGTGAATGAATCGTCATTTCATGTTTAATTTGCATATGATGATTACGGTGGAACAGTGCAGGGTCGATAGTGCAGGGCACGCCCTTACCATGTTGTCTGCAAACTACGTGAATTGAAATCGATTTGATTCCAACTTAGTTTTATTTGTCTGTGTCATCCTGTGACAGATTTCAATTAGTTGTCCAACGATGTGACGTTAAATTCGGGTCACCTGTCTCGAGGGATTTATATAAAAAAGAATAAACAAATAAAATAGAAAGTTTTTGCTTTTGGTTTCTTGAGAAATACAGTTCTGTCGCAGTAAATTTAATTTATTAACTCTGAAACGTAATTAAATAACAGCATGGAAATTCTCAGTTCGGAAATATTTTCTAGTGATCAATATTTGATATCGATATCAAATATAGAACAAAAATATTTTTACTGATTATTTTGTTAATTTTATATTTAATAAAAAACTAATTTAAATCAACTATTCACTAAAAATTAGATTAAAAAAGTAAAAATAAATCGGTGAAAAATTAACGTTAAAAAAAGTTACTTATCTTCATTAACAAAAATCTAAGATCAAAAAGTAGAAAAAATAAAAATAAAATCAATGTCACCAGACTTACAATCTTAAGCAAGCAGATTATATTAAAATATTTTATAATCAATTAAATTTTTATGACATACCTTTGCAATAATTAAATATTGATATTAAATCATATTTCAAACAAAATAAACTAAAAAAGTAAAATTACTGAAAAAAGTTGAATGAAATTATTAATATTAACTGGAAAATCTAAATTTAATTAAATTTTTCTTTGCTAGGGTTATTTTACTATCTAATTTAATTTGAAAAATAAAATACATTATAGAGACTTCACTTTGTATTTTATTTAATCTCTCTCTCTCTCTCTCTCTCTCTCTCTATATATATATATATATATATATATAAAGAGAGAGAGAGAGAGAGATTATTGAAACAACAAGCATATTAATTATTATTAAATATTATTTTTTATTGAATTATATCCAAATATTTTCAGAATTTTATTAAAAAAAATATTTCAAAAATGTAAAGTGGCTCAAATTAGACTAAAGTGTTTAGACATAGATTTACTTACTTACTATGATTTATTATCCTTCAATCTCATTTGAACTACCCTTCATAATATATAGAAACCAGTATAAATTACTTCAAATAAATCAAATCAAAAAAGTAACATCTCGAAAACTTCTTTTAGTTTTTTAAAACTTTTTTTATAATTGAAAATTCTTAGTTAAGACTAAAGATTTTTTCACAATATCTATCTTTAATCAATTTCAATATTTAAAGCAGAGAAAATAATAAAGTATATAACTTTTTATATTCAAATATAATAATTCTATATGAATGCAGATATCTGTAATAACATTTTTTGTTGAACATAGAAGAATATTTTCCTTTTTTGCAATTTTACAACATCTAAATTGGTTATTACAGTCGAAATTGTTATATCGATTTTTATAATCGAAATTTGTTATATAGTTACAGTTTTTTCTATCATATATGTGCATGATTTCATGCTATAAACTTTAAATTGATATAATTTTAGAATAAGTATAAAAATAAACAGTAAGCTAGAAATCATTTTTAAAATGTTTGAGATTTATGTTTCGTTTAATAGATATTCAGTAATTCTAAGAAATATATATATATATATATATATATATATATATATATATAATAAAAATTATTTTTATATAAAAATCAAATAAAAATAAATGTATATTTTCAGACCATAAAATTAAAAATCATGTCAAATAGCTATCTACGAAAATATTTTTTTCAATTTCTAAGAATATTTATATATATATATATATATATATATATATATATATATATATCTAAGATAATTTATATAAAATAAAGTAAAAAGTAAGTTGACATTTAAAAAAATTATTAACTTAATAATCTCTTTTAAATAAATAGTCCCATATACAAGTTTCGAAAACAGCAACACTTTTAAACAAATTCATAATACTGAGATTAAGTTTGCCATAACTCTTCGATGCTTGAGTACTTTATTAAAGAATATTTCATAATTTTAAACGGTGGGATAAATACTTTTCGGAATATTCATGGCGACAAGAGAGAAGAAGAACACTGTATATAACTGCTTGTTTTAATGTAACAATGAATCGAAAACAAAATGAAAACTTCATCGGTACACACACATACTTACACATACATACATACACACACACACACACACACACACACATATATATATATATATATATATATATATATATATATATATGTTGAGAAAGATACTTTCGAGTATCTCCAATCGATACACGACAGAAATTCATTCCTTAGTGCGATTCCATGTATTATTTACAATGAAGCCACTATTAGATTCATGCACAAAGGAAGGGCCTGTTACAATGCAATTATAGTATGTGTTCTTCGCGTTCGCACATTGAGAATTCCCCAAGTGGAGTCCTGAATACATTAACAACTCTTTGGGTAGCCTATATGATGTCGTCTTCTTCGACGACATTGTATGCGGTGCTGCAGATGCTTTTCTTTACCACTAAAAACAAAGCCCCCAGTATCTCGGCTCATTTTTGCATGCTTACTACAATTTCGTCCTTCAGTGAACGCACACTGGCGTAGAATTTTTTCCAACAGGACCGCAATAAGGATTTTTTGATACTGTTGTATTTTATTTTTGTTACTCAGAAACAGAGACTTGTTTTTAAAATATTAAGTGGATTACTAAAAATTAAAAAAATATATCTAATACATGTAACATATTTTGTGTATATATAATGTTTTTGTAATTTTTTAATACAATAAAATTTTTTTTATTAAATTATATATTTATTCCATCAGAAAAAAACACAATTTGAATTTAAATAATAAAATACAATTGATAAACAAATATTATATTTAGGAAAATCATTTAAAAATACATTTTAAGAAAGATATTGTTTATAAAAAAATGTTTTTTAACATAAAAAATAAAATAAAATTTGTCAAATATAGAAATACCATTATTAATATATTTGTTCATAACTTTTTTTTTATAATACTATATTATACTATAAAAATTGAACAAAAAAATAAAATAATACAAATTAATTAAAATATTTTTGGTTATCCATTAGATTCAAAGAAGTATATTTATAATAATGTTATTGTAAAAAATAAATCATAGCAAAATATATGAACAAAAAAATTATTACCTGTGAAATTAATGCAATTAAAATTATTTACTTATTTCTGATTGAATATTCTTATAATTTATTTTAAAAAATATATAATTCGTAAAATTATTCAGTACTGGAAAAAAATAATTGAGTATAAAATCCAAAGGATATTTTTAAAAAAATAAAAAAAAATGTGTAATAAAAATATATATCATGAATTTAAATACAGTATATAAATAAAAAAAAATGGTGAAATTATCAACACTTATTTGTTAACGACCAATTTATTTTACTTTATTATTTATACCAAAAAATGAATAATCGTTAATTAAAGAAATGTTTAAATCAAAAAAATAATTTATTACTAATTTTTATTTAAATATAAAAATCTAGAGAAATATTTTCGAAAAATTAAAAAAAATATTTATTAATAAAGTTATGTCATAAAATTAAAATATAAGACTTTAGCTTAACAAAATACGATTATTATTCATTTGCTATGATTACCTTATTCTACAAAATCATTTTCTTATTAACCCAATAATTTTTAAAAAAAATTAAGTCAATGTAAAAAAATAATTATTTATAAAATTGAAAAAAATATATTTAAAACAATAAAAAACTAATACACTTATTATCATTTATTTGTTTATTATAAAATTTCTTCACAAAACCATTTATTCTAAAGACTAAATAATTATTCTTTTTTTTAAAAAAAATCGAATTATCAGGAAAACTTAAAATTAATTTCAATAAATATTGAATGAATATAAAATTAAAACGATTAGAAATCAGACTATAAAAATATGACACAAAATAAAATGCTGTGTATGAAAAATAAAATTTAAATCACTACTGATACCTACTTTATTTTATAACAGCACTTTTTATTCTATCAAATGTAAGAAGATCTTAAAAATATAATAATATATCAAAAAAGTACTAATCGTACGACATCGTACCATTGAATCAATAGTTGTGAATAATTTTCACTCAGTCCCTGTCGTTTCATTCTTGTACAATCACACACTTCACATTCTATGTCAGTCTCATTCAATCTGATCACAATATAATTTCTTACAAAGATTTAATTTGCGACAATCAAATACAGATTTAATCTCCTCGGCGCGCAGACGTTTGTTCAGTGACTCGAAATGTTCGAATACTTGAAAATATACGAAGATCTGGAAAACTTGTGACGACGAACGATGTGGATTTTAATTCTAACGGTCATAAGATCGAACATTACCTTTTGATGATACGATTGAATATATTTCGTATACTTTTAATTTATTGTGAATATTTTAATAAATTGAAAGAAAGAAAAAACAGTCACTGTTCACAATACACCAGCATATTTTTTAATTATTTTCTAGAATTGAATAATAAAATATTTTATACAAATACAAATTAAACAGATATACATTAACATTTTTTTTATTTCTAAATTAAAAATAAAAGATATTAATTATCTCTTTTTTTTAAAAAAAAGATAATACTAGTTTTTCGTTAGCTGTATTATCGTAAATTTTCATAATTTTAATATAAGAGAATATTCATATTGATTTTATTAAAAACGGAAGCAGGAACTGATCTGTAATCAGTTTTTTTTACATTTTGAATATTTGCCAAGCTGTTAGAATGATTTATTTCATAACGCTGTCAAAATGTAAGCTTATTAAGCATTTTTTATCACGAAGATGGCTGGTTTCTCAAAGAAAGATAACACATGTCACCAAAAATATATTCAATATTATAATACCAAGAAACTATATAAAATCAATCGTTCCAATTTTTGATTTTTTAATATTACTGATAATATTTAATCATAATATTTTATTTTATTAAAAATTTAATTCTATTTTCCCATAATAAATTTTCTTAGTAAATATTAAATTATATTAAATATTTTTTAATTAACTAATTTATTGAAAAAATAACCTGGTTAATTATATCATCAAATATTTTTTAAATTCGAAAGTGAAATTAATTTATTTATTTTAAAATTTATATAAGTATTTCATCGATTTATTTAAATGTTTAAATTAAATGTAATTTTATGTACTGCAGTTCAAAAATAATGATATTTTCATAAAAATATGCAAAAACTAAAAATCTATAGTAATTACTAAATATTTTAGTAGAATTTTGTAGTATGGGAGTTTTTTTTAAAAAAAAATATTTTATGATTTAAAAATTAACTATTGAGTACTGACAGGATTTACAGTGACATTTTCTCAAATTGTTTTCTATTTATACAATATAAACCGATATTTTTTCGTATTCTAAACGTTCGAAGGAATCAACATACTGTATATTCATCTCACTGATTATATAATAAACGAATATTATTTGACGATTCGATTCCTCGTGTGTACGAAATTTTGTTCGTTCGTCGCATGACGTACAAACTAGACATGTGTGTCAATTTATAAAAGACAACGTAATCTATTTTGATAAATTGATATTCTGACGTCTACGAAAATAAAATCACATGTTTTATTATGAAGATATTTTTATATGTCAATATTTCAATATTTACGATGATTAAAAAAATAATGCATCGATGTTTTAAACGTATCAAATTTATTCGAACGATTTATGAACACGTCGAAATGAGAATAGTGTCGAATGTAGAAATTTCTACGATTCCTTTTGAAATTATACTACTATTAATCTTTATTTGATAGTTACTTCATTCATAAATTACTATTTTTTTTGTTGCAATTCGAAGAAAATTTGTAACATTGACAAAGTGGGGTTTCTTAAATCGATACTATGTTGAAAATATGATGATTTATTGACATAAAACCTTACATATTTCTTTTATTATTTTCTAATAAATTATTATAGAAGAAAGTTCAGTTGATTTAAAAATCAATGTATAAGAATGTGGATAAATTATAATATATATATATATATATATATATATATATATATATATATATATATATATATATATAGTAATAACCAAGTACGGAAATAAAAAACAGAACATGAAAAATGATTTATGTTTTAGGGTTGTTACCCCATGAGTTATCTGATTGACTGTTAAACGTTTTTAGTAGGAATATATTGTATTTTATTAAAGCACATATCTAGACGATAATCTCTATTTGTTTCATTAATTAGTTAAAATGTTATAAATAATTTTCGTAATAAAATTTCTTTGGAATCAGATATTACATTTTCAAATAAAATTAATTTCTGTTATTTTGATCTGATTTTCTTTTAACCATTTAACTCTTTAAAAGAATCATTACATTGAACATTTTTAAATATTTGTATTTGTATCCTAAAATAAATTTGTTTCTTTTATTTAATTTAAAAAAATATTTTTCTTAGTTTTGATTAAACAAGGATTTGGATTTTTCAACTATTTTATTATAAATAATACGGTCGATTGAAATCATAAAAAAATATAAATGTATATAAATAAAAGATTCAGATAGATAAACATCATTTTTCCTCCTTTTCTGATGGAAAATTACAAAAAATAACATTTCTACTATTTTTTAGAACTGTGGAAAATTAACTTACACACAAATGAACTATAATCTCAATACCACAAAATATTAAAATATTTGTCACTTTCTTTGTTCATGAGTTGATACGCATTTCAATGACAATGCCATTATTATTATTATCAGAGCGTTGCGTTATAAATTCTAATAGATTTTACAACACAGAGCTCTGATTATGATAGAATTTCTTGAAAAATGTTCATTTTTATGTAAACAAAAAAAAAATATTGAACATTTTTTCAATATCTTGTAATACTGAAATACAGAAATCTTTTATTCGAATTTTTTAATATGTAACTCTTAATTATATTTTAAATCTAATTCAAACTGATAAATGAATATAAATACACAATTTAGTCTAGTACTGCTCCAATTTTATTTAAATCATAAATGGCATAAACATTAAAATGAATATCGGGGAATAAAATGAACCATAACTGATTATTGAACATTTTTAAAAATCGTTGTTAATATGAACTGGGGTGAATTAATTTCTTTTTAAATATATATATGTATATATATATATATATATAATTTAATTGTGTAAATTATTGATAACAATTTCATTTTCATTGTGTAACCTTGCTCATATTAATATTTTTTACTATTAAGTGTAGAAAAGAGCTTTTGAAGTATTTTCACAACAAATTTTATTTTATTTATTTTTTTACTAAAAATCACAAGATAATCTTGTTTAGGAATTATAACGAATTCACTTTCACTCAAATGAACTAGCATCTCAGAAAAAGTGTTCAGTAGTTATTTATTGTTCAATGTCTTTGTTTATAAATTAGAATTTATAACATAGCGCTCTGATGATGATAGTATTGTCGTTGAAAAGTGTATCAACTTGTAAATAAAGCAACTGAACAATAAATAATTATTAAACATTTTTCCATAGAATGGTAATTCATTTATGTGATTATAAAAAATAATTATTCTATCCTAAATTATCAGTGCAAGCACAATTCTCTTTTATATATCATTCGAATTAACAAATATATATAAGTACACTATTCAATTTATTACTAATGTAATTTTATTTGAAATACAAATAATATAGGCACTAAATTATACATCAATGAATATTGTGAACTGTAAGTGATAATTGCATATTTTTATAAAATCATACGTTGTTAAAATGAGCCGAGGAGAAAATAATTTCTCCTAATATATATATATATATTAATTAAATTATGGTTATCTTTGTATTGTGTAGCCTTTCTTATATTTTTTATTATTGACGATTGAATTCATATGAGATCTAGATATTTTTATAAATTTAAAATATTCCTTATTAAAAATAAAAATAAGAAAATATAAATAAATAAGATATAGCAATTTAATAATCAAAATGTAATCTAATATTTTTTTCAAAAATAACATTTCAATACAATATTCAAAATTAAAGTATTTAAATATATTTTTAAACAAAATAATTACTTAATTTTTCCAGATATTTTAAAATTAAAGAAATACTAAAATAAAGTTAGAGATAATACAATAACGATATATATATATATAATATTTATAAAATAATTTCGATTAGAAAGACGAGTAGAAATATTGAAACATATATATATATATATATATATATATATATATATATATATATATATATATATATATTGTACATACATATATATATATATATATATATATATATATATATATATATATATATGTATGTACATTATTTGTGAGTTTATTGTACTAATCATTGCTTTCGAACTAAAACCTGATTAGTGTTTCGTGATCTTTTCAAATTCCCTTGAGTAGATAATCAAACTAAAGCGCCCACAGCCATTTGTCTTAATGAAAAATGACAACTACTTAAAATAAAATCGATTTTTTGTGTCCTTGTATTCGTATCGACATGTCAATTAATTCTTTTATATATTTGTACATATTTCTTCATGCTATATTTCATTTAATAAAAGTATTAATAAAGTTCATATATTGTATAAGTAATAACAGTAATTGATTAATATTACAAAAATTGAATTTATATTCAATCTAATGGATATAAACAGTAAGTAAACTTATTTCTAGTTTTCTTAAGCAAAAAATTATTCCACTTGAAATACGGAATGAAAAAGGCGAAACTGTACCATTATAAACTTTACCTTTTCACCGCCACTACCGGTATAATAAAAGTAGTTTCCGACTTAGACCCTCGCAGAATTTCCAATCTAAGATTCCCTAACTGGAGTTACGCCTCGTTCATTAGCGACGGGAGACTTAAATTCGATAAGGGAGGACCCGAGGCACAACACGCAGGAATACCCTTCGGTCTTCTTGCGCTATGATCTCTCGGTCGAATGGCTAGTCGAGCCACCACCACCACCATCATTCGATCTACCCCAACGTCTTCAGGTGGGGTAGCAGTATATGCACCTCACCTCATCCGGCGAACGGTGAACTGAGGTGGTTCGTAAACACCAACGTCGAGATAGAGTTTGATTTCGTAATGCATTGCAAATAGAAAGAAATGCTTGTAGTCTTAAAGTAAGCAGGCAGGAGATAATACAAGTGGCTGATAGTACTCGACGGTGTCTTTATTTTATTGAACTTGGAAATGTTTGTATGTTTCAAATTTTGTTAGAAATGTTTTTGAATAGATGGTGAAATTTTTAACATTTTATATAACTATTTATACAAATGTGTGAAGTTATGTTAAAAAGTATTATTCTTTAGTTAAAAGTTAGAATTAAAAAAAAAATCCAAAAATAAATATATAACATTTATAAATATTATTACATAAAATTTATATGATATATTTATATTATATATATTTGAAAAACAATTAAAAAATATAAACTTTATATGTATACATTAAATTGAAAAAACATATATTATTGAATTTCATTATTCCATTTATTATCGATATTTAAATTGAAAACCTAATTAAAATACACCCTTAATTGTTATTATTTGATAAAAAAAATTACAATTAAAAAACTATTGTAATTATGTATATAATTATTATTTGTATACTAATTAAATATTTATTAATTCTCTAAATTAGCAAACGCATTAAAATTTATAATTATGAAATGTTTAAACTAACAAAAATAACAATAAATGTATTCGATAGGAAACATTACTTAATGCCAACTATATTATTTTTATTTCATAATTATTTTAAAATTTCGATAACGATTATCATTTTTTTAAAAAATATTATTTTTAAAAAATAAATAAAAAAGTAATTCTATCCTAACACAAAATATACTCCAAATGATATTATTTTTATTCTGTTCTATAAATAAAATATTAAGTGACAATTGTCGAATTCATTCTTTTTATACTTTTGAATATTATTTTTGAATGTATACAAGAAAAATGAATAGAATATAGAAAATATTTCTAACATTTTATATAATATTAATAATATACATGCATTATTGAAGTATATAAAAATAAAAATATCAAATATTTTCTATAGTAAAAATTATATTAATATTTTTTTTCTTTACAGGTCAGTACAAACTAATAATCATTTATATATGGCAATTTTGGGAGGAAAATAATGTAAGTTTATAATAATTTATATATATATATATATATATATATATATATATATATATAAAGAGAGAGAGAGAGAGAATAAAGAAGTTCTTGATAATAGAATGAGAGGAAGGTGAAAAAGAGAAATAAAAATATTAGCATTACGTGAACGAACTAAAACTTTTAATAACTTTAATTTTTAAATAATTTAATAAAGTAGTTTTTTAATAAATAAATCTGTATTTATTTATTAAAACACTGTCCTAATAAATCCATATAAACTACTACAAATATTTTTACTTTACTTTAATTGATACATTTTTCTGTTAAAAATTTCAATTCAAAAAAGTATTTATATTTATTCCTTAAATCTGTAAAAAACAGATATATAAAAATATATATTTTTTTATTTTAAATCTATTATTAACACGAAATGTAATTCAATTTAAATTAATAGGTTAATTTTAATTGATATTGAGAAACATTTGGAATGAAATACAATCACAATTTGCAAATATAAATATGAAAAAAATGTTTAATAAAGACGTTAATAAATGTAGAATAATAAATATACGAATAACCTTTTCTTCAGTTATATAACATTATTTTAATTGTATTTTCGTTAATTAAAAATTTATTTGAAGATTCGAAAATTATGTTAATAAAAATTATTTTTTAATAATTATTCAATATTTCAGATTTTATTATAAGAACAGCATTTTTTTAAAAAATCTAAGATCATTTATTGTTCATGAAATAATTACTTAATATAACAATTATCATTTCCAATACAAATCTAATTTCTGTTATTATCTTTTTTGATTTGTATTTAATTTTACCCAATTAGATTTTTCTTTCTCTTTAAATAATATTTTAAATATTATATATATATATATATATATATATATATATATATATATATATATATATATATATAAATAGAAAAGGAGAGAGAACGTACATATATATTCTACAAGAGATTAAATTGAAGAACCGCTTTTCTTATCACATTTGGTTGTTGCCGCTCGAATAACCTGTTTGGAAATTCTATTTAAAATAAAAGCGCACAACGCCGACCCCAGTCTCCCGTTCACCGTACGTCCGCCACAAGAATCGGTGGCAGTATAAGACGGTGGCCAAACACTGTGCGAAACGGCGTACGTCGACTGAAACCTCTGAGGAACCTACATCGAGTCACCCGACGACCTTTTCCTACTTCCCTTGATCTCAGAGCTTATCACGATCTGGAGGTAGAAGAGTGTGTACCCTCTCTATAAACAATGACAACTATGATTTGTGTTCGGAGAACCATAAGACGTTTCGATATCAAATATCAAATATTTTTTTATATCGATTTTATATTTCTCATTTTTTTTTAGATTAACTGTTTTTAGTTTATAACAACAGATTGAAAACTAAAGATTGAATGTAATCAATCAACTTAAAAATATCTTTTTTAAAAAAATAAAAATTACAATTCATTTAGAATTTGGGACTGACATTAAAAATACTTGTGTCTAGTAATAGATTATTATTAGATTGTTAAATCAATGCATATATAAATGTTTTTTTGCAATTCTGCAAATCTATTCTATTTTTCTTCTCTCCATTTTCTTCATTTTTATGTCAGTTTTTTTTTATTCTAGCATTCTGCTTTTTTCTCAATTCATTAATTTTAATTCACTTTCTTTCTCTTTTTATCCAAAACAATTTTTAGTCAACTTTTCAATCCAATTTTTTTTTCAATTAATTTTTAAAGTGCTCTTAATTTTTTTTCCTTTGATATTTGTTAATAAATGTCTTTTTTCTATTCTCCTTAACAATAATTATTCATTTTTAATTTATCATTGCATTTGATTCTCAAAAATTGTTGCCATAGCAAATATCAAAACTTTCTAATTTATATTCATCTTTTTTCAATACTGGCAATTTTTCGTATCCGTACAACAATCATCTCCATACATATATCTTTAGCATTCTTTTCTTTAGCTTCAAAATTATTTTTCCACACAAAATCTATTTTTCAAAAAAAGGTCTCTTTTGCTAATCATATATGCCCTAATTTCTCTCTTATTTCTTAATTCTAAATATTTATTTTCATATTTTAATGAAAATAAAATATGAAAATAAATAATTTTGAATAAATTTTAATAAAATTTCTTTCTCATTTCCCTAGTCTTTCACAACCGTCGTTTCAATTTCTTTCTGTACATCATATAAAAATATTCTATTAAAATTTTGGATAGAAAATTGAAGATAAACCTTTTTGTTTGTAGTAATAAATCGAAGACTTTAAAATATAAGATGACTCAAATGAGACAAAAAAAGATTTTAGACATATATCTACTCTCTTATTATCCTTTACTATCCTTCAGTCATATTTTGGCTACCCTATAAAAAGAGATTTCAAAAAAATGTTTTTTTTATTAAACATCGTTTACTATAAAAGTAATAATTTGAATTTCATATCAGTTTCAATAAAAATATAAAAAATAAAATTGAATCAAGGAACTATATTGTAAAAAAACATCAATTAATTTTAAATTCATATTTATAAAAAAAATTCGCAGGTAAAAGAAATTAATAATCAAACAAAGGAATCTTTTAATAATATTTTCTCCCTTAAACAAAAACATTTAATATGATTTTTTCCTTGTATTTTTTACTTTATTGTGGAAACAAGGCTTGTGATGTAAAGATCAAAACATAAAAATCAAGTCTAAATATGGGAAAGAATCGTACATGAAGTCCATGTCTCCTCTTGGCTCACGTCGATATCCTGACGCTTGTCTATTATTGTGTGCTGTTTCTTATTATTTTCCACCGTCGGGCGACGAACTGAAGTGAAGAACACGCACTGCACTATCTTGATCTCACATCTCATCACATTTGATTAGATTTTTTTTCTATTCTATTTCTGTAACAGCAGTCTATTGTATTTTCACTGCATCGAGAACTGTTGCGTGAAAAGTTTCCTATGAATATATGTCGTTATTTTATCATGTTTTTTTCCGTTTTCGCTCGCAATCTAGTTAAATAAAATGACAAGGTCGTTCCAGTTTAAAAATATATAACAATAACAAACCGTGTTACAATTTTTTTCACATTAAATACACTGAAATGCTTAACAGTATTCACTTTTGATTCGAGAGTATGGATCTTGAATGTGAAGCTTGAGATACGATTAGTGTAATTTGCTTTTATGTAAATATGTTTAACTTGTTTTATTTTCTCCATTGTTGGTAATGAAATTTTCAAAGTAAATAAGATATTTGAAATAAAACAATATACGTTTTTACCAGTAGTTCTTTTTTCAACTTTTGAACTTTTGAAGAGTAATTTTAATATAAATATTTAAGTGTTTTTAAATACAATATTTAAAATACATTTAAAATTTAATCTTTTTTTAGTATTTTATAATTTTTATTTAAAATTTATCATATATTTAATTATAAATTTTATATATATATATATATATATATATATATAATTATATAGAAAATTCTAGATAAAATTAAAACAATTATCTTTATTTCATAAAGATTATTTTAAATATATGGCATTAAAACTCTACTAATAAAAATTCTTATAAATAATTATTTTCATAATTACAATTTATTAAACATTGAATGATTTTAAATATTTTTCATAGGCGTTTTTAGATAATTAGGTGATTAATAAATTATATTTTAATGCAATTTTTCTTATACGATAAAAAGAAAAATGACATAGTCAGAAACTTTATTATAAAATAAAACTGTAGACTGGAGTATCTCGATTATTTCGTGAAATTCACGTTTTTATATCTAATTCTATACACTAAAACATTAGTACTTTATTATAATTATAAAACTATTTGGCCAAATCTCGTCTATAAAAATAAACGATACCAAAGAGCCTAGTTTAATAAACAAAACTCAATTTTTACAAATAAACCATTTTAGGGAAGCCGAAATGAGCCCAATGTTGCATACAAGCACGTAATGGCGCAGACATCAAAACGAACGGCGACGTTTATATACTGTAGACTCATTAACGTTTTATGACAGGACACTTTTAGCCGCTAAAATCACTCATCAAATTGGATTAACTTATAGTCGTTGCAGACCCCTACGTCCAATTCGACGCAACCATAAAAGGTAATCAAAGCGTCGAACATCTTGAGGTTTATGGTCTGATGATGATTCGAGCCATCCTAGTATACAAAGAGAAATATATTGAATCCTGTATGAATCCTGTTTATATTTAATAAACGCTGTGTAGGCGAAATTTTAATATTGTACTGTTTCATGTTTTATATGAATAAGATTTACAGGAAAAGCCATTTGAATAATATATTCTTCAAGTATAAATTCCTGGCTGTTGAATGTTTTTCATAAATATATAAAGTATTTATGTATTTCCTCGAAGAACAAAAATCCGTACATATAATTATCAGTTATATTTCACAACTCCGATATTCTTATATATAATCAAAAATATGTTCGACACGAATTCAGCGAAAACGAATTACAACAAAAGGACATAGATTTCTTTTATCAGTCGTTCCCGTCATTCGAGTTATGACTCTTTTACACGTAGTTCAAGAATGCATTGTTCGAGAAAGTGTTATCGATTTCCGTTTTGAAGAGCTCACGGACTCTCAACGGCCACAAAGGAAACGCGTGGGCCGTGTTCGAGTTATAGACTCTATTCTACTCGATCCGATAATGAATAAAGTAATAGAACGAATCAGGAACTGTAACCAAATCTTATATACTGTGTTCGCAACAGTCGTAAATCCGAATAAGAAAAAGGAATGTACGATTCGTTGCGGTTTACGATTGGGACGGAGGTTCGTTAAAAAAGAACCGCTCTAGAATGGAAAATATGTAAATCGTTTCGAATTGAGAATTATTTACTTTTCAATACTTATATATATATATATATATATATATATATATATATATATATATATATAAAGGATCAATAGGTTTACATTTTTATGACAAAGAAAAATTATTTAAAAATATTTATTTTTAACGAAATGAGTAAATGAAAAATGTAGATATAAATATATAAAGAAAATCTTATATTTAATTACAATCAATAAATAAATCTATCATTTTCATTTCCAAAGATTGAATCAACTGTCTTATTTTATTTTTCAAGTTTATTAAATCAGTCAGCCTAAATAAAAAAAAAGATAATTAAGTGGAAAATTCAATTTAACACAAATGAATTTTCACCCCCAACATCAAAATGTTATAAAGTGTTCAATAATCACTTGTTATTCACTTTATTATTTATAACAACAATGAGCCTATGCGCATTTCGATGGCGATGTCACCATCGTCAGAGCATTTTTTTAAATCATTGTTATTATAAACAATAAAGTTAACAATAATTTATCATTGAACACTTTATAACATATTGTGGTGTTGGGGATGAAAATTGAATTGTGTCAAAGATAATTAAGATTATATATAGGGCGTTTTTTTAGTTAGATAAAACTTTCGATAGGGATTCAATTCAAGTTCTATCACCTTTAAAAAACACCCTAGAAAACTAAAAGAGTTTAATGTTTAATTTTTATTTTAGTACTAATTAGAATTATTTCATTGCAAAATATTTACATAGATCTACAAACACCTGAATGTATAATTTAAGAAGCTCACATGAAGAAAATAATATTACAAAGTATCTTATTCTATAAATTAAAATTGAGATGACTTAAAATAAAATGAAACATTAATAATTTTGAAACAATCACAAATACGATTAATAATATTTAATATTAAATTAAGGTTGAAATTGTTATTCAGAAATCATTATAAAAAAGACATCTCTCGTGTTCGTCTTAAATAATTTTCCAGATGATAAATACGATATTTTGAAAGACATGTTGTATAATTATTCAAAACTATGTTAGGCACGTATGACAGTTTTCTTGTCTCGGTGACAATTCATATTTTCATGTTGTTAATTTACATTTTACGACGCGAGAATTTCGCCTGTATATATAATTATGTTTGAAATTTGATGTAGGTAAATTGTTTCACTTTACAAAATTAATTTATGACAAAAATTACTACTTGAACGTTCATTAACGTTCTATTAAACAACAAACAGATTGTCGAAACCAAACATTGACGATACAACTTTGTATACATTTATAATACAAATGTCGCTTTCATTTCTTAACATAATTCACAAATAATGAGATGGTTAATTATGAATATGGATTATAAATAAATTTTAATATTTATTTTTTTAATATAAAATTAAATAACTGTTTGTAAATTTTAGGCATGTCCAATTTTTAAATATTTATTTATCAGTTTCTGATATTTCACTTTGGTTCATTTTACAAATTATAATTTTTTAAATTCATATATATATATAATTATTTATGACCATTCTTCCCTAATAAGGAGACACATATCAAAATACATAAAAGCGAAACAATTATTAAATTGGTAAATAGAAAAATTTGGAAATTGTAGTAATGATATTTTTATAAAATAAAATTTAGTCAGAATGAAAAATTACAACAACCTAAATAAATTATTTATCATATTTTTGTTACTTTTCGTGATTAATTTTTAATATTATTTTTCAAGCTCCTTCATCTGATTGTTCAATTATACTTACACACATACACAAACATGTATATATATATATATATATATATATATATATATATATATATATATATATATATATATGTATATCATCCTATTTCCTCTCAATATTTGATACTGCTCTACCAAAATATACCATTTAGAACTAATGACTTTATTTTTCATTTTACCCCGACGATTTTTTTATATATCAGTCTTATCTATCTACTTGTCCTTCCTTATCCTTTTTATATCTGTAGGTTCTCAATAAATTATTTCTCTTATCCATTGGCAATCTTCTCTTCTTACTACATGACCACCCTATTTGAATTTCAAATTTTCCTTAACATTTATTTTTTTTAAACCACTCGTTTTTTTCTGTTTCTACTTATTATTCTTGCCATGCATCTTTCATGCTTCTTTGTTTTGTCTTGATGATGGTCTCTTCCAAAATTTTCCACATAAACTAATCCAACACCTTTTTTTTCCAATCCATTCCAAAAAATCTTTTTATGTCTTTATCCCATTTATTTATGGATACTTTCCTGGACCTTTAATAAATTTAGGTTCTTAATCAATAATTTCTGTTGTCCATCAATGATTTTTCTTTTTTGCTTTACTTTCTGATCCATTCAATTCTCGTTCTACCTTTTCATGTTATTCCTGACATGCAAGGTTTTTGATTTTTTTTCAATTTAAAAACATTACGTTATAAAATATTTAGACAAATCTACATAAGCTGTAAACTATTTCCTATCATTTATGGAAGCTAATAAAATATTGCTTTTGAATTTATTTTATAAATAATTAATATGGATTTACTTATAAAACCAACACTAATAATATTCAAAAACATTAATAATTAGGTGTATTATATAAATAAGTTCAATATTTGCAGTTTTTAATTATTGCAATAATTATAATTTTATAGTACATTTCTTGAATCATAATTTTTATATTTTCATTTTCAAAGCACTGCATTATGAAATCTTTAGAAATAGAAATTTTATTCAGCACCCTCTCTAACTATTTTGTATGGTTATTGAAATGCATATCAGTGAATAAATTGAATAATAAATATTTATTAAACATTATTATAAAATCTTGTGAAATTGGAATAAATAAATCATTTATATTAAAAGTTAATACGAAATTCATATTAAATTAAAATTTATTTTCTTCTAATAATTAAAGAGTCAAATTCATTACAGTTTAATGTTTCACTAATATTAATAATAGCTAATAATTATTATTTTTCATTTCAAGAACTATAATTGAAATTAATACAATTTTAACACTTACTTGGAGTGAGGTACAATTAATTGTTATATATTTTAAATATTGTTCAAAAAATTTAAATTTTTTGCAGGGTACAAGTAAATTCAGTTATTATATATTCACTTAACTTCAGTTCCAGTGAGTTGATATCTTGTAAACGCATTTAGTAAATTATACAAACAAAACCGTAATCAAATCACCTAGATGTCCTATTTAATAATTCCGACACGCGTTTTCTCATAATGTGGATATATCAAAATATATACAGCTACAAGTTTATATATATATATATATATATATATATATATATATATATATATATATAATGAATGTGTAATATAATATAATGTAATGTGAGTGACTTACAACCACCATCTAGCCAAATGTAAATCATAAAACAGAATGATATATATATATATATATATATATACACACATATACAAATATATACACAGAAACAAGCAGCAGGAAGCTTTCGGAAACAGACACGAATATCAAATATTATTATAAGAACGGAAATATGCCAGGCTCGAGTGATATAAATGTGAGAGAGATCTTGTCGTATGTACTCGTCTGTCTGTATATCTGTGTGTACACTCTGATAGGACTTCCTGACTGGCTGGCAGTCATAGCCAATATACGCAATCTTATAAATTATTTGTCGTGATGGGTCGGTCTGAAGGGGGTCAAACGAACGGCAATACAATGCTCGCCGTATAGTGTAATGATGCCCATGTCACGTCGATTGCCTTTACTCGTACGCGTTCGTATCCACTGTTCACATGGTATTGTCACTTCACGTACACGTATTGTTTAAAAGAGATCGATACGAGTCGAAGATTTATTACGATCGTGTTTATCAAACGCGCCAGTTATTTTTCCAAAGAACGTTAAGGTAGACGTTCGAACTGAAACGTACGTTTAAAATGGAACAGAACTGAATTAATTGACTGTGAAAATAATTGCAGCTAAATCTTTACAAAAATAATGTACGACGGATAAAACATCGTCTTTGAAGACAATCTATTGAATTAGTTACAAAAGAAATTACATTGAAGACTTGTCGATAGACAACATTAAAATAAATATATGTTACTCTCTAGAAAATTTTAGCAAATAAAATATTTTTTCAAAAAACTAAAGACATGTTTGATTACAAATAATTATTATTATATATAAATATCTCAATTAAATAATATATACCTAATAGTACTTTTTTGTATTGATTTTTTTTTTAAATCGAAATAATTGATAATAATTTATTAAATATTTTTCAACTCCTTGTTTTGGAATTGTCAATTTACTTTCACACAAATGAACTTTATCCCAAATACTACAAAATATTGTTAAAAAATTTAATAATTATTTATTGCCCATTTGATTTCTTTATAAGCTAATACGCATTTCGATGGCAATGCTATCATTGTCATAGCACTGCATTATATAATCAATTAAATAATTATTGAATATTTTTACAATATCTTTTGGTGTTGCGATAATAATTTCTTTGTATTAATATTTTCAATTTATTAAAATATTTTTTTATTGAAATTCAAATCGATTCACAATAACTTTTACATATAATTACTAAAATTCTCATAAAATTTATTAATAACGAAAACTTATTTTGACTTTCCTAATTTTTAATGGTTTATTTTTTTTTTAAAAAAACATTATTTTATCTCTGATAAAAATAATATGGCTACTGAAGCAGAAAATTCAGCAATAATGAATTATTGAACAATTTTATAAGAAAAATGTTTGTATAAAAGCGAATTAACCATTGTACCAAATCACTTGTGATACAAACTAAATATCGAATTTCTGTTTTTCATCCAAACTATAATATTTTAATTTTTCTATTTAGTGATTTGATATAAATAATTAAAGTTGTAATTAGTTTAAAAAAGATAATCAGCTAATAAAACTTTAAAAATCTATTAAAATTTTTATTCTTCCAATTTTTCACATAAAGAAAGCGTATTCGAAAAAGTAAAAATGTTTAAGTGTTTTCATTGCTTCATTTTATTCTTATATATTCCAGTTTAGTGCACGACTATTTTTGTAAATCCGCCATAAACAGATCTAACTAGATTATGTCTCCCTGCTATAATATTTCTAGCTTTTCCTTTTTCAACTTTAGATATTCGTCTGTACTATTTACTCATCTTAATCTTATTTTCATATCATTTTATTTTATATATATATTGGTTAGTAAAATTTCTAATTTTTTTTTAATAAATATGTTTAAGCTTATAAATGTTCTTTTTATTTTAATAGAAATAAATAAAATATCTAACAATTATTAATATTTTTGAATATATAGAATTTATATTTAATATTTCTTCAAGAAAAAAATAAGATGAAGGTATATTTTTCCATCCGATTTAATATTTCATCGTCTTTATTAAATATTCTGAGTATTTCATTTTGAAATAAGCTATTAGCAAAAAAATATACGACCGTGTTTGAAAGCGACATGTATTTATGAGATGACCTATATATAACGACGTATTAAAACTTTAAAATGATCGATATAAAAAGCGCACCGAAAAATACCATAAAAAGAAATCACTCGTGAATTATTAACCAGAAATCCTTATCGGCCGAACGAAATTGTGTTATGTTGAACCAATGACCTTTGAAAACAACCCCTATATCATCCCGACGAAATACATAAGATTCGATGAACATACACAATGCGTCGGGCGCAGTAATATTTATAGCAGGTCAGCAAGATTCAGTGCCGGTAGGGTGGTGGTAGATTCATTCCATCGTCGTAGTCCTCGTACAGGGGACAGTTAGCCGCGCACGATGCGAACTCCCGTCCTGGGAAAACGACGACGGCGCTCGTCGCGGTCGTAACTCAGCGTCGCGACGGCTTCAATTGTTGTCCGCTTACCGTCGTTTAAGCGCACCGGGTTTCGTTGTGCACATCTTATTTATACATTTATCATACGATGTATTATCGTCATCGATGTACGTCGTCGTATCGACAATATAACATGTGTCTGTGTCATTAAAAACAAACATCGAATATCGTGTGTTCGTATCTGGAAGATTTTTATTTATTTGTTTATGTATTTATTACATATCGTATAAGATGATACTCCCTATCTGTTTTTATCCACAATTCTCATATATTTTCATGAGAAATATTTTTGTTTAGTCTGGAATTTTTTACAACCCCAAAATGTTATACATTTACTCATTTCTAGATATATACACATGATATAATATATATATATATATATATATATATATATATATATATATATATATATATATAATGAGACATGTTTGTTTATATAGAAATAAGATGAACTTTCTATAACAGCTTTACTACTTTACATAATCATCACTACTGAATTTAGTATAAATATTATTTTGTTGTTGTAAACGTTTGTTAAATATTTTCTGTTAGTTTATTTTAGTACAAAAAAAATTTATGTTAGAAATAAAAAAGTAATCCTTATCTTTCACATAAATTAGCACCTATAATTCTATAGAATATTTTTGTAAAAAATGTTTAATAATAATTATTGTTTACTTTATTTGTTTATAACAACAAAAATCTAATACACATTTCGACACTGATGCTATCATCATCAGATCGTTGTGTTCTAACATTTTTTAAAAAATTATGATTATTTTTTAAAAATTGTTTCCATTATAACATTATTTAAATATATTTTATAAATCTTGAAATTGTTTCAAATAAATAAAATAATTTATTTTATTTATAACGAAGAAAAATATTTTACTATAAGTAGTAGAAAAATTGATAGTGATTTAAAAATCATTGCGTTATAAATTCTAGATCTTTAACGCAACGTTCTGATAATAACGGATCACCATCGAAATTCACATTAATCTATTATTGTTATTAACAAATCAAATAAAAAAGTGATTATTAAACACTTTTTAATATCTTATGTGGTTGGGGGTAATAATTCATTTGCATAAAAGTATATTCGCCACAGTTCCAAAATAAATATTAACAATTTAGAGAATTAGTTTCTATTTTCGTCAATGTTTTTTCTCGTTTCTTTCAAGTCTTTAACCGTAAAATAAACGATACCAGTCGCTTTTGAAAACAACTTATAACACATCTGTACCACTACTCAATATTGACAAGTACTCTTCAACATATTACACAATATTAAATATTCAGATAGCCACCCCTTAAAATAAATGTCTTCTCGTGGTTTCGCAACGTTGATCAAACTGCAACAGTTCCGGTGGTTAGTTTTCGTATTCTTCCTCCTTTTTTTCTTCAAGCTAGAAACGCGAGTTACGGAGATGTTATTCTGATCAATAAAATATGCAATGTATAAATTCTTTATTAAATTCCGTGTAGTGAGAGAATGTATTACATCTTTTAGTATTAACGTACTACACTATTTGATGTTTTCATTTTTTTAACTATTAATCTCTCTCTCTCTCTCTCTCTCTCTCTCTCTCTCTATATATATATATATATATATATATATATATATAGTATTATAATTGAATTGTGTTCGTTAGCAAAGAAATAAAGTTACAAAATTAATTTCCCTAATTGTCTCCCATTTTCAAATAACGCTTTTATTTTGGATAAATTATTGACATTTTTACTGTATATGATATAAAACTAAATTAAATTTATTTTGTCAATTAATACAACAGAAAAAGTAAAGATAAATAAAATATTGTCAGAAACAACATTGATTAAAGATATAATTATGCATCGAGCCAATATCTAAGATTATTTTTTACTATTTGTTTTTAGAAATTTTATAATACAGCACTCTGACGATAATACCACTGCTATCGAAATGTTCATCAACTTGTAAGTAAATAAAATGAACAATAAATAATTATTGGACATTTTTATAATAACTTGCAGTGTTAAAATGATAATTTATCTTTGTGAAAGATTTTTTACGTCTAAGTTAAATTAAAAATTTATGTAGAAAAAATAATAATATACTGAATACATTTTTTACTTCTAAACAAATAAAACATTCACTTTAATATCGTACGATTTTACAAAAGTGATCAGTAATCATTTTTTATTAACTTTATTTCCTGATGAACATTTTAATTCCTTTTCTGCAAAAATCACTATGGAAAATAAACAAGTGGAACGAAATAGAGTATTAAAACATTTTAAAAATATAAAAAACTTTTTTAATATATAATTATAGGCTTTCGAAATTTCAATTAGTTATATAAAATATTACGTCATGGTTTCAAAAATTGATCCAGAACTACGAATCTTAATATCAATCGAATCAATTATTTATTATTATTTAAAATTATTGATAATTATCTTTTACATAAAAAAACACTTATTAAAACATTACAGGATTTTATAAAATATTTATTGATAATTTTTTATTCACTTTATTTATTTATTTGCATTTTGATGCTCACGATATCATCATCAGAATTATTAAACTTGTTTACTACAAAAAAAAAATTAAGCAACAACAAAGTTGTAGAGAAAAATTTAAATAATTTTCGGCTCAAAAGTTACATTGTCTAAACTCGACATATTATTTATTAGTGATTTTCAATTAATAGTCAATAACATTTAATCTTATGAAAGTGACAAAATGAAATAGTTTGTAAAATTTTTCAACACTGATTAATATTTACTCTATATTATTTATAATTATAAAAAATATGGTATAAAAATTTTCGTCAAAATAACTGAAAATTATTTAAAAAATATGATTATATATATATAAATATATATACCTATATAGGGTTCCTTAACTATTCGTCTCAAACAACTGTATTTGGTAAAAATCTGCACTAAGTCGATTTGATGCGAGTAACGAAGTGACACGACCCCCTGGCCTACAACGTCACTATATAGAGGCATATGTCCGCGCAAAATCGAAACAGGGGCGAGAATATTGAAATTGAAATGAAGTTACAGTGAAAATTGGGTTGACGGATTCGGGCTGATTGAATTTTCATCGCATCAGTGCTTCAAAAATATCACTCTACCCTTTTCTCATATCAGATATATTAGTTTCCAATTGGGCACGTGTTCGTTTTTTTCCACGTACTCACAGATTTTATTATACAGTATGAAAACATTAATCAAACTTTTTCTTTCTCATTAACATTTTGTGCATTCATATATATTCATTTACGTATATTTATATATATATATATATATATATATATATATATATATATATATATATGAGTAGTAAATACAAGTTGTGAAAGAACAGTAAAAGCAGAGAACAATAAAAAAACAATAAACATAAGATGTCGGCATTCATATACAAAATTGCGACCGTGAATTTAAAAGACCATATGCAGATAACAGCAGTATAAAATATGCATACAGCACTGCCACAAAACTCCCATACAACTCACACACACAATACACCCTGTGCACTTACGCATAACAACAATCCACAAACGCGTGCCAACACGAAATTAATGAGCTCGCCGAATGCATTTACCATGTTCAAATTTGAATCGACTGAAATTTAACTTAAATGGCCATAAAAATAATTTAACACAAATGTGCTTTACGATGCTATTGTATACACTGTCAAAGTTGAAAAGCTTATAACGGCGTGCGGATACACAATGTACACTATATATGTATGTATAGATATATAACCCCAATATGGGGGTAAACGTTGGTTATTTGTGGCGGTGACTGCATGCCGGGTGGGTTTCGGTTCGTTAGCTCTTCACTTCATTAGTGCCCATTGTGAACAGAGACACGTGTTCTTTGCCGGGACAGCAAGAAACAACGTCTCGCCAAAACGTCACTCTATAGATAAAAATGTTTTCTATATTGATGTTAAATGATTTGAAAGAAATCGATTTTTATTTTACTATCAACTCTTTTATATGTTTATTGTGCTAGTTCATAAAATATTTTCATATTATATATATATATATATATATATATATATATATATATCAGGAAACAGAAAAAATATTATCTCATATAAAATTATATCCCAATTGTCTACAAGAAAATATGATGTGAGATTTATAAAAAGTCTAATAAACTCACAGAAAATTTTGGCAAGAATACAAAAATATAAAATGGTTGTAAAGATAAAATTGATTTTTATAATAGAAAATATATATTTTGTCCTTTAAACTTTTTCACGCGTTATTAAATATCAAAATTGTTATAACATAAACTTTTCAGTGATTTAGAGATATAAAAATACTACATGTATTTTTAATAAATATTATTTTTTGTAGAATAGTTCATTTATATATATATATAATGTATTCTTTTTAAATATATACTTTACGAGTCTTTAAAGAAGTACTTATTCGCAATCATTAAAATAAATAACAAACATTTCAAGCATTAAAACTTATTATTTATGTTTCATGTTTGACTTCGATGTTCCATTTATTTTGCTCCATTAAAGTGCGACAAAAATTTCAGCCAGAATTTCGAAAATAAAATAGAAAAATTAAACATTATAAATTATTTAAATAAATCAAAAATATATTATTATTTAATTTAATTTTTATTTTTTTTAAATATTAATCATTTTTTTAAGAAAAAAATATTCAACTCTCTTAGTCTATATCTTCAATTTTCTATTTATAATGTATGTTTTTAAGACCAATTTTGATATTAATTTTGTCACAAATATTATAAATCGATTACTGTTTAAAGTTATAATTAAATATGTTATGTTTAAAGTTATACATTCATATTTTCGCGCCAAGCGCTATATTCACGTCACATTACATATGTATACAGCAGTCTAGCTGAGAACAGGCAACAAGTAACATCATTGCCTAGCAATATCAATTGTTATAATAAATTAATTGTTTGTTAACCCGTATATCTTGGCTATTTATTCATCACACCCATCCACTCTCCTATAATTACATCGAAATCGAAACATTTGGTCCTTCGAGGCAACCTAATTAGTAAAATCAGTGCCTAAAAAGAGTGTAAGTGAGTGCCGTTGCAGTTTTCTATCATACCGGTATCAACGTGGCGACGAACAAGTTTAAAATAGTTTGTGATCGTTGGCTATGCTGCAGCGTGAATTAAAAAGTGTACGGTGTTAAACATTATATTGCTCTCCTCAGGTGAAATTCATAATCAGTTTGTTCAGTTAACTGAATTTCACACTCATAACGCATAGAATTCATGACGTCTCTTGCTGTCTCTTTCTCACGTTTAGAAAACGTATTGGAGAGAGAAAGAGACAGAAGACAGGACCGGCGAATGCTGTGATCTCGTGGTTTGTTTTTTGATTTGTAAGTTCGTTCTGATTTTTTATTGATTTGAAATCCTGTTTATTGATTAGGAGTATAGTTTTGCAGAGTTGTTTGTTGAATTTTATTCAAAACTCGCATTTTTTGAAGCAAACTATAGTTAGGGAAAAAAGGTTAGAACGACGTTTCACGAAGTTATAGCAGCTAGTCAGTGCCTTGTAATTTCGAAATAGCCTGTCATTATGTTTTTGTGTGCATTAAGTACACGACTCTGCTAATTTGGAATTTCTAGTGCAAATTTACGCAAATGTTTATGTGTTAGTTTGTCAGTTTATGATTAGATTGGTAAACTCTTGAAGAAATTAGTATTGCCAAATCGATACAAACTTTGTGTTGTGAGTATTTATATACTATTTGGAAATTAAGTTAGAATTTTGGCACTTAGAAAAGTTTTTACTTCCATTAATTTGATGGTGAGTCTTGGTTTCTTTTGAATAATTGTTTGTTGAATTTACTCAAAGCATTCAGCTTGGTTAGAAAGATTTAGTCGTTGTTTGTGATTGGAGTCTGTTTGATATTTGTTAGTTCTTCATTGATTAATTATATTCATCAAAATGGAGGCGTTTGTAGAAAGTCAAAAACAGCTGGAGCATAGGATAAATAAGAGTTTTGCAAATTTTAGGAAAACAGGGATTCCAAAATTGACTAAAGGGGCAACCCAAATTAGAATGCAGGCGTTAGGAAAGCTTTGGGATCAGTTCGAAAAGGCTCATAATGAGATGGTAGTTAGTGCTGACGTAAAGGTAAAGCATGTTTACTTCACTACAGATACTTTTGATAAGGTTCAAGAATTGTTTTTCGATCGAATGGCAGAGTTCCAAGATCATCTTAATGGGTTGGAGGCACTAATAAGAACTCTGAATATTTCGCAACAACCTCAGCAGAATAACCCTGCAGTATCTGCGAATAGTAACATTCCGAATATGCCTTTGCCTAGTTTTGATGGTGATTATTTGAAGTGGTCATCGTTTAATAATCTTTTCACTGCCGCAATTTCATCCAAAAATCTCTCTGATATTGAAAAAATGACATTTTTGATGGGTTGTTTAAAGGGAGAGCCGCATGATTTGATAGTTGACCAACCTGTAGTGGAAGGCAACTTTAAGGCGACTTGGGAAATACTGCGTGAGCAGTATGAAAACAAGAGACGTGTAATCAAAATTTTAGTCCAGAAAATGTTTTCCCTTGAGCCAATGAAGTTAACATCAGCTTCAGAGGTTAAAAGAATTCTTCTCGGTATCACGAATCCTCTGGCTACATTGAAAACTTTAGGTCGAACTACTGATAAATGGGATGATCTGTTAGTATTTTTGACGGTTAGTAAAATTACGTCAGATTTGAAAAAGGATTGGGATGATTCACTAGGAGATTCGAACGATCCGCCTACGTTTCAAGTTTTATCAAAGTTTTTGAAAACAAAGCAACATTCATTAGAGTCCTACGAATCAGATGAATTAGTAAAACGTAAGGGCGTCAAAGCTTTGCCTTCAAATCCATCATCGAACAATTATTCTCAGTCGAAAGGGGCTAAAACTCAATCGACGGCTAATTCTTTCGCAACTAGTGTAACGAAGTCAGCTCAAAAGTGTTGTTGTTGTTTCAAGGCATTGTCAAAAGTTTCTGTCAAAGCCTGTTGGTGAAAGGCACGCAATCATCAAGCGTGCTCGGCTTTGTTTTAATTGTTTACAGAGACATAAGTTTGGCGAATGTAAATCGCAGACAGTTTGTAGTAAGTGTCAGAGGAAACATAATGAGTTGCTACACTTTGAAAGTGGTGGCGAAAAATTAGATTCAGCGTCTAACGCATCTAATGATAATACCCCTCCGCAATTAAATTCAGAACAATTGCCTAACACTTCAACTCATTTAATTAGGTTAGCGCAGGCTCATCTTGTTAGCAACTGCCTGGGTTAAGGTCGAGAATGAGGCTGGTGGTCAAGTCACGGCTAGAGCGTTGATAGACCAGTGTTCGCAGTCTTCGTTTGTTTCAGAGTCGTTGTGTCAACGGCTTCGATTGCCTAAAAAGTCTATTTCGTTGGCAGTCAGTGGAATAGGAAGCGAACGACAAATTGTTTGTAAGGCGATCACTGAGTTTGTAATCAAACCTCATTTTCAATCATCCTTCAGTTGTCATGTAACTGCTTACGTTATATCTAAAGTTAGTAGTTATCGTCCAGTTACAAAAAATCGTGAAACCAGTTGGACGCATTTACAGAAGCTCACGCTAGCTGATCCTCATTATCATCACACAGGTGTAATTGATATGTTGCTTGGTGCAGCAGTACATGCTCGTATTGTTGAGAGTCAGGTGTTGAAAGGTTTGGAGCATGAGCCAATTGCGACTAGCACCCAGCTGGGCTGGATTATTTCTGGGGATACTGTCCCTGATGCAAGTCGTTTGCCTATTACTCCAGTTGTTTTACATGGTACGGCTGAGCCCGATGTGAATGATTTGCTGCAGAAATTTTGGGTGCAGGAAGAGCTTCAGCCTATCAAAAAACAAACGCTGGAGGAGGAGAAGTGTGAGCAACACTTTGTTGAAAATGTGGTTCGTTTGAAAAATGGACAGTATCAAGTGAGGCTACCTTTTAAAACAGATGTACTGCCTTCGTTTCAAGATACTTATTACGCTGCGTTGAGATTATTGCTTCGCATGGAGGCTAAGTTTGCGGAAGACGAAGACTTCAAAAACGCATATCATGATTTTATTAATGAATATATCAGATTAGGTGATATGACGTTACTTTGTATTTCTGAAGAATTTGTCGATTTCGATGATTGTTGTTTTATGCCATGTACGCAAAGAAAGTAGTACAACTACTCATGCGCTCAGTCTTTAATGGTTCAATTAAGACTCGCCAAGTCGTTTCTTTGAATGATTATTTGCAACCTTGCTCTTTTAACGTATTATAAATACGCATTCACTTCTGATGTGGAGAAGATGTTTAGACGAATTCTCGTACATTCAGATGATCAGCGGTGGCAACTTATTCTTTGGAGAAGTGATCCATCTAAGCCGGTTGAGATATACCGTTTGAAAATTGTTACATATGGATTAGGTTGTAGTCCTTTTTAGCAAATAGGACCATGAAACAGTTGGCTCAAGATGGTAAGGATAAGTATCCATTAGGTTCTGCTGTTCTAGAGCGAGATGTATATGGATGATGTTTTGTCAGGCAGTCATTGTCTAAAAGTTGCTAGGGCTAAACAGAAAGAGGTGTTAGAGTTGATTTCAAACTTCAAGTGGCTATAAATCAATCTTTATTGTCTTTGCCAAAAGATTTGTTGGCTGTTGAACCACTTGAAATGGCAAAGAGCGAGTCATGTTTTGCTATACTAGGCTTGAAATGGCAACCCTCTCTAGATCAATTTCAGTTTGTAGTAAAAAATGAAGAGAATATTGAAGTTTGGAATAAAAGGCTTGTGTTATCCAAAGTTGCAAAACTTTTTGACCCCTTAGGTTGGTTGGCACCGATTGTGATTATAGGTAAGATCTTCCTCCAACAGCTGTGGCTGTTAAATTTAAGTTGGGATGAAGCTTTGCCCGATGATAAAGCTAAGGCATGGGTCCAATGGTATGATCAGTTAGGTCACATTAATCAAATAAGAATACCACGATGGACTGGATTTATGCCTGGTGCACTTTCGATCCAAGTGCATGGCTTTGCCGATGCTTCTAAGGTTGCCTATGGGGCAGTAGTATACTTGCGTACGGTTACGTCTTCTGGAGTGACTGTTAGTTTGTTGCAAGCGAAGTCTAAAGTAGCTCCACTCAAAACGTTAAGTATACCGCGTTTGGAGCTGTCAGCTGCTCATCTGTTGGTTAAGATGACTCATCGAATTCTGCCTTTGTTTGATACTAGTAAAATTCAAGTTTACCTATGGTCAGATTCTTTGGATGTTCTTCATTGGTTAAAAGAAATACCAGCAAAATGGCCAACTTTTATAGCCAATAGATGTGCTGACATTCATAACTTAATACCGCAAGCTCATTGGTATTAATAATCCAGCTGATTATGTCTCTCGTGGAGTTTTGCTTGCAGACTTCATAAACCTGCAAAGTTGGTGGACTGGACCGAGTTGGTTGTGCGAAGAACAAGATAGCTGGCCTGCTAGTTTGTTACAATTTCCTCTTACTACTCCATCTTCTGATAGTCAGCAAATCCCTGAAGTCGTTTCCTGTGCACTTCATCTTGAGAAAAAAGTAGATAATAAAGAAAAATTGCAGGGTATTCGGCAGTACTTTAAAGTCTGTGATACTTGGCCGAAACTAGTTAGAAGATTGGCCTATTTTCTTAGGTTAGTTGATTATTTAAAGAAAAGGAGATTTTGCCAGTCAGACTTGTTCTCTCAGAGTTGGTATAAAATTGATTACAATCAGTAGTTGAATTAGATCGATCTCGCTACGTTTGGGTATATCTTGCACAACGATATTATTTCGAAACAGATATTACTCGAATAATTAATGGTCGTTCTTTGATTAAACCATCTAAATTGTATCACCTGGATCCCTTTATGAGCGAATCGCTTTTATTTGTTGGTGGACGATTGAAAAATTCCTTGTTGTCTGGTACCGAGTGGCGTTTCAACCCTGCAGCTACACCTCACTTTGGAGGCATTTGGGAGGCAGCTGTGAAGTCTACTAAACATCACATTCGACGAGTTTTAGGTGATAACACATTGACTTATGAAGAAATGGCTACATTGTTGGCTCAAGTAGAGGCGTGTCTCAATTCGAGACCTTTGACTCCTTTGTCTGACGATCCGTCTGATGTTCAGCCTTTGACTCCGGCGCATTTTGTGATTCAAGCACCGTCTTACATTGTACCTGAACCAAATTATGTTGAGCAGAAGATTCCAGTTTCACGCCGATGGCAGATTGTTCAGCAAATGATGCAGGGTTTCTGGCAAAGGTGGTCTCAAGAATCTCCAAACATTACAAAAACGTAAAAATGGCAAACTTCTAAATTCAAAATCAATGATCTTGCTTATAAAAATTCCTCCTGCTCATGGCCTTTAGCTAAATATTCGATCAACGAAGATATATTATACGCACAGCTATTTGATCGCCCAATTAAATTGATTTTGTTACCAATGGAAGAAGATGAAGAAAAATAACTATTTATTAAAAGGAGACATTTAATTTTGTGAATAATAAGTGACTTTAAAGTGCCTTGAATAGTGAAATTTATATTTTTCAATTTAGCTTCTTTTTATAAAATAATAATCTTCTAATTTTTTAAAGTTATAATGTATACAGCAGTCTAGCTGAGAACAGGCAACCATCACTTTATGATATTTGGCTATTTATTCATCACAAATCTCCTATTATAAATTGATTACTATTCGTTTGGATGACAATATGAAATTAATCAAAATTAAATTAAAAAAATTAATCATTTTCACTTAAATACCGGATTTCAAAAATATTCGATAATCACATATAGTTCATTTTATATTTCAATTCGCATTTCGAGAATCATACAGTAATCATTATAAACAAATTAATGTAAATTATTGATAAAATAAAGAGAAAAATGTAAATCAATTTGGATTTGAAATTTCATTATTTAAATTATTGAAAACATATAATTCTTGTTGAACAATAAGGACCCTAAGTCTTAATAAAAAAAGGATTACATAAAATAATCTAAAAAACAATAAATTTAAAATATTTTAATAAAAAAAATATTTATAAGTCTGAAATATTTTTAACAATATAAAAAATAAGTTTTATTTTTATAAGAAAATAAATTTAAGTACAAAAAATAAATTAGAAAATTATAAAAAACGATTGTAAAGTTTAATTTTTCTATAAATTAACTTGTATCAAAAATTAATTATGTTTCCATATTTAATAGTTTTTAACTGTAGTAAATTTAATATATTCAGATTTTATAGTAATTTTCAATATTATTTATTTTAAATGTTTTAATAGTCAAGCTATCATTATTAATGAAATCACTTTTATAAAATATAAACGTGTATCAAACGATTTATTTGTATTAGATTTAAATATTTTTTTCTTCTATGATAATTTAAAAAAATAAGTCAGATTTTTTAAAAAAAAAATTTCCTAGATAGTAGAATTCCTTTTAGTGGATTTTTAATTCTAAGAAATGTATTTACAATCATTATTTTTCTGATATTAATACTGAAAACATTTTTATGACTTAAAATTACTTTAAATAATATATATTTTTATTAAATAATTAAAAAATAATTGGAAAAAAATCTAAATGTATAATTTTTTCATATGATTTGATTAAAATTAATTACATATTTTCTGTAAGAAGTAGAATTTTAACATTACTAATAAAAATGTTTATTTCTTTCAATTATATATATATATATATATATATATATATATATATATATATATATATATATATATATATACTATATATGAATGCAAGTGATGATAAAAAATATTGAATTGAAAGAAAAACAGGACACAGAAGCTCGTATATATTGTAAAAGTCTACATAGAGTCATCCGTCTTAATTCGAATTATAATCGTATAACGCAGACATTCATAACAGAGATCGTGCAGAGAAAATTCTTCGCATGGCGCCAACACCCGCGGCGTGTTTTTCTCCTAAAGGAAAACGAACGTATTAAAAAATATCTTCATCCCGCGTTACGAATCTCGGACGGAGATCAAAAATATTCAAGTGTGTGCCGCATTATTGGGGTCTGCAACGGTTGATGGAAACTGTTTCTTGTTCACGGAATCCCAGTTTCGGGGTCCGGGAATGTTTTTCACTGACGATAAAAACGTAATATGTATTGTGCAGCACGACATGAAGCCTGCACTATTGTGTGGACGTGATTCGGGTAAATAATATTATATAAAGTGGTCGTGTGTGTTTGTAGAACTACGTATGTATTTCTCTTTTTAGTTTGTATGTTGATAATAAAATGTATGATATGATAGGGGAATTATTTTGTTTTTAATAACGTAGTTCTGCTCAATATTTATTTTTTATATACAATATTAAAAAAAACATAATTATATAATATTTTAATATCACTATTTACCTAAATACAAATATAAGAATTATATTTATCAACCAATATATTTTTTATTTAAATCATAAATCACATCATCTACTTCATGTGTTTGTCAAGATGTCGTAAAAGGCATCTTACATTTAGTTAAAAATATAGAACTTGATTACAAAGATTTAATCAAGAAGAATACAAAAAATCCTTTGAAAATGTAGTATTTTGGAATAAACCATGTTCTATGTTTTTAATTAATTAACTGAAAAAATAAATAAATTTAATAAAATTAATTCATTTGATTAGTAAATTATTATTTTGTATACGACAATTTATTTGTTTGTAATCATTAAAATGAGTAAATAATCAATTAGAATTGAATAACTAAAATCTAAATTAATGAAAAAAATAACAAATGGGATATTAATTCCTGCAAACTTAAACACTGTTTATATAACTTGTACATAAAGAGAAACTAGTTAGATCGAATCAAGTTAAATCAGACTTGTAATTAGGAAACTAACTTTTATATTAGTTTAAATGTATGCCTCTAGTAAACTATTTACACTAACTGAGTTGAGTCGAGTTGCATGAAATTAACTCTAGTCGTTGATTTGGATAGATCTATTTGTTAATTTACTTTTTTATAAACTAATAATTTTATTTAAATTAAAAATACTTAGTAGTATAAAATACTTTAATTAAAAGTGATTATTCATTGAATATTAAATTAAATACTTTATTATTTTCAATAAATAAAATAAGATTATTTTCCTATTTGTAAATATTATTAAATTTCAAAATACGTAGTTATTTTTTTCTATTTTTTAAAAACTTTTATATCAAGAAAGTATATAAATTGATATATAAAATATAAAAGTAAAATAATGAAAAAAATTTTGTACTTATTGATTTTTGTCTGTACATTTCAATAATTTCTACTTTTGCCATTTTAAAAATCATATTCATATTTTTATATCTATACATTTTTTCTGTACTAATAATAATTTTCTATTTCTTAACCCAAAATATTTTTGTCGCTATTTTTTCGAATTTTTATTGAAACTTTGATATTTTTTAAAATCGATTTACACATCAAATATTTTTCAGTAAATTTTTTAGACGATTTTAATTGTTCTATCATTACACGACTCATTTTTGTAATACTATATAATTGTCCAAATGAGATTAAAGTATATTTACGAAGAGTAAATGATAGTAAACAAGTAAATGTATGTTTAAATCCTTCAATCTTATTTTGGTCACCTTATATAAATGAACATTTTTAATATTGGTACCAAACTGAATTCTCTAAAATCAATTCACACTTGAAATATCTTTAAAATTTTTCAGATGATTTTAATTGTTGTCTGATTAAACGACTCTTATTTTTTCAATACTAAAAACGAACAATTTTAGTATTGGTACCAATAGAATTATTTCATAAAAGACATTATTTTAAAAATGAATGAGTATAAAAATAATTAATAGTCATTTGCTGATCCTCTTTACTGATCCATATTTAAATAACTATTACTATTTTCAAAGAATATAATCGTAAATTATATTTTGTAATGTCGTAATAAAAAAATTATAAAAGCAGTTGAAATGCGTATTAGTAAAAATGTAAGCAATACGTGATAATAGTATATTTTTATAAAAACTCTTTACTGTTAAATAATGATTTATTTGTAAAATAATAAGCTATTCTCTCAAATTATTTTTTTTTAAAGCACATAACTATATTTATTGTACATTTTTAATAAGAATTTATATTTTTATAATTTAAAAAAAAGCTGTTAAAAATAGATACTGGGTAATTTAAAAAAATAAATATGATTATTATTTGTTTTGAAATAGTGTCATATTCACTTTCACATATATGAACTACTACTCTAACACCACAAGAAAAAGTATTTAATAATTAATTTATTTATTTATAAGCTAATGCACATTTCGGTATCTATGCTATTATTATCAAAGAGTTCCATTATAAAATATGTTTTTCAATTTTCAATACTTTGTGATGTTGGGGTACAAGTTCATTTATGTAAATTTAATTATTAAATATATTAAGACTGACTATAAGTAAAAAATAAGACATTATGAAACATTTTTATAATATGTTCTATTTTTATAAAAATAAATGTTTCAAGTTTTATTAATAAGAAATATAATATTTTTATAAATATTGTTCCTACGAACCATTTGAATTCCTGTATTTGAAATATCTATTGTTAACATGATTTATGTTACCATAAAATAATTCATTGACTTAATAATAGATAAAAATAATCTTATATACTCGAATCGGTATACCAGAAAAAAGTGAAAAAGCGAAAATAATTATTATCCTACTTGAATACAATCCATTCCACAGAAACTCAATAAACAGTGCAGCATGTTTCATTTCTCGGTACCGTAGTTACAAACTAACAGTCTTGCGAGCAAGTGTGAGAGTACTCGAAGCTCAAGGGGCACTTGAAGTAACGGCCACCTCCTCCACATTTCATATACTGTATATGTGTGTTTAAATATGTGTGTGTGTGATGTAACACCGTCACACCACACACACATACACATTTATATACATACTCGCGGTAGCTAAGCGTGAAGTACGGAAAATATATTGCAGTTGGAATAACGAGCGATGGAATTATTGTTTCACGTTGGACCCAAGAAGGATAGGAGGCTTGAACGAAATTTCTCTTCAGCCGATGAGTCTGTATATCTTGTATATATATATATATATATATATATGTACTCACGTAAGATTGTTAAGGTTTTCCCCATGTATCTTACTTGGGGATAAAACAGTGTACAGCTGAACACCTAACCGGATATTCATAGCCGTCGGCTATAAATTACCGCGAGTGTTGGTGCGTACGCAAAGACATATTCACGGATATTGGATTATGTAATCGTATTATGGTTACATTGATGTTACTCGTACCAATCTCTTTACACATATATGTTTGTTTGTATACTTGCTCTGCCACCGAAAAATGTAATGAAATTTTATAAGAAATATTATAGGAAGTTTAGGCACTTGATAATCTACAAAAGATATCAAACATATACATTTATACACACACACACATATGTATATCACTTAAAATACCAAAAACTTAAATAGCATCAAATATCACTTAAATAGCGACTGGTGATTTTCTGAATCTGATGATTTTTTTGAGTCTGGTGAAAATTAATTACATATTTTTATTAACATATATGACATTTTAAATAATTAAATATTCATAATAAATCAATGTTTATTTTATTTTCAACAACAAATCTAATATTAATTTAAGATTTTATCAGAATTGTCTTATTAAATGTTCAAGACAGCTGTTCAGTAAATGAAAGATGATGTTATATTATTATAATGCCACAAGGCTAAATTTAAACTCATGTTATGTTGCTCGACAGATTAACATTTTCTTATTCAGATACATCTTCAATATTAAAATAAAGAACGGAAATAAAATTATTTGACATTATATACGATATTTAAAAATTGTATATAAAAATAAACATTTCATCTATTAGATTTTTTTTAATTATAAATTGACAAATTATACATGTAATTAGTTAAAGAGTGTAGAAAAAATATTAATTAGAAAATAATTAATTAATCATATATTTTAGTTGATAATTTAAAATCGAGATAGTCACTTTATACAAATAAATTTATTAACATCATAAAACTCTATAAAAATGATCAATAATTTCTTATTTTTCACTTTATAAAGTTTTATTAATGATGAAAAGTGTAGATAATTCTTTAATATTTAAAAAAATGATATAGTTTTGATATAGCCAAGAAAATATTCTTAATACTCAACTAAGATTAGATCAAAAAAATCTAGTCGAGAACGAATTTAGAGATGGAACTAACACAAAGAAAAAAATAGTGGTACTAAAGATAATAATATCGTATAATATATAAATATAAACTGTTTACAAAATATGAAATTCTCTCATAAACAAGCTTTTGAGATATTTGAGATGATATTTAAAAATGAAATAAACTACAATCCTCAACCATCATTGTTTATAATGTATATATTTCTTATCTGAAATATAAACATCAATTCGAAAATAAAATTTGTTTAAATATCTTGTAACTTTTTCAATTCATTTTTATATAAGGCAAAATTTTACTTTTACTGCCAATATTGTTATTATGACAAATTATTTTCATTTTTCAGTCTTGTCATTGATATATTTTTAGAAAAAATGGTACCTTTTGAAAAGATTATAGAATTTGAAATTGAAAATATATTAATTTGTATATATATATATATATATATATATATATATACCCAGACAGACACACACACACATACATATATATATATATATATATATATATATATATATATATATATATATATATATATGTGTGTGTATTTAATATATAACTTAACCCCACTGGGACTGAAAGATACTATATAATAGTAAGTAAATAAATGTATGTTTTAACCTTTCAGTGTCATTCAGGCCACTCTACATATCTTTAAAAATATTATAATATTAATAAATTATCTTAGAGTTTTAAACAAATAATGAAAATTTATTGATATTATTAATTACTAGTAATGACTTATAAACTTCTTAATTATTCAAAAAATTGATATTATTATCATTAAATCTATAATGAATATTTTTATACACTACATATTTTTTTTAAAAAAAACTTGTATATAAATCAGACATATTTGTGTTTTGATAGAAATTTTAATACTTTTTAAAAATAAATAGTTATGAGAATACTGTGACTTTTCATGAAATCTATAGTTAATATTTTTTTTATACTATAGTATTTTTTTAAAAAAACTATGATAAATATTTGTACTATTCTAGAATATATATCTGTGTTTCAAATAGTAAGATTAACAATTATTTATACTAATAGTCATTATTAAAACACTTTGTGAGCATCAAAATAAATAATGATTAGCATTAAATTTTAATAAATATTATTATATACTACAATATTTTTCAAATTTGTATATAATTATACAGAACAATAAGGAGCAATATTAAATATCAACAAACAAGTATATGACAAGAAAAATTTTCTATTGAGCTATTATAATTATTATTAGACAAACCAACACTCTAAAAAAACTACAAATAAAATTAAAATAGCACAAATAACATTTAAAAAAATAGTAATTATAAATAATTTCAAACATAAAATTAAATAATTTCTATTTATTATTCTACAAAAAATTTTTATAAATTTTGCTAAACTATTTTTTTAACTCCTCTCTCTTTCTCTCTCTCTCTCTCTCTGTCTCTCTGTCTCTCTCTCTCTCTCTCTCTCTATATATATATATATATATATATAAACGAAGTTTTTAATGAAAACACAATCAAAAATACAATTTCCCACTCATCGTGTGAAAACTGGTAATTAATCATAGCGATGATTGATTTAAATATAAGATGACAACCGTGCCCTTTACTTTTCTGTCGTCAATCAACTGTCAACTTTATCGTATTAAATAAACTGAAGAAAACGTATGGTTTTTAACACAATAATTTCGTCTACTTCTTTTAGTATTAAAAAAAGGAAAAAATTATATTATCAGAACACGCTTCCTGTTATATTGATTTTTCATTCCCCCGGTACCGAAGTCAAAGACTTGATTATTACGGTAAGGGATGCACCGGCATGTATGTTATAAACACTTTTATAAAATATTCATTAGGTGCGTGTGTTTTTTTTACTAGATCGAAAGTGGTCGCTTTCGACTTGTTTATTTGCGGAAACACATTGATGGATTACTAAAAATAACTCGAATCGATTCTGTTAAATTATATTTGGAGCTGTGTTTGATATTTTCCAGAATTACATTTGATATTAAGTAATATTTTTGTTTAGGATTTGTGAAAAATACAATACTTTATTAAAAAGTTTTTTAAATAAGACTTTAATTCACGTAACTTCTTTTGAAAAAATATCAGTGAAACCAAAGTTATGTTCATTGATTTTTTTACTTTCTAAATTTGGTTATACAAATAAAACGTAATCTACTAAACAAACATTTTTCAAGTATAAATTTTATAGATGGTCATAAAAACCTATATAATACACAGACAAGGCAAAGCATGTTGAAACCAAAGTGTATTCTATTTAATATACTGTTTCAAATGCAGAACGCAAAGTGAGGTTCTGGGAACTCGTCGAAAATTTGCCTGCTTATGTGACTATAAAACAGTGCAATGTAATTTAAACGTTGTCAGAAGAGTCACGTTACATGGAAATTAATTTAGACGAAAGCGCATACAACATTTATAGATATAGTTTTCAATTAAAATTTTATTATAAATTTTGAAATACAACGATGATTATTCCCTGTTTAGTAATATTATATAGATTTTTTTAAAAAATAAATATTTATGATTATTTTGTATGTTCATAAAATGTGCCAACAAAAATATAAACAGATTTTCAAAAAAAAAATAGAAAAGCATGTACCATAAAATAGAATTTATAACGTGTATTTATTTTAATCTATCAGTTTCATAAATAAAGCATATTTTATTCAGCAGGATATATATTTAATAATTTAATACACTCACTACACAAATTTATGTATGTTGATACTAAGTTATCTTTCAGTGTTTATTTTAATTATACCGAAACGTGTATAAATGTGCTTATGTTTTTACTGTTTTCATATACATATTTTACGATGTTATCTTATGTATATTCATTTATTTTTACATATTTCAAAATTATTTTTATGGTTATATTTATTTTTTACTTATATACTTTACATATGTTATTTATACATACAGATAATTGCGAAAGACAAGTTCAGTAAACGAAATAAAAATGATAAAAGAATATACCAATCAATTTTTAATAAAATTCACAATTTATTTATCAGTTTAACTGTAATACATAAAAATAATTATAAAAAAATCGAAGAAAAGTTTTCAATTATCTGAATCCATTAACAAATTAAATAACATATTATTGTTTAAATAATATTTTTTAAAAAAAGAGTATATATTATAAAAAATAGGTCTATTATTAAATATTTACGTTAATAAATTTAGAAAAATAATTAGATAGGCACAATAATACATTCTCTCTAATTTCTGTACTGTTATTTATAAGTCGACTTTGTTTTATCCGAAAAACTGTTCGAAAAATCTGCCTGAAAAACTATGTTTTTCATTTTTTATTAATTTTAATATTTCATAAAATATGTATTTTGGTATTGTTGGAAAATTTCGGAAACGAAATTTTCACTCTTCTTTTTTAAATAGAAATAAATTACTTTAGTACTCAAATTATGTTACAAAATAAACCTGAAAATCTATCTTTTTCCTTTTTTAAAAATTTTAATTTGTCATGAGATTTGTACTTTTCGGAAAACTTTAGGAAAGTTCAGAATCAATATTTCTCTATCTCTCTTTTTATAAAATAGTTTACTGCAAAATTAATGTCAATAATGCTTACACTACTCTGAACATGAACGATTACCTCCTAAGATCAACGACTGAAATTGCGGAGTGACATAAAAATTTTAACACACCATATCACTTTTACTCATATCACAATTTATTCATAATTCACAATTTTTCTATCTATTATTAAATGGAGACTTTTCAAAAGCTATTTTATTCATTTATATATATATATATATATATATATATATATATATATATATATATATATATATATTAGGTCTTGTAATATGAAATATCGGATTTTTCAATTGGAAATCAAAGAGAAATCCGACATTTCATATAATATAATCTAATAAGTAAACGGAATATTTAAAACATATTTTATTATTATTTTAAGTAAATTTCCTAATTAATGATCAGAATGTATGTATATATACGAGTATATAAATATATATATATATATATATATATATATATATATATATATATATATATATATATATAAGTATGATAAAAAAGTAAGAAAAACTAAATTGAAAAATTTATATTAATTAATTAAATTAAACAATAAATAAATTTACCATACTTATCAAACGACTCTCGTATATATATATATATATATATATATATATATATATATAATCTTATGAAAAGATAATTAATTCGAATTAAATAAATTTCCACTGATATATTTTTAATAATATAAAAAAGAACACAAAAATCTTATTTGATTCTCAAAATAAATAAAATATCAAACTGTCGCTAACTATAATCTTGTTATAATAAAATAGATATTATACGTAATCTTTATTTATCTTCACAAATACAAAACAAGTCCACATTGAAAAAAAAACATCAAACACAATCACGAGTAGAATTGTGTAGGGGTTTATTTCCTTTGAAAACTTTCTTTTTAAGTTCACATGCGATCGGTTTGATCGTAGCCACAGGGACATTGTACTCGATGAACGTTGAAAATGCATACAACTATGTTCCGTAGGCAACATAAACAAAAGTATAAAAATAATATCGTTGTTGCAATGGCGCAACTTGCATTTCCGGTAAATAGGTGCATAAATTGTATAGGGGAAAGTTTAATCTAACTATACGATGATACATTGTACTTTTTTCGAGCGAATATATAAATATGTATGTTCGTAAGTGAGATAAAAGAGTAATTGAGCGAGATTCGAATATTGTTATCTTTTAGTGTTGCAGATACGAGTTGTGTTGAAGAATATTTCTTTGAATTTATAAT
>CP092088.1:54011268-54028768 GCA_029203775.1 Neoneuromus ignobilis
TGTTCATTTGCTTATTATTATTATAAACAAATAATATTGAAAATTTTTTAATTTCTTGTCATTTAGAGGCGATAATTTATTTATGTGCAACTAAGTTTTAATTTATTATATAAAATAATTCTTGCAAAATTTGGCAAAAAAAATAATCACTATTAACGAGAATTTTTTTAATTATCTTCAAAATTGAGATTTTATTACACTAATAGTTTATTGCATTGAGATACATTTTTTTATCAATTTATAATTATTCTAAATTTATTTTACTACTGTACCTATTATCAAATTAAGAAGAGTGAAATATTAATTTAAAAAAAAATTCTTACATTGAAAACTTTGTCACTGGACTTGATATTCTAGTAAATGAGTTATTATTATTTTTACTATAATTTTTTGAATATATTTTATTTTATGGAATATTATAATCAAGTTATTAACTTACAAAATATATTATAATGTATAAGTAATCAATTTAGAAATAAATATTTCAATATAATTGAATAATTTTTATATATATTATATATATAGCAGTAATTGAGAAAAAGATTAATGAAAAAATGGGATTTATTTTAAACTATAAGAAAACTTTATTTTTACAATTAAATTTCAAAGTATACTTTGTAGTTAATATCGATGTATACGTGTGAAATGTTTGAATTTGTATAGTATGTTTGATTTATTATTAACCATATGTATTTCTTTTTGTTTCAGGTAAGAAACATGTCCTTCAGACAGCACTTCCTGCTATTTCGTATTGAAACGTCAACAGTAAAATATATCCACGCTAAGTACCACGTCGCCAGTCATTTGTACTCAACCACCGCACACAATCAATTCAGGTTCGAGTAGACGACCCAGACACGAGACGCAACTATATCGAAGGTTAACCGTGGAACCGTATAATCAATTCCCGGATACTGAAAACTAAGAACAATGTGTTCTCACACTGAAAATCCATTTAGCAATCAAACAGCACTTTGAAATATCAATCTACTAAACACAGACAACCCATTTCACTCGAGCTCGCCCACATACACACATGCAAAATAGGTATTTATATAAGCAACCATGCATCCAGTCGCTCGTATGTTTTCTAAGAGCTATCCGGCAAACAAGCTAAATAAGGAATAGCTCGCAAGATTCAAATATCAAATGAAAACACGGCGAACACGTACGGTCGCTGAAACAGGAATCGAACGGACGTGCGACAGTGATGGAACCGCTGTATATAATAATATTCATAAAGGGCCCGGACTGATTCTTTATCGCACGCAGATACGTTTACCGAGCTACATATACGCAAACGCTGCTTTATATACTAAAACAAGAATCCATTTACCTCAATGGTGTTTACAGAGAGTTACAAAGGACGTGTGCGTATGTGAGATGTGGATTAGGTAACATGTTCTGTTAGGGTAAGAGCGACGTTCACGTTCATATTAAACGGTCTCTGTTCCTGCGACGCAAAGATTCGATACTCGTTCCTGCTATCTCAATAGTATTGTATAAACGAAGAGAGCTACTTATAGTTATTAATGTACTGCCTTGATAGCTCGTACACCTGGGTATCTAAGAAACGCATACTCTTAACCGATTCTTTTTTTAAAAAAATCTATTTTCAGTACCCTTGATGATTTTAACCACATGAATAAATTATTTTTTACTCTTTCATTGTTGTCGTTTAAAAATAAAAATATACAACACGGAGCACTCTGAAATTTATTTTCTATAATACAGCTCGAAGAATAATTTATATAAAATATGTTTTCTATACTAAATGAATATTATTTATAAAGCAGGAATTGATTTATTTTAATTTATTTAAATTTTATTTTAATTAAGAAAATATTATTTATATTTTATTTTAAATTTATTTATCAGAGATGTATTTTTTTACTTTTACCTATTTGTAACATTTTTGAATAATTTTAGACTAATTTTACTTTAAATAATTTTTTGCAAGAAATTTCCACACACACTTATATATATATATATATATATATATATATATATATATATATATATATAAGGTAATTTTTTAAGAGTGATAGAACTTTAAATTGAATACCTATCGAAAGTTTTATCTAATTTAAAAACACCTTTATATATAAAGATATAATAAAGAGTATTTTTTTAAAGTTAGATAGAACTTTCGATAGGGATTCAATTTAAAATTCCTTCACGCTTAAAAAACACTTATATAACATAAAAAATCTTTTAAAATAATTAAATAAACATACATTTTTATATATATTTTTTGAATAAAATAATATAATTTTCTTCATTATATTTGATAATATTTTTCATGAAAATAATTTACTTTAAAATATTGACATTTACTTTAAAATATTCTCATTAGACAAGATAATTATATATATATTGTTTTAACAATCATAAATCATTATTTCATTAATTATATTTAACTATATTATTTTATAAAATAAATCCTTAATAGAGTATTTTAATATACATATTTATTAAACATTTTTCATTTTGTCTCAAATAACCAATTTAACTTTTTCCAACTATTATAACCCCACTCTAATGTTTATGAAATTAGGTATATTTTGTACAATATTTAAATATACAAAATTATTTATATTTTTTTGGTGAAATGATTATTTCTTAATAATTTAGAAATGTCATTCACTATATAAAATATTTTTTATTGAAGTATTTAAATATATAACCATTTTTTGTCAAAAGTAAAGTTTTCAAACAATATTCCATTTTATGTTCTCTCTCTCTCTCTCTCTATATATATATATATCTATATATATATATATATGTAATTTTTGTCCGGATTAACTTCATATAAAAGTATAATAATATTTTATAAAACTGAAATACTTTAATACCATATAGAAAACTAGTGACCTTTATTCTCAGGGATTACAAACACATTAAAGTTCAAAATATAACTCGTTAAACAAAACTAATTAAACTGAAACTGCTTGTATACACATAGACTTTGGATTCGAGTTGTTAATACGCTGTACTATATTCATTTTAACCACGAATATCTTTTTTCGATGATTTAAGGATATATTGAATTTTTAGTGAGTAATGATATGCAAATATTATAATAAAGTTGTAATATTTTTAAATTAATTACTCACTGTTAATTTTTTATTAGTTAAAAATCAAGGAAAACATTAAATATTTTTATGATATTTATTTTAAAAGAAGTTTTAATAAAACTTATAGTTTAGTGATATATAATATTTTAATTAATTTTTCATCAAAAAAATCTTACATAAAATATTTCTTAGTGAAAAATAGTTACATATTCGAAGTATGTCATTTGATAAAAATTAATACACCATTTTATATAATTTTGAAAAGTTTAAATTTTTATAATTTTTATAAAAGTCTTAAATTTTTTTGTTAAAAAAAATTATTTGATTATTTTAACTTTTTTATTGTTGTATTTTCACAAAAACAAATCTATCAAATACAATTTTTGATAAAATTTGTTTTATATTAAATAAATTAATACTTTGTTATTTAATAATTTTTTATGGAATAAAAAAATTTAAAATCTTATTTTGGATTATAAAATCTCTTTAAATCTCAGCGCTCTGATGATAACAGCATTACTGTCGAAATGTGCAGCAGCATATAAATAAAAAAAAATGATAAATGAATAATTATGAAATATTTTTTTTTAATATATTATTGTATTAGAGTGATAGTTTAGTTATATAAAAGTGAATTCTATTATAATAAATATTAATATGTTTAATTAATTTATAATAACATTAATTTCCTTACATGAATCTTAAATTTCAATTTCGAAAAAAATGTAATTTTTAAAAACGAATAAAAAAGATATGTCGACGTTTATTATTTAACTAAATAAATATTTAAAGTATAAAATATATTTTTATAACTCGACATAACGAATATTCAAAGGATATCACATGAGATGAAATTACCTAAGATAATTATCAACCACGAGGCCGATACATGCGACAAAACAATAATGATCCAACCGCGCCTTATTGCTCGTTACACGAGACTAAATGAGCGTTCGGGGGGAACACACGGCGTTTAAATTTCGTACAATAATCGTAAAAGTGTGAGAATACATCACTCCGTTTAAAGTACGCTTTAAATTTCCACCATTATTGCAAACATTTTATGAAACAGCAGGTAGGTACATCGTAGCGCCAAGTGTCAACATTAAGAATCCAGCACCTGGGACTCGTTTTAACGACATGACACACCGCGCACACCGGCGACAACGATACAACGAAACGCCCTAACGTCGCCGGCGACGACGTACCTGCCGTTTTTGTTGCCCCCGTCGCCGACGTAACGGTTATACGGGGGTTCAAAGTTTCAACCAGTGACTTTTGTGTTCGGAACGTTGGCAGCGTGCGGCGTGTACGACTTAGTTAGATCCCCTTATGGCCTCCCAAGTCGGGCGAAAGCTTTGTACGACGCGCACTAAATCCCTGAATGCCGTCGACTTCCGTATAGAGTCTGGAAATCGTACGGGAACTTTATTTTAAATCGGTAGGTACTTCGGTTGCCACATTGGAAATTTTCACGCGTTCTCGCATATGCGTGTACGTACGAAACGTACACGATTGTTTATGTATTCCGGGTTTGTTTACATAACGTACGGTTCGTATTTTATAAATGTGGATGAATAATAGGGAAAATTCATATAAAAACATTACTTAAAATAATTCAACGATGACTGATGATAATATATTGTAATGTATTTACATAGTCGATTTGTTATTTTTTTTTTAAATTATTATATACTAAACAATAACTTATATATATAATGTTTTTTAAAGAGTGACAGAACTTTAAATTTAATCCCTATCAAAAGTTCTATCTTACTTAAAGAAACAATTATATATATATTAATATTTCATAAAATTTGTATTTTAGTAATTTTTGGAAAACTTCGATAAAATTCGGAAATGAAATTTTCAAATCATTTTCATCATTCTTTTTTAAATAGAAAGAAATTACTTTAGTACTTAAAATATGTTTCAAATTTATTGCTAAATCATACAGTAATTTTTATATCTTACATTTTCTGTTTCCATTTCTATGAATGTCTTTTTTTATTTTCAACTAATTTAATAATTACACATTAGGATCACTTATCTTCATATATCTTATAATACTAATAACTTCGACTACTTGAATCATCAACAGATAACTTCCAGATACTTAACACTTTAGTAACTTCAAGTATCTAAAAATATTTAACATTTACTCAACAGTAATTAAGTATATCAAGAAAAATGATCTTAAAATCTCATTTTTTAAATATTAGAATTTAATCAAAATTAATAACTTAAGGCCCCGACTGGGTAGCATAATATCTTGCATCACCGCTTGTCATACAGGATATTGAGTTTAATTTCCAGTCAGAGAATCGTTCAGTTTTCAAGGATTGAGCATGAAGTTGTCAACCTCATTTTGTAAAAAAACAACTATCGAGAAATTTTGACAAGAATGGCTATATTGAGCTGAATTGTCAGAGAAACCATAACTCTACAAAAGAGCTTTAGTGTCAGAAAGAAGAAGAAGAAAAACTTAAGGTGTGATATTTTCATTCAAAAATTTTTTTTTCTAAAAAAATAACTAAATTTTCTTATAATAAAACAAATACAAAACATATAATTAAATAATGTATTTTTTTAAGATTACAAGTCTGATAGCTGGGGTTTTAATTTCGTAACGATATTTACTTAATTAAATGTTATCCGTTTTTAATACTTTAAATTCTTTCACTAGGAAAGGCAGTCATTCGGAAATATTGAATTTAGAAACATAGTAAGGGAAATAGAAAAAATTGAAGTGAAAATCTATATACATATATATATATATATATATATATATATATATATATATATAAAGAGAGAGAAAGAGAGAAATAAAGGTAGTCAATATAAATAATCGATTGGAAAGCAAAAAACACAAAGAAGACAAGAAAAACGTCAAGAAACGAATGTAATATGAATATAAAAGATCTTATTAGAAATTCATGAATAAAAAAGGTACTGAATCATTCTAAATAAAAGAATTTTAGAAGAAAATGCTTTTATCGAACAGTGAACTTACAGATTAAAAATTCTTTATTAATATTTTTTAACGATGGAAAATGATAATGTATATATTTTAACAAATTTTAAGTTTTCATAAATTAAAAAAAATCCATTCTTTTCAGATTGTGTAAATTGTTCAATTAAATTTGGATTTGACGTAAAATGAAATGCAGTCTCTATTACTTTTAGTAATAACTCTTCTCTTTCTTTCTCTCTATTTAACTATCTGTTTTATATATATATATATATATATATATATATATATATATATATAGAGAGAGAGAGAGAGAGAGAGATATATTAGAGAGAAACTACTTTCTTTTTATGTGAAATCTAATTTTAATTAAACAGTTGTTACATTCTGAAAAGAAGGGATTTTTTTAAAATTAATGAAAACATTAAATATGTTAAATGTAATTACATAAATCATTTATTTTTTTTTCAAAAATATAATATATGTATATATATATATATATATATATATATATATATATATAGCAAAATATCTCTACAGAATTTTATACAGAGTGAATTTATATGAAAGGGTTGACAGTTTCGCATCTTTCTCACAAAGATTACCATCTGAGCTGAACTCATCACGTTAAAACAACAGTCCGTAGGCGTCGACGAGCGTTCATATCTCACGCAGGTATAAAAGCAGTATATAAGAGACGCAGTATGTATCAAACACGCGAACCGTTTCTCCCGTTCGTAGTCGAAACGCAAATCTGGTCAAATCCATCACTGACACTAGAAACATTTTCCGTGCCATACACAAAATATGAAAATCACAACACAACATCGACTCGGTGCGCGCTGCTTTGCATATTTCAATCATCGAGTAAAATCCCACCTGTCAAAATGAAACTGGAGACGATCCCTCACAGAAAAATATAATGTCTTTCTTGTTGGGGAATATCCTTCAACGCGGCTGAATACGAAAAGGTCCGACATTGACAGTTGAGCAATGCTGTTGAATCAACGCACGTGGGCATAGATGAACGTATTTATCTATGAACAAGGTTTGCACGATCGAGAGTTTTACGGAAACGGAAATCTACTTTTGATTTATATTCTGTTTATTTAAAATTCTGATGAGAATGTTTGAATAAATCGGTCAAAAATCAAATAGAAAAGTATAACGTTTGCGCAAAAAACATTATATGAAACATTTTCAAACATAAATCAAATATTAAAGCCATTTTATTCACATATCAAATTTATTTAAAACACTGAGTAGTTTCATAACATTTTATAATGTTATAAACAATTTAATTGAAAAAATATTTTAAACATAATTTATTATTAAATTTATTTTTTAAAATAAAAAATCAGGATAAACAATTTTCTCAAATGACAATAAGTAATCAAATAATTCACAATTTTACAATATTTATAACATTTTATTAAAAAAATTATATACTTATGAAAATTTAAAAAATTTTGATTCATACATTTGATTAATATAGGATCATCCAAATGTAACGCCTAGATTTGTGTTTTATTAAAAAGAAACAAGTGTATAGGGTGGTGTATAGGAAAACGTGTATAGTTTATTTTGTTTCTTTTTAATAAACCACAAATTTAGGCGTCACATTTGGATTATCCTATATATTCTACTTAGTTTCACTTATAACAGTGAAATATGAGTTTTCAATATTAGAATAATTCAAGACAGAACAGAGAAGCATGGAAAGATTCATGTTAGGAATAATAAATAGAAATAGAAAAAGAATCGAGTGGATTGAAAAGAAAATAATAGTTACGAGCGTTACAGTAAAAGTTAGGAATTTGAGATCTAAAAACTTTAAAAGTTTTGGATTATTGTATTTCACCTGTTCTTATTTATAACAGTGAAACATGGGTTTTCAATGTTAGAATAGTTCAACGATTCCAGACAACATAAAGAAGCATAAAAGATACATATTAGGGATAACATGAGAATCGAGTGAATTAGAAAAAAATAAAACTTAAGTACTTTATAGTAAAAGTAAAAAAATTAGAATGAAATGATTTGGTCATATAGAAAGAAAAAGACCATAGATAGACAAGAGAAATAATTAATTGTGAACTTAGATATATTGCAAGGTCCTGAAAAGAACCAATAGAATAAAGACATTAGAAAATTCGTTGAAATTGACTGACAGAGAAAGGTTTTAATCGAAAAGAAAAGTTTTAGAAGAGGCCTTCATCCAACAAAGGATAAAAAGAGAATAGAAAGAGAAAGTGGACACTAGTGATGATAATAATAAAGATTATATATATAGAGAGAGAGAAAGAGAGAAAGAAAAAGATCTAAATGAGAGAAATGATTTGGACATACATTGACTTATTTACTATCAGTTACTACTCTTTACTATCCTTCAGTATTATTTAAGTTACCGTATATCGTGGGAGGGGGGGAGGTTATTTCAGCGTGATAGAACTTTAAATTGAATCCATATCAAAAGTTCTATCCAACTTTAAAAAATACCTTTACCATACCTTTATGTATACATACAAACACATACATAAACACACACATGTATAAATATATGAAGGATTTTTTTAGGTTGGATAGAATTTTTGATAAGGATTCAATTTAAATTTCTATTACGCTCTTAAAAAAACACCTATATATACATATATATTGCATATATTATTTTGAATGCTGTAATTAAAAAATATATTCAAAGCGAAATTTAAAAATAAAAATCTCTGATGTTTTTAGTTTTCATTCCAAATGTTTGTTTTTTTCTATAAAATTAACTGTTCTAAAAACGTGTTTTCATGATAATAAAATAAACTATTTAAATTTTTTCAGAGATTTAATTTTGAAAGGTTTTAATATAACGAAATAACATTTTTAGATATAAAAATATTTCTGACGATTTTTTTCAATAGTTATTTCTTATTTAATCTCATATTAAAATTAAATCACCCAATAATTTCTTCCTCTTGATCCAACAAAATTACTCTCCTGTAACACTTAATAGTGTGACACATCTCATTCTATTTATTTTTCAATTCGAACCGGCATAATTACAGTATATAGAAAAACGTTAATCGCATATAACGATTAAAATGAAATATTCGACTCTCTCTAACGATGTTCTTGAACTGTTCCACATTCGAAACGTACGTAAATCGTTACAGTGATTTAAAATAAATCACCGTACGTTATTCGTATATCGAGTAAACCTCATAATAAATAACGTTAGTTAAATCTATCCCGCCCAAAAACGCCACCTGACCGTCATTCATCGTAAGCAGATGATCGTCGTAACGGCGAAACTAACGGCGCACAGGACCCCAGCGATGGGCTGATGACACATTAGCCCGTCTGACAAGATCGTAACTCGCACGCCGTTCTGGATATATATTAAAATTGTCGAGCGACCGAGTCCTCTGCTCGAATGGATTTTATAGTAAAAACGACACAATGTCGTTTCTCGAAAGGAAAAAATGCACACATGCATCTACGTACGTTTAGTGAAAACAGTAACGACAAACAATACGATCGGATTCTTCTACTTCTTGTACATGCTTCACGACGGCACGCAGAGTGTGTATTGTTGTTGTTGTGCGGCGATAGAAATAAATAGTATTATTTTCAGTATATTTGCGAAAGAGATTTAAGAATGATAGATATCTTTTTTTATTTATTCGCGAAGATTAGGCGGTGACCCAGTTTCGTTTTTCACGTTGCGTGTTTGTTTTATGATAAAGATGTACGCGGTGATTTATCTACGGCTGGAAATGTACATTTATATATTTTTTTTGGAATTTAAACTGTTGTGCGTGCGTGAGGATTTTTTCAGTCATAAAACACGATGGGCTTTAAAGATGATGTTTATTATTAAAAACGAAACATTTATTGTTTGCTTTGAATATTAACGAAAAATGATTTAATAGGCAGTTTAATAACATTTTAATTAAATTACATTGTTTTATCTCTTCAAATATTTATTAACAATGTTTAACATTGTCAATTATAGAATTATAAAATATTTGACATTTTTTTTATATGATAAATATTAGTTTAGTATGAGATATGTGTAATTAAAAAAATATAATTAATAATAATAAAATTAATTATAAAAATTGAAAAAGTAAAAACATATTTAAATAATTTTGTAATTATATTTTAAACTGAATTAAATTATATATTTTAATTTATTACTGTAGAAAATTTACTTAAACATCTCACAATACTAGAGAACTTTATAAAATATTCAATAATCACTTATTGATACTGACTTTATTCGCTGATATACATTTCGATTATCATAAACTCTACTCAAAACACTACATTATAATATATATATTTATATAAATTTTATAATACAGTACTTTGAAAATGATAAAATAACCATCAAAATGAGTATCGGTAAATAAAGTTTCAAAAAGTGATTACTGAATTTTTTTATAAAATCTTGTGTTACTGAATTGAATGATTAACTTGTTGATATTTATTTTCTTTTTTCGAATTACATTTTACTACTGTCTTCTTTTATTATCTATTGTTGAATTTCTGCTTTTATATATTTTTACATCAATTTTGACCTTAAATCCAATAATAAATAGATGAGTATTGTACCTTTCAATTTTTTTTAGATTTAATATAATAGTTTTATTTTAATAAAATACCTAATCGATTATTCCTTTTATTTATTTTTTTTATATTGTATTTTTTTATTAATATTTCTACTATATAATATATTTAATTATTGTGCTTAATTTTACATTTTGAAATATATTAAAAAAAGGTTATAGTACAGAAGAATTAGAAATGTAAATTAAATAATAAGAATGAAAAAATATTAAATTTAGTACAGAAAGATTTAAAATTATATCAATATCAATTATATCAATATATTTTTTCTATAAAAATAAAAATAATTTATCGTAATATATTAGTAAATTCATTTGTGTAAAGTGAATCAGCCACAGTTCCAAAACAACAAATATTAGTGAATTATTTTTATATTTTGAAAATAAACACTGTTTGTAAATAAAAGAATCAACTTAACATCAAGCTATTTTAATAATGACTTTAAAGCGTAAACTGCTTTTATAACAATACAAAAAAATTAAAATTCAAATAATATATCAAAAGTCAAAAATATTTTTTAAAAGCCAATAGAAAAGTAAAATATAATAAAATAGTTAATAAAAGTTGACATAAATATAGAAAAATAATTTTTAATAATATATTACATATTTATTTTTTTTATTTATCTCTTTATATTGTAAAATAGTCTTAGGTTTTTATAATAACTATTACATTTGAAAAGATAAAAAATGTATATAATCATTTCTAAAGAGTTCTAAAAGTTTTAAAAAATAAATGTAAAATTAAAACCATAAAAAATGAATAAATTGATTTTGACAAGATTTAAAACCGCAATAAAATTCTTTTTTTATTTTATTTTTATTGATAATCAATGTAATTAATTTAAATACCAAAAGTAAAAATCAATAAATGTTTAAAGATTTTTATAACGAATATTTGATTTAAAAAAAGACTTTCATAAATTAATTGTATCAATTTATATGACGAAATGAATATTCACGTTTCTAATGGATGTTTTACGCAAATAGCATATTTGTACAAAAACGTTATTCAAAGGGTTACAGTATAAAGTAGTATCGGCCAAACACGGAGTTTATCTTCGTCGCATACTTTATGAAAGGACATTTTAATGAAAAATTTAGAAAGCGTCGCCCGAGAGTAAAAAAAGCCTCGAATTTAATCACATTGTACGTATAAAATTAATGATACGGCTCTGTCATACATCCGTTGACTCCGTATAACTAATTACATCATCACGAGCGTTCCACGACCCTGAATAAGCAATAAGCACCCTTCTCTTTCAATAAGCTCAGATATTTTAAAAATTTCAAAATTGCTCCGGCTTAAGAAAGAAAGAAAGAAGCAAAGGACGAACGGACGGCAGACAGGATGTGAGAGAGTCAGAAACATTAAATCTGACGGCGTGTCTTGTCGCCGCTTATAGCAGGAGTGGGAAACGACGGCCGAAGCTCGAAATGTCTGCTGTATGTTTATGGCGTACGACAAACGTTCCTGCTGCAACGGCGGCAGCGGCAGGAAGGAGAAAAGTTTAATTTCAAATTAGATTAAGAATTCGTCTCGACGCGTCAGCCTTCTTCTTTGACGTCTAAATTATTTACAAGTTTGTTTCAATATAAACGATGATATGTAAGGTTCTCAGAAGGAAAAAACGCCCGTCCTGTCAAGTTCGTCGTCGAAGTTTGTGACGCGAGACCAGATAAGAAGTTTAGTTTCTTTTTTATCAATGGAATTGCATTTCACAGATCAGTTGCTTCTTTTATTCGTAATGTGTTTTATTCGTAGTATTAAGACAATAAGTTTGTTTTTAATTTATTTCCAACTAAGACGATGAACTTGTATAAAGCTTTTAAGGACACTAAATGAATTTTAACTCGTGTATTATTGTATTTTCTTTTATACACCTCGAACATTTATAATTTTTAAAAATATACTTCTTCCATATAATCATTTGTACGTAATTGTTTTTTTTATTATTTTTGAAAAATACAAAAAGGAACACTTGTTCTACTTAAACACATATTTGGAAAAATGAATCCGTACCCCACCATACAAATTGTTAGTTATTTTTCCAGCTCGTATCCACATCGGACAAAAGTTTGTTGTTGTGTATAAATATGACCGTCGTAATTTACACGGCATTTGCGGCTTGGCGAATGTCAGAAATAATGTTTCAAGACGCGCTATAATAAATTCCGTACACAACAGATGTTACCATTGCACAAAAACAGTCCTTGATACTCTGTAATGGTCTCGCTCACTGATGATTACATCCTACGATCCAGTAAGACGTTAAAATGTGGGCTCTTTAGTCGTTACGCGCCGGTTGTCTTTACGTATTTACACTCTACCACTGATGACCATCATTAATTTCGAACGCACTAGTTCTTTTTTTCACTTCAGTCATACGTGCATGTGTGAACTTTGACACTTTGTCATTTATAGACTGTGGGAAATAGACCTGCAGATATTTATACTGCTATTGAACTATATATATTAATATTTTAAAATGATTTTCGATTTTATTCAATGGAAATCTATTTTTAAAGATGTTGATTTTTTATGAAATTTTCCATACAATAGATCATTGTTTTTTTTGTATTCGAAAATTGAAAATCTTAAAATTTTTACTTAGTCAATTTTTTACTCTAAATTAAATATTTTGATGAAAAATAATTATTTTCCAGCAACAATAACATTAATTGTTATAATTTACGATTCTGATAGAGGAAAAACGATTTTTGATAATTGTTTTATTTTCTTGAAATTCAAAAAATCATAAAAAAAATTCTCTGCTTTGTCAGAGTATCCAACTTTAGATAAAAGTTAACAAGTAAATTTATCAACGTATTTTTAGTAGAAAAATTCATATATGTTTATATAGAACCACTTGAAATTTAAAATAAGTTATTTTCGAATAAACCGTGAGCTAATTATATAAATCAGGGTTTTCTGTAAATAAAAGTTGTTCTATGTTCAAAAAAGCTATGTAAGTCATCGATTTAGTCTATTTTATAGTTGATCTTCAATTTTATTTGAAAAAAAAATATTTTCAAGAATATCGATTTTTTATGAAATTTTCCATACTATAGGTCGTCGTGTTTTTAAGGTCAAAAATTGAAAATTTTAAAATTCATTATAATTCAATCTTTTTTAATAGAAATCGATTATTTTGACAGAAAATAATTAATTTTCAGTAAAAATAATATTCACTAATAAATAATACGATTTTGGTAGACTAAAAACGATTTTATATCATTTTTCATCTTCATTTAAAATTTCAAAATTACAAAAAAATAATTTTTATGCATTTAAATGTGATATTTGCATTTAAAATGTATAACTTATATTGAAAAGTAATATTCTTAGTTATAAAATGAATAATATACAGTAGGAAAATCTTATTAAAAAATTAATGTTGACTTTTAGATGAAAACAGTAACCAACAGGCAAAATCGAATTTTTTCTGAATAAAATTCGTTTTGTATTCGAAAATGTAATTTTAATCATTGATTCACTTTATTTTATAACCAATCTTTGATTTTTGACCAAAAAAAATGATTTTTAAAGATTTTGATTTTTCACGAAATTTTCCATACTATAGGTCGTCGTTTTTTTGGAGTCAAAAATTGAAAATTTTAAAATTCGTTATAAATCAATATTTTTTGATTGAAATCGATTATTTTAACAGAAAATAATTATTTTTTGGCAAAAATGATATTCGTTAGTGATTAATTTGATTTTGGTGGATTAAAAACAATTTTTGATCATTTTTCTTCTCTACTCAACATTTAGAAATTAAAAAAAAATTTTTTTTATGTATTTCAATGTGATATTTGCATTTAAAATGAATAATTCATATTAGAAAGTAATATTTCCAATTACAAAATGAATGATTTATAACAGAGAAATCTTATTAAAAAATTATTGTTAATTTTTAGATAACAGCATTGATTGGTTGACTGAATAAAGGTTTTCTCTTAATAAAATTCGTTCTGAATTCAAAAATGTGATTTTAATCTTCAATTCACTTTATTTTATAACCTATCTTTGATCTTAGGTTAGAAAAAATGATTTTCGTAAGTATCGATTTTTCACGAAATTTTGCATACTATAGGTCGTCGTTTTTTTAAGGTCAAAAATTGAAAATTTTAAAATTCATTATAATTCAATCTTTTTTAATAAAAATCGATTATTTTGACAGAAAATAATTAATTTTCAGCAAAAATAATATTCACTAATGAAAAATACGATTTTGGTAAACTAAAAACAATTTTTAATAATTTTTCATCTCCGTTTAAAATTTCAAAATTACAAAAAAATAATTTTTATGCATTTAAGTGTGATATTTGCATTTGAAATGTATAACTTATATTGAAAAGTAATATTCTTAGTTACAAAATGAATGATATACAGTAGGAAAATCTTATTAAAAAATTAATGTCAACTTTTAGATGAAAACAGTGACTGATAGGCTAAATCGAGTTTTTTCTGAATAAAATTCGTTTTTCATTCGAAAATGTAATTTTAATCATTGATTCACTTTATTTTATAACCAATTTTTGATTTTAGACCAAAAAAAAAGATTTTAAAAGATTTTGATTTTTCACGAAATTTTCCATACTATAGGTCGTCGTTTTTTTGGGGTCAAAAATTGAAAATTTCAAAATTCGTTATAAATCGATCTTTTTTAATATAAATCGATTATTTTGACAGAAAATAATTAATTTTCATCAAAAATAATATTCACTAATGAAAAATACGATTTTGGTAGACTAAAAACGATTTTTAATCATTTTTCATCTTTGTAAAAAATTTCAAAATTACAAAAAATATATTTTCAAGCATTTAAATGTGATACTTGCATTTAAAATGTATAACTAATATTACAAAGTAATATTTTCAATTACAAAATGAATAATTTACAATAAATAAATCTTGTTAAACAATTAATGTTGACTTTTAGATGAAAGCAGACTGGTAGGCTAAATCGAGATTTTCTTTAAATAAAATTTCTCCTGCATTCGAAAATGTAATTTCAATCATCGATCTAATTTATTTTATAACCAATCTTTTATTTTACACCAAAAAAAAATTTGCGAAAATATAATTTTTCATTAAATTTTGCATATAAGTCTTCATTTTTTTGAGATCAAAATTGAAAATTTACCCTTAATAGACATTTTTTTAAAAATCGATTATTTTGATGAAAAATAGCTATTTCCCAGCAACAACAACATTACTTATTAATATATACATGACCATTTATTGTTAATATGCACAGATCCATTTCTATTTTAAATTCCTAACTTTTGTTATAAAATCCATAACTTTTATTTTCTTTCTAATCCACTTTGGTTCTTTTTCCATCTCTACGTATTATTCTTAACATGTATCATTTTCATGCTTCACTATGTTGTTTGGAACCAGTCGCTGCATTATTCTGACATTCAAGACCCATGTTTCACTGCTATAAATACGAATAGATCGAATACACACATACACACACACACACACACACACACACACACACATATATATATATATATATATATATATATATATATAGAGAGAGAGAGAGAGAGAGAGAGAGAGAGAGAAACATATATATATATATATATATATATTTTGCTAATAAAAAGTACAATTTTCTTCAGAAACATTTTATCCGTTTTCCACAAAACGCACAACGCAATCAATTATATATTTTCGGTCGTTGGAAATTTCGCTACACGCGAAGATTAATTCGCTGCCGATAAAAATTAATAACGATTCCGTTTTCCGTGAAAATTAATTAATCGCATCATAAATCGTCGATCGTTTCGTCAGAGAGACGGTAATAATCGAAACAATTATTTTTCTTCAACGGCGACAGGTTTTATTTGTCACTTCTGACGTCGCGTCCGATAATATTTTTTTTCGGTACGTTGTAACGTTCTCGAGCTCGCGCTCGCACGCCTCGACCATTTTAACTCGGAATTAAGACTTAATTAAGTGAAATAGAATTGAATTGATGATTTAGATCATCTTTCACATTTAATTAAATTGTGTCGGAGATGTGAAAGACAAAGTTATAAATAAAAATCAAGTAGCTTACTGATTCTTGATACTGCGCGTGCAGTGCGAGCACAACTTTTGCACGCGTTATTTATAACGGCTTCTTTTTTAATTAATTATGAAAAAGTATACAGACTAAAGATGTAAGCCTGTGAATATTGTATAAAAGTTTGTGTTGTTGTTGTTAGTTTTTTTTTTTTTGCAAAAAATATACGAAAGAAGAAAATCTACATAAGTATGCTTATTTTTCACGGATTATTTCCTACTTTGTTTTCGAAAATGTGTATTTATATCGATCGTTTATTTTATTTTTTTAATATATATATATATATATATATAATAAAATATATTAAAACAATAATTAATTTAAAAAATAATAATTAAAATAAATATTATTAAATAACAATCACACAGATATATTTATATATATATATATATATATATATATATATATATATATATAATTTTTTACTACTTATTTTTAATTTTACTTCAAATAATACTACTCACAAAAAAACTTATATTTACTCAAATTTCGTAAAGAAATCTATATTTTTCTAATAATGAAAATGAATAAACATTTTTGGTATAATTAAAATTTTCAAATAATAAAACCAAAAATTATATTGTTTTTAGCACTCTGATCATATTAAAATATTCTAAATTCACTTATCTATATTTGAAAATATTACTTTGTGATTTGCTAAAAAAATAATAATAAATCCACTAGTAATGAAGTAAAAATCTAATATAACAATAAACTGACGATTGATAATAAAAACTCTTATATTTTATT